>JAYKQN010000028.1:695000-790000 GCA_036785175.1 Eupleurogrammus muticus | reverse complement strand
AGGAAATAATCAGAGAACAGAAGCTGAACCAGAGAATCTGGACATTTTAGAATAAAAAAATGATAAATCATTTGGTGAATAATCATTGCAACTGTAGTCAACTTAGATATTTTAAAGGTCTTATATTTTATCCTTTTTACTTTATTTTCCTTTTTATGTAAAGTTGTGATGTCACTAACAAGATATATTTGTGGTTTTAGGAAGTAAAAAAAATCTCAGTTCAGTTTAAAGCTGCAACGATTCGTTGATTAATAATCAGTTCACACTAATCACTATGTGGATAATTAATTATTGGCTTTGAATCATTTTTAAGAGGAAAATGTCAAATTCTGTGGTTCCAGCTTCTTAAATCTTCAGCAGAGTCACTTCTATAAACCGGTTTTCTTCCTTCCATCGACGCGTAACCTCAGTTCTTGGCTCCTGAAGCAGAGTTTCCTGTAACCAGAGTCCAGGCTGAACTTTCCCCAAAAGCCTGGTTCCATGTGTGGGTGGAAAACCACAGTTTCTGCTGCTTCTTCTTTGTGGTTTGGAGGCAGTCGATGTGCAGAAAGTCAGAGTAGGATGCTGCCACCTGCAGGTGGAGACCTTTCCTGTCCTCCATGCTGCTGTTTAACCAGATTAACCCCCCCCCCCCGGAGCCTGCTGCTAAACCCATCTTCAGACTTTCTTCCTCCAACCAATGTCTGACACACTTTCAGCCTCAGCCTCACGAAAAGTCAAATATGAGCCACATTTTCCTGATGTTCCCTAAACGCCTCCTGCAGACTATCAGTAGATAGTGGGGGGCTGGGGGCTCTGACACCAGACGCCTCTTTGTCCCCAGCAGCCCCCCCCCCCCAGGCTCCTGATCAGCCTGTGTTCTGTGATTAAAGCAGCATGTGGTCTACAGACGCTGCTGTTAGCCTCGTGCTAACATTACATGCGTAATCATTTATGTCTGGGAGATGGGCACAAAGGGTTGGGGGGGGGGGGGGGTGTGTGGGGGGGGCACTGAGGCGAACACACACACATGCTGCCACGATAACGGCTGCACCAGGCCACAGAACCAGATCAGCTGGAGAAAACATTAAAGTTACAGTGAGTTGAACTGTCTGTGAACACATCATGAACGAAAAAGAGTCGTCTCCATGTTAGAAATGATGGAGTTCTGCTCCTCCTCCTCCTCCTCCTCTTCCTCTCCTCACGTCTCCTCCTATCCCCTCTCTGCCAAGCACACACACACATACACACACACACACACAAACGCACGCGCTCGCTCGTGCACGTCCAGCAGCAGCCAATAGCAGAGCACCAGTCTCCCCATTGCATGCCACTCAGTTCCTTGTTGCCAGGACAACAGGAGGCATGAGACCCACTTTACAGGAACTTTGGGCTGAAACTGGTCGACGTGAGGAAATCAGCGACGTGATCACGCTTCAGATCCTGTGGTGACATAGAAATGGAAACATGCAACACAGATGTTCCCTGAATGCCTCATGCAGACTATTAGTAGACATTACAGTTTACAGATGTTCCCTGAACGCCTCATGCAGACTATTAGTTAACACTACAGTTTACAGATGTTCCCTGAACGCCTCATGCAGACTATTCATAGACTATTATAGACTATTAATAGACTAATATTACAGATGGTCCCTGAATGCCCCATGTGGAATATTATTAGACACTATAGTTTAAGGATGTACCCTGAACGCCTCATGCAGTGTTTAAGTGCTTTCTGGGATTCTTGTTCTTTCAGGCAGGTTTCTTGGTTCAGATGATGATGATGATGATGATGATGATGGAACCCAGCCCTCGTTGACGGGTCCTGACTCATGAGCTCTACCTGTAATGCTGATATTTCCTATGTTCATCTCCAGGTGTGAAGCCTCCTGCTGACATGCTGCTGCTGCTGCTGCTGCTGCTGCTGCTTCCTGCCTGTCACAGTCTGGAAGGTGAGAAGAAACGATGTGGAGGAGGAGACAAGTCTGCTGTCACTCATTTACTCACTCACTCATTTACACACTCATTCATTCATGTACTGATTCACTCACTCTTTCCCCCCCTACCCCCTGTGCTGCAGATGTGGGCGTGGCCTCCTCAGAGTGTGTGTGTGAGGGCGGGTCATGTGACGGCGAGCGTTGCGTCGGACGCCGCTGCTTCTCTTCTCTCTCAGCTGTGAACGGCTCGTCAGTCCTGGAGAAGGGTTGCATCGTGGGTAACGAAGGAGAGCCGTCGCGGTGCGAGGGGCCGGCGAGCGGCGGGCGGGTGGTGGAGTGTTGCTATGGCAACCTGTGTAACCTGAACGCCTCGCTGCAGGTGAAAGGTGAGGCCTAATCCTGACGGTTACATGTAGTTAAATACAGTCAGAGCCTTTAAAACAGCTGACAGGACTCCCATGAAGCTGTGATGTCACACCTGCACGGTCGCTGCCAATTCAGTCTAATCAGAGGAGAATCTGCTTTTGAATATTGATGAGACAAAATAGCTGAAAATATCCTGAGATGTTTTTTGGTTCTTAATGCATAAAAATATTTTTTTAGTGACATCACAACTTCACAATAAACACATTACTCACCCCCCCCCCCCCACCCCCCCCCCCCCCCGTGATGTGTTTCCTCCCGTCAGATGTGCCTTTATCTGTCCGACCGGCCCTCAGGGACCAGGAGTGTTTCTGTGAGGGTGGGGGAGGCGTCGGCGTGGGAGGGGGCGTGGCCTGTGACGGCGGGCGTCGCTGCTGGGGTCAGCACTGCTTCTCGTCCCTGGAGGTGGTGGGCGGGGCTTCTGTGCGGGTGAAGGGCTGTCTCCGTGACGACCGGCAGGGCCGCGACGCCTGCGCCGCGCCGCCGTCGCCGAGCCGCGTGCTGAAGTGCTGCCAGGGCCATCTGTGCAACATGAACGCCACCGTGCACGCTCCGGGGAAAGGTGAGCACGACGTGCACGCCCCCTGCTGCCGCTGTTTACAGCAGAAAACAGAATCCCAAAAATGTACTGAGCTTCACTGGTGTAAAAACCTATTACAAGAAAAGTAAAAAGTGTAAAAGTAGATTTTAAATTGAAATGAGTCACTGAGTCGATTAATTGATTTGTTTCCATCCATGAATAAATTCAGTTGTTGATTGATTGATAGTTAATTACCATCATGTAGTAACGTATAAAGCAAATGATGAAGCTGTATCTATTACTTTCCTCCTTCCAGAGGAGGAGGTGAAGCCGCCGCTGAGGGAGGAGCATGAGTGTGTGTGTGAGGGCAGCTCGTGTGTGTCGGGGAACCGCTGCCTGGGTCATCAGTGCTTCTCCTCGCTGACGCTGAACGGCGGCGCCCTGGTTCACCAGAAAGGCTGCTTCAAGGTGTACGAGCAGAGCACGCTCACCTGCAAGACCCCGCCCTCCAGGGACCAGATAGTGGAGTGCTGCCACGGCACGCTGTGTAACATGAACAGCAGCGTGGAGCTACCCGTCACAGGTACACACACACACACACACACACACACACACTAACGCTGTGTAACATGAACAGCAGCGTGGAGCTGCCCGTCACAGGTACACACACACACACACACACACACTAACGCTGTGTAACGTGAACAGCAGCGTGGAGCTGCCCGTCACAGGTACACACACACACACACACACACACACACACACAAACACACACACACACACTAACGCTGTGTAACGTGAACAGCAGCGTGGAGCTGCCCGTCACAGGTACACACACACACACACACAAACACACACACACACACTAACGCTGTGTAACGTGAACAGCAGCGTGGAGCTGCCCGTCACAGGTACACACACACACACACACACACACACACACACACACACACACACACTAACGCTGTGAAACATGAACAGCAGCCTCTCTAACGCCCCCCCCCCCAGCTGAGGAGCTGTCCAGCTACAGTGTCACCACGCTGGCTGTCGTCATCGTGGCGCCCGTCATCGTCCTCGTGGTCCTGTCCGCCGTCGCCGTCCTGGTCTTCAGACGAATCCACCACAACCAGATGGAGCGGCTGACGTCCAGAGATGCAGAGTACGGGACGATCGACGGCCTCATCGCGTCCAACGTGGGCGAGAGCACGCTGGCGGTGAGTGGAGCAAATACAGGAATAAACTGTACGGGATTAAACTGTACGGGATTAAACTGTACGGAAATAAACTATACGGGAATAAACTATGCGGGAATAAACTGTACGGAAATAAACTATACGGGAATAAATTGTACGGGAATAAACAGGAATAAACTGTATGGGAATAAACTACGGGAATAAACTGTATGGGAATAAACAGGAATAAACAGAACGGCAATAAACAGTATGGAAATAAACAGGAATAAACAGAACGGCAATAAACAGTATGGAAATAACCAGGAATAAACTGTACAGGAATAAACTGTACGGGAATAAACAGGAATAAACTGTACGGGAATAAACTGTACGGGAATAAACAGGAATAAACTGTACGGGAATAAAGAGGAGTAAACTGTACGGGAATAATATATACAGGAGTAAACAGGAATAAACTGTACAGGAATAAACAGTACGGGAATAAACAGTACGGGAATAAACAAGAATAAACAGTACGGGAATAAACAGTATGGAAATAAACAGGAATAAACTGTACAGGAATAAACTGTATGGGAATAAACAGGAATAAACTGTACAGGAATAAACTGTACGGGAATAAACTGTATGGGAATAAACAGGAATAAACTGTACGGGAATAAACTGTATGGGAATAAACAGGAGTAAACTGTATGGGAATATTTTGTACAGGAGTAAACAAAAATAAACTGTATTGGGAATAAACAATACATGAATATACAGAATAACAAACTCAGGGATAATGAGAAACAGGTTGGAATGATTCTCATTGATTCATGTTTCTGAGGAGAAACAGGAACTGGATCATTAATTAATCACAGTTCATACGTCAAGATCCAGAGGCCGCTTCTGGGCCCCGGGCCTCATGTTTGACACCCTGCTGTTGACTATCATTATTAGTACTGGTGGTAGTAGTATAGTGGTATCATTAACTGGCAGTAGTATAGTGGTATCATTAACTGGCAGTAGTATAGTGGTATCATTAACTGGCAGTAGTATAGTGGTATCATTAACTGGCAGTAGTATAGTGGTATCATTAACTGGCAGTAGTATAGTGGTATCATTAACTGGCAGTAGTATAGTGGTATCATTAATGGGCAGTAGTATAGTGGTATCATTAATGGGCAGTAGTATAGTGGTATCATTAACTGGCAGTAGTATAGTGGTATCATTAACTGGCAGTAGTATAGTGGTATCATTAATTGGCAGTAGTATAGTGGTATCATTAACTGGCAGTAGTATAGTGGTATCATTAACTGGCAGTAGTATAGTGGTATCATTAATGGGCAGTAGTATAGTGGTATCATTAACTGGCAGTAGTATAGTGGTATCATTAACTGGCAGTAGTATAGTGGTATCATTAACTGGCAGTAGTATAGTGGTATCATTAATTGTTAGTAGTATAGTGGTATCATTAATTGTTAGTAGTATAGTGGTATCATTAACTGGCAGTAGTATAGTGGTATCATTAACTGGCAGTAGTATAGTGGTATCATTAACTGGCAGTAGTATAGTGGTATCATTAACTGGCAGTAGTATAGTGGTATCATTAACTGGCAGTAGTATAGTGGTATCATTAACTGGCAGTAGTATAGTGGTATCATTAATTGTTAGTAGTATAGTGGTATCATTAACTGGCAGTAGTATAGTGGTATCATTAACTGGCAGTAGTATAGTGGTATCATTAACTGGCAGTAGTATAGTGGTATCATTAACTGGCAGTAGTATAGTGGTATCATTAACTGGCAGTAGTATAGTGGTATCATTAACTGGCAGTAGTATAGTGGTATCATTAACTGGCAGTAGTATAGTGGTATCATTAACTGGCAGTAGTATAGTGGTATCATTAACTGGCAGTAGTATAGTGGTATCATTAACTGGCAGTAGTAGTTCTGATCGACCTACTGATCATGTATCACCGTGTGTTCTTGGATCAGCTGGTCCGTTCAGGCCTGTGTGAGTCGGGCTGAGCGGCGCCTGCAGCTGCAGCTGTTTCTGTTCGTCTGGTCTCTGCTGTGGTTTTTATTCCCTCTAAATGGATCCAGAGTCTGGGTGGAGTCCTGCGGTCGCAGCCGAGGCCTCCGAGCCTGAACCGCCTCATTCTCTGGGTAACGTGGTCTGGGCGGCGCCGGTCTGGGCCTGAACAGAGCCGGGCCTGTTCCCTCACAGTCCCCGATGAATCCAAACATAGCAGAACCCTCTGCTGCAAGAAAAACAACTTGATCTGCATCTGTTCTGGAGATAAATGGAACTCATAAACTGTCAGAGCAGCTTCACTTTAATTGGATGATCCAGGTTTTATTTAGGTAAAGGCAAGGGAGGAAGTCCAAAACTTAAAAAAAACATAAAATGTCAAACGGTGTAAACTAAAAAGAATGATAAATTTTAAGTATTGAATCCACCTAGAATATAACACCAGTTGATAAACCCTTTAAATAGAGTTAAACTTTCTGAGCACCATAATAAACCATAATGAACTATATTAAACCACAGATCTGATCCTCCGGTTTGTCGCCCTCCTGTGGCGACGACGCAGCACTGCAGCTGCACATAAAAATGAAAGGCTTAAAGACTGAGGACGTCACAGATCAAAACTACAGCAGACACACACACACACACACACACACACACACACACACACACACACACACAGCCTCTAACCGTCTCCTCCCTCCAGGACCTGCTGGACCACTCGTGTACCTCAGGAAGTGGTTCTGGTCTCCCGTTCCTGGTCCAGAGAACCGTGGCCCGACAGATCACCCTGAACGAGTGTGTGGGTGAGTGTTGTTGTGACATCACAACATACGCTATAATTTCCTGGAAAGCAGCAGAGAAACAAACAAAGCTGCTGGAAATCTACAAATTAAAGGTGGTTTCTGATTTTACTGTTAAATAAATAAACTGATTAAATCAGTTTTCCTTTATTTATTTTACCTAAATCCACAAGCACCCTTACTATTAAAACATTTATTTAATTTACTAGGAATTATTTCCTACTTTTGCATCTTATTTTCCCTTTTGCATATTAAATTTAGAATTTTATAAAAATGAATAGAGTGAATAAATAAATACATATATAGTAAAAAAAAAAGATCAAATAAATGTGAAAATAATAAATTAATAATGGAAAATTAAATAAATGTAAACATTTACTGGTAAATTTATAAAACGGAGTCTTTATTTATTTATTCTTATGTTATTATAATTTATATTCTATTTATCTTTATATTCTATAAAGAGACAAAATATCTTTGTGGAATAAAATGTGACGTATAAACACTGCCCCCTGCTGGTTAGAGACAGAAATACAGGATTCTAATTCTAGAGCTGCACACACACACACACACACACACACACAGTTTCTTTACTCTTCTATAATAGTAAACTGATGATCTTTTAATGAACCAAACAACGAATCAATTAATCATTTTTTATTCATTAGTTGCAGCTGCAGTTTATTTAAAATATTGATGATATATGTTGATGCTGTAACATTAGCGTTGTGTTTTCCTACTGATTAAAATCCTTTATTAGTGTGTGTCTTATGGATCAGATGAGGTTAAAGGTGTGTGTCCCCCCCAGGTAAAGGCAGGTATGGTGAGGTGTGGCGGGGGCAGTGGCAGGGGGAGAGCGTCGCCGTCAAGATCTTCTCCTCCAGAGACGAGAAGTCGTGGTTCAGAGAGACGGAGATTTACAACACGGTGCTGCTGAGGCACGAGAACATCCTGGGTACGAAGACCCCCCTGAGAACATCGGGACTGTCCAGTAGAAGCTGCCTCTGTTGTGTTCTGTTTCTCCGTGTTTCTGGGTTTTTTCTTGTTTTTTGTGTTTCTCCGTGTTTCTCCGTGTTTCTCCGTGTTTCTCCGTGTTTCTCCGTGTTTCTGGGTTTTTTCTTGTTTTTTGTGTTTCTCCGTGTTTCTCAGTGCTCTCCGTGTTTCTCCGTGTTTCTCCGTGTTTCTCCGTGTTTCTCCGTGTTTCTCCGTGTTTCTCAGTGTTTCTCCGTGTTTCTCCGTGTTTCTCAGTGTTTCTCCGTGTTTCTCCGTGTTTCTCCGTGTTTCTCCGTGTTTCTCCGTGTTTCTCCGGTTTCTCCGTGTTTCTCCGTGTTTCTCCGGTTTCTCCGTGTTTCTCCGTGTTTCTCCGTGTTTCTCCGTGTTTCTCCGTGTTTCTCCGTGTTTCTCCGTGTTTCTCCGGTTTCTCCGTGTTTCTCCGTGTTTCTCCGTGTTTCTCCGTGTTTCTCCGTGTTTCTCAGTGCTCTCCGTGTTTCTCCGTGTTTCTCCGTGTTTCTCCGGTTTCTCCGTGTTTCTCCGTGTTTCTCCGTGTTTCTCAGTGCTCTCCGTGTTTCTCCGTGTTTCTCCGGTTTCTCCGTGTTTCTCCGTGTTTCTCCGGTTTCTCCGTGTTTCTCCGTGTTTCTCCGTGTTTCTCCGTGTTTCTCCGTGTTTCTCCGTGTTTCTCCGTGTTTTTCGTGTTTCTCCGTGTTTCTCCGTGTTTCTCCGTGTTTCTCCGTGTTTCTCAGTGCTCTCCGTGTTTCTCCGGTTTCTCCGTGTTTCTCCGTGTTTCTCCGGTTTCTCCGTGTTTCTCCGTGTTTCTCCGTGTTTCTCCGTGTTTCTCCGTGTTTCTCCGTGTTTCTCAGTGCTCTCCGTGTTTCTCCGTGTTTCTCCGTGTTTCTCCGGTTTCTCCGTGTTTCTCCGTGTTTCTCCGGTTTCTCCGTGTTTCTCCGTGTTTCTCCGTGTTTTTCGTGTTTCTCCGTGTTTCTCCGTGTTTTTCGTGTTTCTCCGGTTTCTCCGTGTTTCTCCGTGTTTCTCCATGTTTCTCCGTGTTTCTCCGTGCTCTCCGTGTTTCTCCGTGCTCTCCGTGCTCTCCGTGTTTCTCCGTGTTTCTCCGTGTTTCTCCGTGTTTCTCCGTGCTTCTCCGTGCTTCTCCGTGCTTCTCCGTGCTCTCCGTGTTTCTCCGTGTTTCTCCGTGCCGTTCCTGGGTCAGAACCTCTTCCTCCTCCCTGTGCTGCAGGCTTCATCGCGTCGGACATGACGTCCAGGAACTCCAGCACCCAGCTGTGGCTGATCACCCACTTCCATGAGATGGGCTCCCTGTACGACTTCCTGCAGCTCAGCACCCTGGACGCCGCCGGCTGCCTCCGGATGGCGCTGTCCGTGGCCAGCGGCCTGGCCCACCTCCACGTGGAGATCTTCGGGACTCAGGGAAAACCGGCCATCGCCCACCGAGACCTGAAGAGCAAGAACATCCTGGTGAAGAAGAACGGCCAGTGCTGCATCGCCGACCTCGGTGGGTGGAACGTTGCTAACGAGGGAATGAAAAGTCAACCGACTGCATCCTGATGAGGCAGAATTCTCAGAACAAATGACCAGTGAACCGGATCAGAGCCTCTAGCGGCCGGTTCTGAAGAAATAAAATAGAACATTCTGATTCATAGAGAATCAGCACAGATATAAAGTCATCTAAAGGTTTAAATGTTTCACCAAACATCAGACTGCTGTAAAAGGCTTTTTGCTGCAGGAATAATCAGTTTCTGTCTCACACTCATCGGTTCAGGGAAAAACAGCCGCTCTGTAAATCAAAAACACATTTAGAAGAACTCCAATTTGTGTAAAGCGCAGCGATGAATGATTCATGATTTATTCTGATGGATTTAGAGCTGCTGTTTGTTCTGATGCAGCTGAACACGGAGTTCTTTCATACATGTAATAGAAGCAGGAGACTCAACAATTAGAACCATTGAAGATGGATTCAGTTAAACACGAGTAGAAACATCCAGATGTGTCCAGTGGTTGGTAGCAATGCATTCACTCATTCACTGAGCAGATCAATAAGACTGAAGCTGGTGTTATCAATAATAGTGATTATTGATAGTCTATAGCTGATATTATCAATAATAGTGATTATTGATAGTCTATAGCTGATATTATCAATAATAGTGATTATTGATAGTCTATAGCTGATATTATCAATAATAGTGATTATTGATAGTCTATAGCTGATATTATCAATAATAGTGATTATTGATAGTCTATAGCTGATATTATCAATAATAGTGATTATTGATAGTCTATAGCTGATATTATCAATAATAGTGATTATTGATAGTCTATAGCTGATATTATCATCAATAGTGATTATTGATAGTCTATAGCTGATATTATCATCAATAGTGATTATTGATCGTCTACAGCTGTGTTTCCAGGTGTGATCTGGGTGTTTTCTGTTTTCAGGTCTGGCTGTGATGCATTTCCAGGACACCAATGAGCTGGACGTGGGTAACAACCCTAAAGTCGGCACCAAGCGCTACATGGCTCCAGAGGTGCTGGACGACTCCATCCAGATGGACTGCTTCGAGTCCTACAAGAGGGTGGACATCTGGGCCCTGGGGCTGGTGCTGTGGGAGGTGGCCAGGAGGACCCTCAGCAACGGTGGGAACACACCCGGAAACCACAGCCTGTAGTTGAACCTGAACATGGTTTAACCAATATCAACCCAATATAATGTGATCAGCATCTTAGTCTGGAAAAAACATAATCGTGACTTGAACAGTCATTATGAACCATAAATCATCTTAATAATTAAATATTACAAACCTTAAGCATTAATAAGGAAATGATGGAAGTAAAGGAAGAAGGAAAGTTAAGACAGGAGGAATGATTCTGACGTGAACCAGTGTCCCGTAGTTCACTTATGTGGTTCTCCTCCTGCAGGAATCGTAGAGGACTACAAACCACCGTTCCATGACGTGGTTCCTACTGATCCCAGCTTCGAGGACATGAAGAAGGTGGTTTGTGTGGACCAGCAGAGGCCAAACATCCCCAACAGATGGTTCTCAGACCCTGTGAGTCCCCATGCCGAGAATCAACTAAAAACACACACCACCATGTACTATACCGTAGTATGATATCCTATAGTACACCAACTTATGATGTAATATACCATGGAGCAATATACTATATATCTTATGATATAATGTACTATAATACACCATGGTATAATATAGTATTATACACCTTTTTATGATATCATGTAACATACCGTTGTATAGTGTATGGAGTTGATGATGTTGAATAATTGCTGATGTGATATGATGATCTCTGAAGGTGATGATTTCCTTCTTCTCCTCAGACTTTGAGCTCCATGGCCAAGCTGATGAAGGAGTGTTGGTACCAGAATCCGTCGGCCAGATTAACGGCGTTACGCATCAAAAAGACTCTGACGAAGATCCACAACTCTCTGGACAAAATCAAAACAGACATTTGAGTCTCAGAGGAAGAGGAGGAGGATGAAGATGAGGAGGATGAAGATGAGGATGAAGATGAGGAGGATGAGGAGGAGGATGAAGGAGGACGCGTTAGACCTTAAACTGCAGACGCTCAGACTCGTGGCTGGTTTGTTCCCTCATCGCGGCACAGATCTCTATTTATTTAAGACGCTTTGTTGTTGGCGTCCAAAGATGGCGGAAACGGGCGTTCCTGCCTGTCGTCATGGAAACAGGAAAAACTCTCCCTTCACCCCTTGTTCTTCCAGGAAGAAACGTCCGTTTCCTTAACGTTTCCTTAACGTTTCCGTAGCTCTGACACTTTTTAGCGGTTCCACCGTCTGCAGCTTCACTCGTTTTCTACTTTTTCCTGAGGAATCGTCAGGTCCAAACCGAGGATTTTAACTTTTGTTTCTTCAGCTTCAGAGACAAAAAGACGCAGTGAAACTGGTGTTAGAAGGCTGGAAACGTCCTAACGTTGTTGTCTTAACGTCCCGTCATGAAGTCAAACTTCTGCCTTTTTTATTTCTTTAACATTTTATATCAACTAGCAGTTTCTATTGATTAAAATAGAAAAAACACCTGTGTTTGTCTTTTTTCTTGTTGTTTTCAGTCTGAGATTCAGAAACAGAAAAAGGTCGAATGCTTTTCTTTCCAGAACAGACGTTCGTTTAACGCCTGATAACTTCATCTATTTCTCACGGTTTGATCAGTGGAACAGAAACAGGACATGAATAAAGATGTTGAAGATTCTGCTTTTATTTTCCCATGAAACGCATTTAATTTAATGAACATATTTCTGTATTATACAGAATAGATTTTCTACTAAAATGTTGGATTCTTTCAGCTGTTTGTTGAAGGTTTTATTGGGTTTAATTTAAAATTTAAAAATATCATCAAAGTAAAAGTATCACATTTCAAAGTGACAGTAGTACTACTACTACTATTACTACTACTGCTGCTACTACTACTACTATTACTACTACTACTACTGCTGCTACTGAAGTAAAAGTACAGAATCCTCAGATAAATGTGTAAAAGTGTAGTAAAACGTTCTTAGTAACAGAAGACAAATCTAAGAACTTGTTTCCTGCTTCTTCCATCTGCAGATCCTCACTGCAAATATATGGACACACACACACACACACACGAAAAATGAAATAGTTTTTATATATATTTTATTTCTTATTTACTCATCGAATATATAAATAAAATACTATTCCAATTATTTGCTTAATTAGTATTTATTTAATTTTAATATAATGTGTGTGTGTGTGTCCTGGACCACATCGTTAATCCTCTATCTCCGGTCATGAGGGGCGGGGCCTAACGCCTCTCCGGTCATGGGGGCGGGGCCTAACGCCTCTCCGGTCATGGGGGCGGGGCCTAACGCCTCTCCGGTTCTCGTTCTGATCCCGGTCATTTACTGTGGATGAGGCGCGTGTGCGCGTGTGTGCTGTGCGCGCGCTCGGCTGCATGAGAACGAGGCTGAACCCGCGAGGAGCTGCGGTTCAGCTGCGTGAAAACGGTGCGTGAAGGGAGGATGAGGATGATGCTGATGATGAAGATGATGATGAAGATGTCGGGCCCCAGCACGCGGGGGGTCCGGGCTGCGCTGGTCTTCCTGTGGGCGGCTCACGTGACCACAGGTACCACGTTCAATTACTGCAAATAGTAAAAGAAGAAGTTGATGTGTTTGTTACAGCAACAGTTCAGATTCAGAACAAAGTCAGAAAATAAAAGAATAAAAGTCAGAACAGAAAAAGTCAATTTAGAAAACAGCATTTCCACCAGGTGTTATGTTTGTATTTGAGGAATCTATAATCGAAGATTAGATATCTGAAATGAAATTCCTGCTAGTTCTAATTTTTCAATCAATAATATCTACCATGTAATTTTGTCAGAATAATTATTAAACAACATTCTTATATTACAGAAATCTTATTTTCCATTTATAGATATCTGGATGTTTATACCCAGATTTCGTGTGTGTGTGTGTGTGTGTGTGTGTGTGTCATCAATCAGTGAAACTAACACGTAGATTTCTGTGAATAGAATCCAGATCTAGAAATGAAGAAGTGAAACAGATGTAAACAGATGTAGGACAGATGTAGGACAGATGTAAACAGATGTAGGACAGATGTAAACAGATGTAAACAGATGTAGGACAGATGTAAACAGATGTAAACAGATGTAGGACAGATGTAGGACAGATGTAGGACAGATGTAAACAGATGTAGGACAGATGTAAACAGATGTAAACAGATGTAGGACAGATGTAGGACAGATGTAGGACAGATGTAAACAGATGTAGGACAGATGTAGGACAGATGTAAACAGATGCAGGACAGATGTAAACAGATGTAAACAGATGTAAACAGATGTAAACAGATGCAGGACAGATGTAAACAGATGTAGGACAGATGTAGGACAGATGTAGGACAGATGTAGGACAGATGTAAACAGATGTAGGACAGATGTAAACAGATGCAGGAGAGATGTAAACAGATGTAAACAGATGTAAACAGATGTAAACAGATGCAGGACAGATGTAAACAGATGTAGGACAGATGTAGGACAGATGTAGGACAGATGTAAACAGATGTAGGACAGATGTAAACAGATGTAAACAGATGTAGGACAGATGTAGGACAGATGTAGGACAGATGTAAACAGATGTAGGACAGATGTAGGACAGATGTAAACAGATGCAGGACAGATGTAAACAGATGTAGGACAGATGTAAACAGATGCAGGACAGATGTAAACAGATGTAGGACAGATGTAGGACAGATGTAGGACAGATGTAAACAGATGTAGGACAGATGTAAACAGATGTAAACAGATGTAAACAGATGCAGGACAGATGTAAACAGATGTAAACAGATGTAAACAGATGCAGGACAGATGTAAACAGATGTAGGACAGATGTAGGACAGATGTAAACAGATGTAGGACAGATGTAAACAGATGTAAACAGATGTAGGACAGATGTAGGACAGATGTAGGACAGATGTAAACAGATGTAGGACAGATGTAGGACAGATGTAAACAGATGTAGGACAGATGTAGGACAGATGTAGGACAGATGTAAACAGATGTAGGACAGATGTAAACAGATGTAGGACAGATGTAGGACAGATGTAAACAGATGCAGGACAGATGTAAACAGATGTAGGACAGATGTAGGACAGATGTAAACAGATGCAGGACAGATGTAAACAGATGTAGGACAGATGTAGGACAGATGTAAACAGATGCAGGACAGATGTAAACAGATGTAAACAGATGTAAACAGATGTAAACAGATGTAAACAGATGTAGGACAGATGTAAACAGATGTAGGACAGATGTAGGACAGATGTAAACAGATGTAGGACAGATGTAAACAGATGTAGGACAGATGCAGGACAGATGTAAACAGATGTAGGACAGATGTAGGACAGATGTAAACAGATGCAGGACAGATGTAAACAGATGTAGGACAGATGTAGGACAGATGTAGGACAAATGTAGGACAGATGTAAACAGATGCAGGACAGATGTAAACAGATGTAAACAGATGTAGGACAGATGTAGGACAGATGTAAACAGATGTAAACAGATGTAGGATAGATGTAAACAGATGTAGGACAGATGTAAACAGATGTAGGACAGATGTAAACAGATGTAGGATAGATGTAAACAGATGTAGGACAGATGTAAACAGATGTAGGACAGATGTAAACAGATGTAAACAGATGTAAACAGATGTAGGACAGATGTAAACAGATGTAGGACAGATGTAAACAGATGTAAACAGATGTAGGACAGATGTAGGACAGATGTAAACAGATGTAAACAGATGTAGGATAGATGTAAACAGATGTAAACAGATGTAGGATAGATGTAAACAGATGTAGGACAGATGTAAACAGATGTAGGACAGATGTAAACAGATGTAGGATAGATGTAAACAGATGTAGGACAGATGTAAACAGATGTAGGACAGATGTAAACAGATGTAAACAGATGTAGGACAGATGTAAACAGATGTAGGACAGATGTAAACAGATGTAAACAGATGTAGGACAGATGTAGGACAGATGTAAACAGATGTAAACAGATGTAGGACAGATGTAAACAGATGTAAACACATGTAAACACATGTAAACAGATGTAAACAGATGTAGGACAGATGTGGGACAGATGTAAACAGATGTAGGACAGATGTAGGACAGATGTAGGACAGATGTAAACAGATGTAAACAGATGTAAACAGATGTAGGACAGATGTAAACAGATGTAAACAGATGTAGGACAGATGTAAACAGATTTAAACACATGTAAACACATGAAAACACATGTAAACAGATGTAGGACAGATGTGGGACAGATGTAAACAGATGTAAACAGATGTAAACAGATGTAGGACAGATGTAAACAGATGTAAACAGATGTAAACACATGTAGGACAGATGTGGGACAGATGTAAACAGATGTAAACAGATGTAAACAGATGTAGGACAGATGTAAACAGATGTAAACAGATGTAAACACATGTAGGACAGATGTGGGACAGATGTAAACAGATGTAAACAGATGTAAACAGATGTAAACAGATGTGGGACAGATGTTTACTAGAATATTCCACTTATCTACAGCACATCGTCATTTTCTCTCTGCTGTTAGAAATGTTGATCATCTGTTTCCAGATTTCCGTTGTACGTGTTCCACGTATAGAAATAATATCTGCACCATCGTTACAGGTAACTTCTGTTACGTTTCAGTTTTAGTCTACAATAGAAACATCATGTGGGACATATTAGTCTGTTTGATGTGAACTGTACTGGGATGTCCTCTGGAGTCGGTGGTGGTGGTGGGAGAGAGGAGGATGTTGGCAAAGCTGACATCCATCATGGACAACCCCCATCACCCTCTGCATGGGGTAGTGGGTGCGCTGAGCAGCTCCTTCAGCCAGAGACTCAAACACCCTTGCTGCAAGAAGGAGCGCTTTCGCAGATCATTCATCCCGACAGCAATAAGACTCTATAACATAACATAAACATAAACCTCACTGTAGTCACTGTCACTTTTTCACTGGTCACTTTTTTTCTCTACACTCACCCTGCACCTTAAGTGTGCATTAGCTATGTATGTGTACATGTGGGTATGTGCGTGGATATGTATGTCCATATATATATATGCAAATATGTGTGTATGTGTATGTATGTATATATGCCTTGCTTATGCATACTTTTTTTCTTACTATTTATTAGCATTTTCTCTCCATTCTGTCCATAATGCATACTGTGTATGCGGATCATCAACAAATTCTGCGAATTTGTACATTGTGTTGTGTGTTTTTTATTTTTATTTCTTTATAGTTTTTTTTTTTATCTTCAGCTTTATTTTCTTCTCTTTATCTGTAACGCTGCAGTAACACACAAATTTCCCCGTTGTGGGATCAATAAAGTTTTATCTTATCTTATCAGGAGGAAACGTACAAGCAGGTGATGCAGAAATAACATAGAATGTTAGAGTCACAACGATGAGTGTGTTCAGTCATTTTGTGTGTGTGTGTGTGTGTGTGTGTGTTCATTTCCTGCTGCTGCTCCGCATCATTTATCAGTTATTGATTACATATTGATCATATATATGTATATATATATATACATATATATACATATAGAAGTGTGTGTGTGAGTGTGTGTGTGTGTGTGTGTGTGTGTTCCAGGCCTTAGGTGTGTGCGTGAGTGTGTGTGTGTGTGTGTGTGTGTGTGTGTGTGTTCCAGGCCTGAGGTGTGTGTGAGTGTGTGTGAGTGTGTGTGTGTGTTCCAGGCCTGAGGTGTGTGCGTGTGTGTGTGTTCCAGGCCTGAGGTGTGTGTGTGTGTGTGTTCCAGGCCTGAGGTGTGTGTGCCAGCTGTGCACCAACCACACGTGTGAGACGGCGCTGGGCGGCGGCTGCTGGACGTCGGTGATGCTGGTGGACGGCAGAGAGCGGACGGTGAGGTCCTGCCTGAGCCCGGCCCAGATGAAGGTGCAGGTCTACTGCTACAGCGCCCCCTACAGGTCCAAGAGGACCTGCTGCTCCACGGACTACTGCAACAACAGGAGCCTGCACCTGGACCCAGGTGGAGACACACACACACACTCACACACACACACACACACACACACACACACAGTTAATTAGTTTCTATCACATCATTTTACTAATAAAATGTCCAGATTCTCTGGTTCCAGCTTCTGTTCTCTGATTATTTCCTGGTTTCTTTATTCTTCTATAATAGTAAACTGATGATCTTTGGGTTGTGGACAAAAAAAGACATTTTAGCTTCAATCTGCAGCTTTAGAAACACTGACCAACACTGAATGGACACTGACTCCTGACTGACGGTGGTACTGACCACTAGATGAAGGCAGCTACTGCCTCTCATACACAAACTGACATTCAGTAATACACTGACAGCTACAGACGCTACAGATTAGTAAAAGCTCCCCTAAGATGGAAATGATATTTGTCATTACTGCTTCTTAAATTCAACACATCCATTAGACGTTAGGATCTGTTTATCTGTAGTACAAATACAATGAGCAGGTCCATGTGCACTAGAGCTGCTTTAACAACCTGATGGAGGATTCATCTACTGGTCACACAGAGCTGATGTGCTGCTTGAACCTGGTGTTACATCCTGTGAGTGATTCTCCACCATGAAGACCAACAAACAGAACAGTGGTTCTGATCAATCTGTTGTTTGGTTCATTAAATGCTGTAAAATGTTGATGAAGATGAAGCTAAAATGTCTTTTTTTGTCCACAACCCAAAGATCATCAGTTTACTACAACATGTTCTCCAGTCAGTGAAAGTGGGACAGAGGCCAGTAGGTTCTGTTTGCACCATAGCTGCTCATGTGTTTAGGTAAAAGGCTAAAGACGTGTTAGGAAACTGTGATTGAGTGAGCGACGCGTTGCTCAGCCTGTTGGATGTTGCATCATGTGTCGCTGAGGACAAGGGTTGAAAACAGGAAAACACCCACAGAACGCAGTGGTTGTGCAAAGCAGTTTCTGTTCTGGACTCACTCATCGGTCCTACAGCTGAGTTCTGATGCTGCCGGGTCCTCTGGGACGGTTCCTCACCAAGTGGACTAACATCACCAGCTCTGTCCAACAAACACAACAGAATGAAGGTCAGAGGGCAAACAGGCGAGGTTTATGTCAGAGGCAGAAACTCTATGCTGGAGTTAGAAACACCAGACAGAACAGTTTAGACGCAGAAATCTGCTGAGATGATAGTAAAATCAATAAGCTATAGATATCAATAATCACTGTTATTGATAATATCAGCTATAAACTATCAATAATCACTATTGATGATAATATCAGCTATAGACGATCAATAATCACTATTGATGATAATATCAGCTATAGACTATCAATAATCACTATTGATGATAATATCAGCTATAGACTATCAATAATCACTATTATTGATAATATCAGCTATAGACTATCAATAATCACTATTGATGAAAATATCAGCTATAGACTATCAATAATCACTATTGATGATAATATCAGCTATAGACTATCAATAATCACTATTATTGATAATATCAGCTATAGACTATCAATAATCACTATTGATGATGATATCAGCTATAGACGATCAATAATCACTATTGATGATAATATCAGCTATAGACTATCAATAATCACTATTATTGATAATATCAGCTATAGACTATCAATAATCACTATTGATGATGATATCAGCTATAGACGATCAATAATCACTATTGATGATAATATCAGCTATAGACTATCAATAATCACTATTATTGATAATATCAGCTATAGACTATCAATAATCACTATTGACGATAACATCAGCTATAGACTATCAATAATCACTATTGACGATAACATCAGCTATAGACTATCAATAATCACTATTGACGATAATATCAGCTATAGACTATCAATAATCACTATTGACGATGATATCAGCTATAGACTATCAATAATCACTATTGATGATAATATCAGCTATAGACTATCAATAATCACTATTGATGATAATATCAGCTATAGACTATCAATAATCACTATTATTGATAATATCAGCTATAGACTATCAATAATCACTATTATTGATAATATCAGCTATAGACTATCAATAATCACTATTGATGATAATATCAGCTATAGACTATCAATAATCACTATTGATGATAATATCAGCTATAGACTATCAATAATCACTATTATTGATAATATCAGCTATAGACTATCAATAATCACTATTATTGATAATATCAGCTACAGACTATCAATAATCACTATTATTGATAATATCAGCTATAGACTATCAATAATCACTATTGATGATAATATCAGCTATAGACTATCAATAATCACTATTGATGATATATCAGCTATAGACTATCAATAATCACTATTGATGATAATATCAGCTATAGACTATCAATAATCACTATTGATGAAAATATCAGCTATAGACTATCAATAATCACTATTATTGATAATATCAGCTATAGACTATCAATAATCACTATTATTGATAATATCAGCTACAGACTATCAATAATCACTATTGATGATAATATCAGCTATAGACTATCAATAATCACTATTGATGATATATCAGCTATAGACTATCAATAATCACTATTGATGATAATATCAGCTACAGACTATCAATAATCACTATTATTGATAATATCAGCTATAGACTATCAATAATCACTATTGATGATAACATCATCTTCAGATTGAGATTCTCTCCAATCACTAATTAATCTCATCTTTCTCTAAATGTCCCTTAAAGGATATTTTTCTACTTTTTAACTCTCAACATGTGAGTGGACTAATCTGCTTCATTTACATTAATTACTAATCACTTTCCATAAACGCTGAGCTGCTCATGTTGTTTTCTTCCTTTTCTCCGTTTATTTCCTGTCAGCAACATGTTCTGAATCTGGATCAATAACATTTATTGGTACTGAGGAACGTTTCTGGTTCTTTGAAGACAACGTACCAGAAACGTTCTGAGCTGCTGTGATGACATAAAACAGTGTTTGTTAATGTGTGTGTGTGTGTGTGTGTGTGTGTGTGTGTGTGTGTGTGTGTGTGTGTGTGTGTGTGTGTGTGTGTGTGTGTGTGATAAATTCAAGAATTTTCTCTTTACATCCTAACAACAGAACTAATGATGATTCCTAAACAATAATTTATTTTCTGTATCTAACTGGTCCCTCCTGGTCCCTCCTGGTCCCTCCTGGTCCGTGCTACTACCAGAGAGGCCTCTGGTGGACCCGGGCTGGAGCCGGCTGCAGGTCTCAGTGCTGGTCCTGGTCCCGTCCTGCCTGTTGTGTGTGGGGGTCCTGGTTCTGGGTGTGTGTGCCGTGCAGAGCCACATCAGAGCCCACAAAGCGGACCTGGAGGAGCCCCTGGAGGACCAGATGCTGCTGTCAGCCGACAGGAGCCTCAGAGACCTGATCTACGACCTCAGCACCTCAGGGTCCGGATCAGGTCAGACCACCTTCCATTCAGGGTCCAGATTAGTGGATAATTAACATTAATTAGAGTTTCCATCTGTCACATGGATCCACTGTTCTGATCATGGATTCATGGATCTGAGTCATATTTCCTGTTTCTTTCTTCTTCTATAACAGTGAACTGATGTTCTTTGGTTGTGGGCTGTTGGTCTGTATTGATTAATGAATGGGTTATTGACTCATTGATCTGCAGGGCTGCCGCTGCTGGTCCAGAGGACCATCGCCCGGACCATCGTTCTGCAGGAGCTGGTGGGGAAGGGCCGGTTCGGGGAGGTGTGGCGGGGGCGGTGGCGGGGGGAGGACGTGGCCGTGAAGATCTTCTCCTCCAGGGACGAGAGGTCCTGGTTCCGGGAGGCCGAGATCTACCAGACCATCATGCTGAGGCACGACAACATCCTGGGATTCATCGCCGCCGACAACAAAGGTGCCAGGAAACGTCGTCGACTGTTGAAAACAGTCAATGGCGTTTTCTTATTCTGATGAGAAAGTCACAAACTTTGTAAAATACAGTTTTAGGAATCTTTCATCAGGGCTTTAAATGTACATTTTGTGTTCATGATGGTTTCTTGTCATTTAAAGCCCATTGGTACCATTTGTTTTTACAAAAATCACAATTTTGTGTTTTTTTTATTTGTCAAATGATAAACTTGAAATATTTAATCCACCTGAAATATAAAACTAGTTGATATGATGTGTTTTAATTGTTTTAAAACCTTTTTAATAGAGTTAAACTATCTGGTACCAAGTTGTTAGGATTAAACCACATGAGAGTTTCAACATTGTCTCATGTATATGAATCCTCTTATTTATTTATTATTTTACACTTTTTACACCTGACTGAAAACATCACTAGACTAAACAAAACTAACTACAAGATCTCTGAAAATTATTTCACCACTACTTAAGGAACTGTCACCATAACCTGAAATATTTGTTTTCCTGAACATGGATATACACAACACAGATTACCGTATTTTCAGGAATATAAGGCTCCGTACTAAAAGACTCAGTCTGAGTTCTGTGTGTCATTACTGTATTTAACACACACATAAGGAACCTAACTATAGGGGAGGGTTTATATACACACATAGATATATACACATAGATATTTACACACATAGATATATACACATAGATATATACACACATAGATATATACACATAGATATACACACATAGATATATACACATAGATATATACACATAGATATACACACATAGATATATACACACATAGATATATACACACATAGATATATACACATAGATATATACACACATAGATATATACACATAGATATATACACACATAGATATATATACACATAGATATATACACATAGATATATACACACATAGATATATACACATAGATATATACACACATAGATATATACACATAGATATATACACATAGATATACACACATAGATATACACACATAGATATATACACATAGATATATACACATAGATATATACACATAGATATATACACACATAGATATATACACATAGATATACACACATAGATATACACATAGATATATACACACATAGATATATACACATAGATATACACACATAGATATACACACATAGATATACACATAGATATATACACACATAGATATATACACATAGATATACACACATAGATATATACACATAGATATACACACATAGATATATACACATAGATATATACACATAGATATATACACACATAGATATATACACACATAGATATATACACATAGATATACACACATAGATATACACATAGATATATACACACATAGATATATACACACATAGATATATACACATAGATATATACACACAGATATATACACACAGATATATACACACATAGATATATACACACATAGATATATACACACAGATATATACACACATAGATATACACATAGATATATACACACATAGATATATACACACAGATATATACACACAGATATATACACACATATATATACACACATAGATATATACACACATAGATATATACACATAGAGATATACACACGTATAGATATATACCACATAGATATATACACATGGATATATACACACGTATAGATATATACCACATAGATATATACACACACATAGATATACACACATAGATATATACACATAGATATATACACATAGATATACACACATAGATATACACACATAGATATATATACACATAGATATATACACACATAGATATATACAAACATAGATATATACACACACAGATATATACACATAGATATATTAGATTAGATTAGAATAGATTAGATTAGATAGCTCCTTTATTGTCCCACGGTGGGGAAATTCACAGTGCTACAGCAGCAGTTAGAAAAGTTACATTTTTTTTTTTTAATTCAAAAAAATAAAAAATAAAAAATTAAATTAAAAACAATATACAGATATATACAGGTATATATAAATATAAATATAAATGTATTGCACTGGTCTATGTATACAATGTCCATTTTTTCTGTTGGGGGGGGGGGGTTACTGAGAGCTGTACTTGTTGTACAGTCTGACAGCTGTAGGAAGGAAGGACTTCCGATATCGCTCCCTCAGACACTTTGGATGGATTAGTCTGTTGCTGAGGGAGCTCGTCAGTCCAGACAGTGTGTCCTGCATGGGGTGGAGGTGGTTTTCCATCATTGATGATATCTTCCCTATCATCCTTCTCTCTCCCACGACCTCCACCGGGTCAAGGGAGCACCCCAGGACAGAGCTGGCCTTCCTGATGATCTTGTTCAGTCTCTTCCTGTCTGCAGCTGTTATGCTGCCTCCCCAGCAGACCACCCCATATTGTATGACTGATGCCACAACTGAGTCATAGAAAGTCTTAAGGAGTGTCCCCTGCACTCCAAAAGACCTCAACCGCCTGAGCAGGTAGAGCCTGCTCTGGCCCCTCTTGTATAGCGCAGTTGTATTGTCAGTCCAGTCCAATTTTTTGTTCAGATGAACACCCAGGTACTTGTAGGATGTCACCATCTCAATGTTCATTCCCTGGATATTCACTGGTGCCGGGGGATTGCATGCCCGCCTACGGAAGTCCACCACCAGTTCCTTGGTTTTCCCCGTGTTGATCTGGAGATGGTTCCGCTGGCACCAGTTGACAAAATCCTGCGTAAGTTCTCTGTATTCCCTGTCCCCGTACAGCAGACGACTGTGTTGGATACACAGTCCCGTGTCCTCACATACTGTGGACGGTTGGTGAGGTAGTCCAGAATCCAGGATGTGAGGTGACGGTCCACCCCAGTGTTCTCCAGCTTGTTCCCCAGGAGTGCTGGTTGTATCGTATTGAAGGCACTGGAGAAATCAAGGAACATGATTCTCACAGTGCCTCCAGGCTTCTCCAGGTGGGAAAGAGCACGGTGGAGGAGAAAGATGATGGCATTGTCCACCCCGATGTCAGGCTGGTAGGCAAACTGGAGGGGGGTCCATCAGTGGGCTCACCAGGGGGCGGAGATGGTCGAGGACCAGGCGCTACAGTGTCTTCATCAGGTGGGACGTTAGTGCCACCGGCCTGTAGTCACTGAGGTCCTTGGGGTGTGGCATTTTGGGGATGGGTACCACGCAGGATGTTTTCCACAGTTGTGGCACCTTCCCCAGCTTCAGGCTCAAGTTGTAGATATGCCCTACAATCCTGCTCAGCTCGTCTGCACAGGATTTCAGGAGCCTGGAACTGATGCCATCTGGACCTGCAGCCTTCCTCGTCTTCATCCTCCTGAGCTTGTTCCTCACCTGTAGTGCTGTGAGGGACAGGCTGGAGAGGGGGGGCTGTGTGCCCGAGTGTGTTGGGGAGGGGGTTGGGTTGATGGTGTGGAGTGTCCTTGGTAGGTGTGAACTCAGCCAGGGCTGAGAGGCGGAGGTGGAAGCGGGGGGGAGGGGAGGGCATTGTCCAGGAGGTAAAGTCAGGGGGGGCTGCAGCAGGGCAGGCTGGGCCGGGGGAGGGGCAGATGACTGGTCAAACCTGTTGAAAAATAGGTTTAGGTCATTTGCCCACTGTTGATCCCCTGCCGTCTGGGAGTTTGGTTCTTTGTGGCCTGAGATGGTTTTCAGGCCTCTCCAGACTCCACTGACGTTACTCCTCTGCAGCTGATCCTCCATCTTCCTCCTGTAAATGTTTTTCCCCTCTCTAATCTTCTGCCTTAGCTCTCTGCACAGTCTTCAGCTCCTCCTTGTTACCTGACCTAAAGGCCCTCCTCTTCTCCTTTAGGAGAGCCTTTATGTCGGCATTAATCCATGGTTTATTGTTGGAAAAACACTGTACGGTCTTGGTGGGTACAGTATTTTCCACACAGAAGTTGATGATGAGAGGAGGAGGGCCTGTATACACATAGATATATATACATATATATATACACACATAGATATACACACATAGAGTGGGAGCTTAACTGAGTTTGGTTGTGCTTTATTTAAGTATTGATTACAAAGTACTAACATTTTTTAATCATCATGGTAAAACACATGGATAAAACAAGCACACAAGTGTGTGTGTTTAAAAATAGAGCGGGGTAATGTCATCAATCAAACCATCAAAGTCCTCATCCTCTGTTTCTGATTCCAACAGCAGCTAAATCTATCCACTGATCCAGTCTCTGCTCTGTGATCCACTGATCCAGTCTTTGCTCTGTGATCCACTGATCCAATCTTTGCTCTGTGATCCACTGATCCAGTCTCTGCTCTGTGATCCACTGATCCAATCTTTGCTCTGTGATCCACTGATCCAGTCTTTCCTCCAACTATCAGACACTCAGGCACACTTCCCCTACATACATACATAGGGCGCAACACACATTTTGAAGGAAAGAAGAAGAAGAAGACTTTAAGGTGCGCTTATAGTCGTGAAAATACGGTACTCTATTACATTATAATATATTCTATATTATATTAAATTACACTGTATCACAGGAACTGTACAGGTTTTGTGTACTATAGTACCATGCTAACTAGTACTGTACAGTAACTGTACTGAGGTATCAGAACCTCGGGGTAGTTAATCCAGGTTCTGCCCCAGACAACGGCTCATGGACTCAGCTCTGGCTGGTGTCGGACTTCCATGAACACGGGTCCCTGTTCGACTACCTGAACCGCTTCACGGTATCCCTGGAGGACATGGTGGTCCTGGCCCTGTCCGTGGCCAGCGGCCTGGCCCACCTCCACATGGAGATCATCGGCACGCAGGGTGAGTCCTGGAGAACCTGGAAAACCTGGAAAATGACTAAAAAAGGTCAAAGGTCCTGGAAATGATTAAAATATCCCAGAAAATTATTTTAGTGAAATCCTCAGGTCATACAAGTTTATTTGAACTGATGGCATTTATTTTTATTTCCACGGATGTTAGAATGAATGAATATTTTATAGGATAAATTAGCATTAAAGCTACCAATCAGTCAATTTGACTTTCATTCAAGAGTCTTTATTGTCACTATCCTGGATAACAACAGCTTACATACAATAGATTAATAAATAGAATATGATAAAGGTACATGTTAATAAATAAAATATTGCATATTAAGGCCCACAATTAAAGGGGTTGTGGGCTGTTGGTCTGGACAAAAAAGACATTTTAGGTTCAGTCTTCAGCTTTAAGAAACACTGATCAACATTTTACACCATTTAATGAACCAAACAACTAATAATTTCAATAATCAACTAATTAATCAATAATCAGATAAGTGGTTAGTTGCAGCTCTAGTTTGTTGTGTTTGTTATTTTATATTATTTTTTGTACTAAATAATAATAAAGACATGTTTTTCACACTGGAATCAGCATATTTGTTGCTTTTGCTTATTGATTTTAAAAGATGAACTGATCTGTAAATCTGTTTCCTAAAAACTGACTAATCAATAAAATAGATTATTGTTTCAGCATTGCTATATAACACAATAATACACGGGAATTCTCAGTTTTCAGTGTTTTTTATTAGATTCATGTCAGAGTTGAAGTCTTGGTCCCGTGGACGTCAGGAATGGTCATGGTTTTCTTCAGGTAAACCTGCCATCGCTCACAGAGACCTGAAGTCCAAAAACGTCCTGGTGAAGAAAGGCGGCAGCGCCGTGATCGCAGACCTCGGTTTGGCCGTGAAAAACAACTCCTCCACCAACACCATCGACATCCCGATCAACCACAAAGTGGGGACCAAGAGGTGGAGTTACTGAGAGCAGAAAACGCACTGACAGAGAAACTAACCCTCACCCTAACCAAATCATGATTCTCACAAAAACACTGAATTTTTGGCATTTAAATGAAACTTCTGATTGTTTTACAACTTTATATTTGCATGTACAAAGTCAAGATAAACTTTGTCGTTCTAAATGAAAAAAAAGTCATACTACAGTTTATTTCTCTTCATTCTTATTCATTATTTTGTGATTTCTGCAGTAAAAAATGATTTTTGTTTTTTTTTTTGTTTTTTTTAATCATACTATAGTATGTGGTCATAAAAGTCAAAAATGAACTATGTCGCTCTAAATGAAAAAAAGTCATACTACAGTTTATTTCTCTTAATTTTTATTCATTATTTTGTGATTTCTGCAGTAAAACATGATTTTTGATTTTTTTGAGTTTTTTTAGTCATACTATAGTATGTGGTTATAAAAAAGTCAAAAATGAACTATGTCGTTCTAAATAAAAAAAAGTCATACTACAGTTTATTTCTCTTAATTTTTATTCATTATTTTGTGATTTCTGCAGTAAAACATGATTTTTGATTTTTTTGAGTTTTTTTAGTCATACTATATTATGTGGTTATAAAAAAGTCAAAAATGAACTATGTCGTTCTGAATGAAAAAAAGTCATACTACAGTTTATTTCTCTTCATTCTTATTCATTATTTTGTGATTTCTGCAGTAAAAAATGACCTTTTTTTGAGTTTTTTTTAGTCATACTATAGTATGTCAAAATAAAAGTCAAAAATGAACTATGTCGTTCTAAATGAAAAAAAGTCATACTACAGTTTATTTCTCTTCATTCTTATTCATTATTTTGTGATTTCTGCAGTAAAAAATGATTTTTGATTTTTTTGAGTTTTTTTTAGTCATACTATAGTATGTCAAAATAAAAGTCAAAAATGAACTATGTCGTTCTAAATGAAAAAAAGTCATACTACAGTTTATTTCTCCTCATCCTTATTCATTATTTTGTGATTTCTGCAGTAAACAATGATTTTTGATTTTTTTTTTAGTTTTTTTAGTCATACTATAGTATGTGGTTATAAAAAAGTCAAAAATGAACTATATTGTTCTAAATGAAAAAAAAGTCATACTACAGTTTATTTCTCTTCATTCTTATTCATTATTTTGTGATTTCTGCAGTAAACAATGATTTTTGATTTTTTTTAGTTTTTTTTAGTCATACTATAGTATTGTTATAAAAAAGTCAAAAATGAACTATGTCGTTCTAAATGAAAAAAATTCATACTACAGTTTATTTCTCTTCATTCTTATTCATTATTTTGTGATTTCTGCAGTAAAACATGATTTTTGAATTTTTTGAGTTTTTTTTTGTCATACTATAGTATGTGGTTATAAAAGTCAAAAATGAACTATATTGTTCTAAATGAAAAAAAGTCATACTACAGTTTATTTCTCTTCATTCTTATTCATTATTTTGTGATTTCTGCAGTAAAACATGATTTTTGATTTTTTTGAGTTTTTTTTGGTCATACTATAGTATGTGGTCATAAAAGTCAAAAAATGAACTATGTCGTTCTAAATGAAAAAAAGTCATACTACAGTTTATTTCTCTTCATTCTTATTCATTATTTTGTGATTTCTGCAGTAAACAATGATTTTTGATTTTTTTTAGTTTTTTTTAGTCATACTATAGTATTGTTATAAAAAAGTCAAAAATGAACTATGTCGTTCTAAATGAAAAAAAGTCATACTACAGTTTATTTCTCTTCATTCTTATTCATTATTTTCTGATTTCTGCAGTAAAACATGATTTTTGATTTTTTTGAGTTTTTTTTGGTCATACTATAGTATGTCAAAATAAAAGTCAAAAATGAACTATGTCGTTCTAAATGAAAAAAAGTCATACTACAGTTTATTTCTCTTCATTCTTATTCATTATTTTGTGATTTCTGCAGTAAAACATGATTTTTTTGAGTTTTTTTTGGTCATACTATAGTATGTGGTTATAAAAGTCAAAAATGAACTATGTCGTTCTAAATGAAAAAAAGTCATACTACAGTTTATTTCTCTTCATTCTTATTCATTATTTTGTGATTTCTGCAGTAAACAATGATTTTTTAGTTTTTTTTAGTCATACTATAGTATTGTTATAAAAGTCAAAAATGAACTATATTGTTCTAAATGAAAAAAAGCCATACTACAGTTTATTTCTCTTCATTCTTATTCATTATTTTGTGATTTCTGCAGTAAAAAATGATTTTTGATTTTTTTGAGTTTTTTTTGGTCATACTATAGTATGTCAAAATAAAAGTCAAAAATAAACTATGTCGTTCTAAATGAAAAAAAGTCATACTACAGTTTATTTCTCTTCATTCTTATTCATTATTTTGTGATTTCTGCAGTAAAAAATGATTTTTGATTTTTTTGAGTTTTTTTTGGTCATACTATAGTATGTCAAAATAAAAGTCAAAAATGAACTATGTCGTTCTAAATGAAAAAAAGTCATACTACAGTTTATTTCTCTTCATTCTTATTCATTATTTTGTGATTTCTGCAGTAAAACATGATTTTTGATTTTTTTGAGTTTTTTTTGGTCATACTATAGTATGTCAAAATAAAAGTCAAAAATGAACTATGTCGTTCTAAATGAAAAAAAGTCATACTACAGTTTATTTCTCTTCATTCTTATTCATTATTTTGTGATTTCTGCAGTAAAACATGATTTTTGATTTTTTTGAGTTTTTTTTGGTCATACTATAGTATGTGGTTATAAAAGTCAAAAATGAACTATGTCGTTCTAAATGAAAAAAAGTCATACTACAGTTTATTTCTCTTCATTCTTATTCATTATTTTGTGATTTCTGCAGTAAACAACGATTTTTGATTTTTTTGAGTTTTTTTTGTCATACTATAGTATGTGGTTATAAAAGTCAAAAATGAACTATATTGTTCTAAATGAAAAAAAGTCATACTACAGTCTATTTCTCTTCATTCTTATTCATTATTTTGTGATTTCTGCAGTAAAACATGATTTTTGATTTTTTTGAGTTTTTTTTGGTCATACTATAGTGTGTGGTTATAAAAGTCAAAAATGAACTATGTCGTTCTAAATGAAAAAAAGTCATACTACAGTTTATTTCTCCTCATCCTTATTCATTATTTTGTGATTTCTGCAGTAAACAATGATTTTTGATTTTTTTTTTAGTTTTTTTAGTCATACTATAGTATGTGGTTATAAAAAAGTCAAAAATGAACTATGTCGTTCTAAATGAAAAAAAAAGTCATACTACAGTTTATTTCTCTTCATTCTTATTCATTATTTTGTGATTTCTGCAGTAAACAATGATTTTTGATTTTTTTGAGTTTTTTTAGTCATACTATAGTATGTGGTTATAAAAAAGTCAAAAATGAACTATGTCGTTCTAAATTAAAAAAGTCATACTACAGTTTATTTCTCTTCATTCTTATTCATTATTTTGTGATTTCTGCAGTAAAAAATGATTTTTGATTTTTTTGAATTTTTTTTGGTCATACTATAGTATGTGGTCATAAAAGTCAAAAATGAACTATATTGTTCTAAATGAAAAAAAGTCATACTACAGTCTATTTCTCTTCATTCTTATTCATTATTTTGTGATTTCTGCAGTAAAACATGATTTTTGATTTTTTTGAGTTTTTTTTGGTCATACTATAGTATGTCAAAATAAAAGTCAAAAATGAACTATGTCGTTCTAAATGAAAAAAGTCATACTACAGTTTATTTCTCTTCATTCTTATTCATTATTTTGTGATTTCTGCAGTAAAAAATGATTTTTGATTTTTTTGAGTTTTTTTTGGTCATACTATAGTATGTCAAAATAAAAGTCAAAAATGAACTATGTCGTTCTAAATGAAAAAAAGTCATACTACAGTTTATTTCTCTTCATTCTTATTCATTATTTTGTGATTTCTGCAGTAAACAATGATTTTTGATTTTTTTGAGTTTTTTTTGTCATACTATAGTATGTGGTTATAAAAGTCAAAAATGAACTATATTGTTCTAAATGAAAAAAAGTCATACTACAGTCTATTTCTCTTCATTCTTATTCATTATTTTGTGATTTCTGCAGTAAAACATGATTTTTGATTTTTTTGAGTTTTTTTTGGTCATACTATAGTATGTCAAAATAAAAGTCAAAAATGAACTATGTCGTTCTAAATGAAAAAAAGTCATACTACAGTTTATTTCTCTTCATTCTTCATTATTTTGTGATTTCTGCAGTAAAAAATGATTTTTGATTTTTTTGAGTTTTTTTTAGTCATACTATAGTATGTGGTCATAAAAGTAAAAAAATGAACTATGTCGTTCTAAATGAAAAAAAATGTCATACTACAGTTTATTTCTCTTCATTCTTATTCATTATTTTGTGATTTCTGCAGTAAACAATGATTTTTGATTTTTTTGAGTTTTTTTAGTCATACTATAGTATTGTTATAAAAAAGTCAAAAATGAACTATGTCGTTCTAAATTAAAACAGTCATACTACAGTTTATTTCTCTTCATTCTTATTCATTATTTTGTGATTTCTACAGTAAAAAAATGATTTTTGATTTTTTTGAGTTTTTTTTTGTCATACTATAGTATGTGGTTATAAAAGTCAAAAATGAACTATGTCGTTCTAAATGAAAAAAAGTCATACTACAGTTAATTTCTCTTCATTCTTATTCATTATTTTGTGATTTCTGCAGTAAAAAATTACCTTTTATTTTTTTGAGTTTTTTTTAGTCATACTATAGTATGTCAAAATAAAAGTCAAAAATGAACTATGTCGTTCTAAATGAAAAAAAGTCATACTACCGTTTATTTCTCTTCATTCTTATTCATTATTTTGTGATTTCGGCAGTAAAACATGATTTTTGATTTTTTTGGAGTTTTTTTAGTCATACTATAGTATGTGGTTATAAAAGTCAAAAATGAACTATGTCGTTCTAAATGAAAAAAAGTCATACTACAGTTTATTTCTCCTCATCCTTATTCATTATTTTGTGATTTCTGCAGTAAAAAATGATTTTTGTTTTTTTTTTTGTTTTTTTTAATCATACTATAGTATGTGGTCATAAAAGTCAAAAATGAACTATGTCGCTCTAAATGAAAAAAAGTCATACTACAGTTTATTTCTCTTAATTTTTATTCATTATTTTGTGATTTCTGCAGTAAAACATGATTTTTGATTTTTTTGAGTTTTTTTAGTCATACTATAGTATGTGGTTATAAAAAAGTCAAAAATGAACTATGTCGTTCTAAATAAAAAAAAGTCATACTACAGTTTATTTCTCTTAATTTTTATTCATTATTTTGTGATTTCTGCAGTAAAACATGATTTTTGATTTTTTTGAGTTTTTTTAGTCATACTATATTATGTGGTTATAAAAAAGTCAAAAATGAACTATGTCGTTCTGAATGAAAAAAAGTCATACTACAGTTTATTTCTCTTCATTCTTATTCATTATTTTGTGATTTCTGCAGTAAAAAATGACCTTTTTTTGAGTTTTTTTTAGTCATACTATAGTATGTCAAAATAAAAGTCAAAAATGAACTATGTCGTTCTAAATGAAAAAAAGTCATACTACAGTTTATTTCTCTTCATTCTTATTCATTATTTTGTGATTTCTGCAGTAAAAAATGATTTTTGATTTTTTTGAGTTTTTTTTAGTCATACTATAGTATGTCAAAATAAAAGTCAAAAATGAACTATGTCGTTCTAAATGAAAAAAAGTCATACTACAGTTTATTTCTCCTCATCCTTATTCATTATTTTGTGATTTCTGCAGTAAACAATGATTTTTGATTTTTTTTTTAGTTTTTTTAGTCATACTATAGTATGTGGTTATAAAAAAGTCAAAAATGAACTATATTGTTCTAAATGAAAAAAAAGTCATACTACAGTTTATTTCTCTTCATTCTTATTCATTATTTTGTGATTTCTGCAGTAAACAATGATTTTTGATTTTTTTTAGTTTTTTTTAGTCATACTATAGTATTGTTATAAAAAAGTCAAAAATGAACTATGTCGTTCTAAATGAAAAAAATTCATACTACAGTTTATTTCTCTTCATTCTTATTCATTATTTTGTGATTTCTGCAGTAAAACATGATTTTTGAATTTTTTGAGTTTTTTTTTGTCATACTATAGTATGTGGTTATAAAAGTCAAAAATGAACTATATTGTTCTAAATGAAAAAAAGTCATACTACAGTTTATTTCTCTTCATTCTTATTCATTATTTTGTGATTTCTGCAGTAAAACATGATTTTTGATTTTTTTGAGTTTTTTTTGGTCATACTATAGTATGTGGTCATAAAAGTCAAAAAATGAACTATGTCGTTCTAAATGAAAAAAAGTCATACTACAGTTTATTTCTCTTCATTCTTATTCATTATTTTGTGATTTCTGCAGTAAACAATGATTTTTGATTTTTTTTAGTTTTTTTTAGTCATACTATAGTATTGTTATAAAAAAGTCAAAAATGAACTATGTCGTTCTAAATGAAAAAAAGTCATACTACAGTTTATTTCTCTTCATTCTTATTCATTATTTTCTGATTTCTGCAGTAAAACATGATTTTTGATTTTTTTGAGTTTTTTTTGGTCATACTATAGTATGTCAAAATAAAAGTCAAAAATGAACTATGTCGTTCTAAATGAAAAAAAGTCATACTACAGTTTATTTCTCTTCATTCTTATTCATTATTTTGTGATTTCTGCAGTAAAACATGATTTTTTTGAGTTTTTTTTGGTCATACTATAGTATGTGGTTATAAAAGTCAAAAATGAACTATGTCGTTCTAAATGAAAAAAAGTCATACTACAGTTTATTTCTCTTCATTCTTATTCATTATTTTGTGATTTCTGCAGTAAACAATGATTTTTTAGTTTTTTTTAGTCATACTATAGTATTGTTATAAAAGTCAAAAATGAACTATATTGTTCTAAATGAAAAAAAGCCATACTACAGTTTATTTCTCTTCATTCTTATTCATTATTTTGTGATTTCTGCAGTAAAAAATGATTTTTGATTTTTTTGAGTTTTTTTTGGTCATACTATAGTATGTCAAAATAAAAGTCAAAAATAAACTATGTCGTTCTAAATGAAAAAAAGTCATACTACAGTTTATTTCTCTTCATTCTTATTCATTATTTTGTGATTTCTGCAGTAAAAAATGATTTTTGATTTTTTTGAGTTTTTTTTGGTCATACTATAGTATGTCAAAATAAAAGTCAAAAATGAACTATGTCGTTCTAAATGAAAAAAAGTCATACTACAGTTTATTTCTCTTCATTCTTATTCATTATTTTGTGATTTCTGCAGTAAAACATGATTTTTGATTTTTTTGAGTTTTTTTTGGTCATACTATAGTATGTCAAAATAAAAGTCAAAAATGAACTATGTCGTTCTAAATGAAAAAAAGTCATACTACAGTTTATTTCTCTTCATTCTTATTCATTATTTTGTGATTTCTGCAGTAAACAATGATTTTTGATTTTTTTGAGTTTTTTTTGTCATACTATAGTATGTGGTTATAAAAAAGTCAAAAATGAACTATGTCGTTCTAAATGAAAAAAAAAGTCATACTACAGTTTATTTCTCTTCATTCTTATTCATTATTTTGTGATTTCTGCAGTAAACAATGATTTTTGATTTTTTTGAGTTTTTTTAGTCATACTATAGTATGTGGTTATAAAAAAGTCAAAAATGAACTATGTCGTTCTAAATTAAAAAAGTCATACTACAGTTTATTTCTCTTCATTCTTATTCATTATTTTGTGATTTCTGCAGTAAAAAATGATTTTTGATTTTTTTGAATTTTTTTTGGTCATACTATAGTATGTGGTCATAAAAGTCAAAAATGAACTATATTGTTCTAAATGAAAAAAAGTCATACTACAGTCTATTTCTCTTCATTCTTATTCATTATTTTGTGATTTCTGCAGTAAAACATGATTTTTGATTTTTTTGAGTTTTTTTTGGTCATACTATAGTATGTCAAAATAAAAGTCAAAAATGAACTATGTCGTTCTAAATGAAAAAAAAAGTCATACTACAGTTTATTTCTCTTCATTCTTATTCATTATTTTGTGATTTCTGCAGTAAACAATGATTTTTGATTTTTTTGAGTTTTTTTAGTCATACTATAGTATGTGGTTATAAAAAAGTCAAAAATGAACTATGTCGTTCTAAATTAAAAAAGTCATACTACAGTTTATTTCTCTTCATTCTTATTCATTATTTTGTGATTTCTGCAGTAAAAAATGATTTTTGATTTTTTTGAATTTTTTTTGGTCATACTATAGTATGTGGTCATAAAAGTCAAAAATGAACTATATTGTTCTAAATGAAAAAAAGTCATACTACAGTCTATTTCTCTTCATTCTTATTCATTATTTTGTGATTTCTGCAGTAAAACATGATTTTTGATTTTTTTGAGTTTTTTTTGGTCATACTATAGTATGTCAAAATAAAAGTCAAAAATGAACTATGTCGTTCTAAATGAAAAAAAAAGTCATACTACAGTTTATTTCTCTTCATTCTTATTCATTATTTTGTGATTTCTGCAGTAAACAATGATTTTTGATTTTTTTGAGTTTTTTTAGTCATACTATAGTATGTGGTTATAAAAAAGTCAAAAATGAACTATGTCGTTCTAAATTAAAAAAGTCATACTACAGTTTATTTCTCTTCATTCTTATTCATTATTTTGTGATTTCTGCAGTAAAAAATGATTTTTGATTTTTTTGAATTTTTTTTGGTCATACTATAGTATGTGGTCATAAAAGTCAAAAATGAACTATATTGTTCTAAATGAAAAAAAGTCATACTACAGTCTATTTCTCTTCATTCTTATTCATTATTTTGTGATTTCTGCAGTAAAACATGATTTTTGATTTTTTTGAGTTTTTTTTGGTCATACTATAGTATGTCAAAATAAAAGTCAAAAATGAACTATGTCGTTCTAAATGAAAAAAAGTCATACTACAGTTTATTTCTCTTCATTCTTATTCATTATTTTGTGATTTCTGCAGTAAAAAATGATTTTTGATTTTTTTGAGTTTTTTTTGGTCATACTATAGTATGTCAAAATAAAAGTCAAAAATGAACTATGTCGTTCTAAATGAAAAAAAGTCATACTACAGTTTATTTCTCTTCATTCTTATTCATTATTTTGTGATTTCTGCAGTAAACAATGATTTTTGATTTTTTTGAGTTTTTTTTGTCATACTATAGTATGTGGTTATAAAAGTCAAAAATGAACTATATTGTTCTAAATGAAAAAAAGTCATACTACAGTCTATTTCTCTTCATTCTTATTCATTATTTTGTGATTTCTGCAGTAAAACATGATTTTTGATTTTTTTGAGTTTTTTTTGGTCATACTATAGTGTGTGGTTATAAAAGTCAAAAATGAACTATGTCGTTCTAAATGAAAAAAAGTCATACTACAGTTTATTTCTCCTCATCCTTATTCATTATTTTGTTATTTCTGCAGTAAACAATGATTTTTGATTTTTTTTTTAGTTTTTTTAGTCATACTATAGTATGTGGTTATAAAAAAGTCAAAAATGAACTATGTCGTTCTAAATGAAAAAAAAAGTCATACTACAGTTTATTTCTCTTCATTCTTATTCATTATTTTGTGATTTCTGCAGTAAACAATGATTTTTGATTTTTTGGAGTTTTTTTAGTCATACTATAGTATGTGGTTATAAAAAAGTCAAAAATGAACTATGTCGTTCTAAATTAAAAAAGTCATACTACAGTTTATTTCTCTTCATTCTTATTCATTATTTTGTGATTTCTGCAGTAAAAAATGATTTTTGATTTTTTTGAATTTTTTTTGGTCATACTATAGTATGTGGTCATAAAAGTCAAAAATGAACTATATTGTTCTAAATGAAAAAAAGTCATACTACAGTCTATTTCTCTTCATTCTTATTCATTATTTTGTGATTTCTGCAGTAAAACATGATTTTTGATTTTTTTGAGTTTTTTTTGGTCATACTATAGTATGTCAAAATAAAAGTCAAAAATGAACTATGTCGTTCTAAATGAAAAAAAGTCATACTACAGTTTATTTCTCTTCATTCTTATTCATTATTTTGTGATTTCTGCAGTAAAAAATGACCTTTTTTTGAGTTTTTTTTTGTCATACTATAGTATGTGGTTATAAAAGTCAAAAGTGAACTATATTGTTCTAAATGAAAAAAAGTCATACTACAGTTTATTTCTCTTCATTCTTATTCATTATTTTGTGATTTCTGCAGTAAAACATGATTTTTGATTTTTTTGAGTTTTTTTTGGTCATACTATAGTATGTCAAAATAAAAGTCAAAAATGAACTATGTCGTTCTAAATGAAAAAAAGTCATACTACAGTTTATTTCTCTTCATTCTTATTCATTATTTTGTGATTTCTGCAGTAAAAAATGACCTTTTTTTGAGTTTTTTTTTGTCATACTATAGTATGTGGTTATAAAAGTCAAAAATGAACTATATTGTTCTAAATGAAAAAAAGTCATACTACAGTCTATTTCTCTTCATTCTTATTCATTATTTTGTGATTTCTGCAGTAAAACATGATTTTTGATTTTTTTGAGTTTTTTTTGGTCATACTATAGTATGTCAAAATAAAAGTCAAAAATGAACTATGTCGTTCTAAATGAAAAAAAGTCATACTACAGTTTATTTCTCTTCATTCTTATTCATTATTTTGTGATTTCTGCAGTAAAACATGATTTTTGATTTTTTTTGAGGTTTTTTTGGTCATACTATAGTATGTCAAAATAAAAGTCAAAAATGAACTATGTCGTTCTAAATGAAAAAAAGTCATACTACAGTTTATTTCTCTTCATTCTTATTCATTATTTTGTGATTTCTGCAGTAAAAAATGATTTTTGATTTTTTTGAGTTTTTTTTGGTCATACTATAGTATGTCAAAATAAAAGTCAAAAATGAACTATGTCGTTCTAAATGAAAAAAAGTCATACTACAGTTTATTTCTCTTCATTCTTATTCATTATTTTGTGATTTCTGCAGTAAAACATGATTTTTGATTTTTTTGAGTTTTTTTTGGTCATACTATAGTATGTCAAAATAAAAGTCAAAAATGAACTATGTCGTTCTAAATGAAAAAAAGTCATACTACAGTTTATTTCTCTTCATTCTTATTCATTATTTTGTGATTTCTGCAGTAAAAAATGACCTTTTTTTGAGTTTTTTTTTGTCATACTATAGTATGTGGTTATAAAAGTCAAAAATGAACTATATTGTTCTAAATGAAAAAAAGTCATACTACAGTCTATTTCTCTTCATTCTTATTCATTATTTTGTGATTTCTGCAGTAAAACATGATTTTTGATTTTTTTGAGTTTTTTTTGGTCATACTATAGTATGTCAAAATAAAAGTCAAAAATGAACTATGTCGTTCTAAATGAAAAAAAGTCATACTACAGTTTATTTCTCTTCATTCTTCATTATTTTGTGATTTCTGCAGTAAAAAATGATTTTTGATTTTTTTGAGTTTTTTTTAGTCATACTATAGTATGTGGTCATAAAAGTAAAAAAATGAACTATGTCGTTCTAAATGAAAAAAAATGTCATACTACAGTTTATTTCTCTTCATTCTTATTCATTATTTTGTGATTTCTGCAGTAAACAATGATTTTTGATTTTTTTGAGTTTTTTTAGTCATACTATAGTATTGTTATAAAAAAGTCAAAAATGAACTATGTCGTTCTAAATTAAAACAGTCATACTACAGTTTATTTCTCTTCATTCTTATTCATTATTTTGTGATTTCTACAGTAAAAAAATGATTTTTGATTTTTTTGAGTTTTTTTTTGTCATACTATAGTATGTGGTTATAAAAGTCAAAAATGAACTATGTCGTTCTAAATGAAAAAAAGTCATACTACAGTTAATTTCTCTTCATTCTTATTCATTATTTTGTGATTTCTGCAGTAAAAAATTACCTTTTATTTTTTTGAGTTTTTTTTAGTCATACTATAGTATGTCAAAATAAAAGTCAAAAATGAACTATGTCGTTCTAAATGAAAAAAAGTCATACTACCGTTTATTTCTCTTCATTCTTATTCATTATTTTGTGATTTCGGCAGTAAAACATGATTTTTGATTTTTTTGGAGTTTTTTTAGTCATACTATAGTATGTGGTCATAAAAGTCAAAAATGAACTATGTTGTTCTAAATGAAAAAAAGTCATACTACAGTTTATTTCTCCTCATCCTTATTCATTATTTTGTGATTTCTGCAGTAAACAATGATTTTTGATTTTTTTTTTAGTTTTTTTAGTCATACTATAGTATGTGGTTATAAAAAAGTCAAAAATGAACTATATTGTTCTAAATGAAAAAAAAGTCATACTACAGTCTATTTCTCTTCATTCTTATTCATTATTTTGTGATTTCTGCAGTAAAACATGATTTTTGATTTTTTTGAGTTTTTTTTGGTCATACTATAGTATGTAGTTATAAAAGTCAAAAATGAACTATATTGTTCTAAATGAAAAAAAAGTCATACTACAGTTTATTTCTCTTCATTCTTATTCATTATTTTGTGATTTCTGCAGTAAAAAATGATTTTTGATTTTTTTGAGTTTTTTTTAGTCATACTATAGTATGTGGTTATAAAAGTCAAAAATGAACTATGTCGTTCTAAATGAAAAAAAGTCATACTACAGTTTATTTCTCTTCATTCTTATTCATTATTTTCTGATTTCTGCAGTAAACAATGATTTTTGATTTTTTAAATTTTTTTTAGTCATACTATAGTATTGTTATAAAAAAGTCAAAAATGAACTATGTCGTTCTAAATGAAAAAAAGTCATACTACAGTTTATTTCTCTTCATTCTTATTCATTATTTTGTGATTTCTGCAGTAAAAAATGATTTTTGATTTTTTTGAGTTTTTTTTAGTCATACTATATATAGTATGTGGTTATAAAAGTCAAAAATGAACTATATTGTTCTAAATGAAAAAAAGTCATACTACAGTCTATTTCTCTTCATTCTTATTCATTATTTTGTGATTTCTGCAGTAAAACATGATTTTTGATTTTTTTGAGTTTTTTTTGGTCATACTATAGTATGTCAAAATAAAAGTCAAAAATGAACTATGTCGTTCTAAATGAAAAAAAGTCATACTACAGTTTATTTCTCTTCATTCTTCATTATTTTGTGATTTCTGCAGTAAAAAATGATTTTTGATTTTTTTGAGTTTTTTTTAGTCATACTATAGTATGTGGTCATAAAAGTAAAAAAATGAACTATGTCGTTCTAAATGAAAAAAAATGTCATACTACAGTTTATTTCTCTTCATTCTTATTCATTATTTTGTGATTTCTGCAGTAAACAATGATTTTTGATTTTTTTGAGTTTTTTTAGTCATACTATAGTATTGTTATAAAAAAGTCAAAAATGAACTATGTCGTTCTAAATTAAAACAGTCATACTACAGTTTATTTCTCTTCATTCTTATTCATTATTTTGTGATTTCTACAGTAAAAAAATGATTTTTGATTTTTTTGAGTTTTTTTTTGTCATACTATAGTATGTGGTTATAAAAGTCAAAAATGAACTATGTCGTTCTAAATGAAAAAAAGTCATACTACAGTTAATTTCTCTTCATTCTTATTCATTATTTTGTGATTTCTGCAGTAAAAAATTACCTTTTATTTTTTTGAGTTTTTTTTAGTCATACTATAGTATGTCAAAATAAAAGTCAAAAATGAACTATGTCGTTCTAAATGAAAAAAAGTCATACTACCGTTTATTTCTCTTCATTCTTATTCATTATTTTGTGATTTCGGCAGTAAAACATGATTTTTGATTTTTTTGGAGTTTTTTTAGTCATACTATAGTATGTGGTTATAAAAGTCAAAAAATGAACTATGTCGTTCTAAATGAAAAAAAGTCATACTACAGTTTATTTCTCCTCATCCTTATTCATTATTTTGTGATTTCTGCAGTAAACAATGATTTTTGATTTTTTTTTTAGTTTTTTTAGTCATACTATAGTATGTGGTTATAAAAAAGTCAAAAATGAACTATATTGTTCTAAATGAAAAAAAAGTCATACTACAGTCTATTTCTCTTCATTCTTATTCATTATTTTGTGATTTCTGCAGTAAAACATGATTTTTGATTTTTTTGAGTTTTTTTTGGTCATACTATATATAGTATGTGGTTATAAAAGTCAAAAATGAACTATATTGTTCTAAATGAAAAAAAAGTCATACTACAGTTTATTTCTCTTCATTCTTATTCATTATTTTGTGATTTCTGCAGTAAAAAATGATTTTTGATTTTTTTGAGTTTTTTTTAGTCATACTATAGTATGTGGTTATAAAAGTCAAAAATGAACTATGTCGTTCTAAATGAAAAAAAGTCATACTACAGTTTATTTCTCTTCATTCTTATTCATTATTTTCTGATTTCTGCAGTAAAACATGATTTTTGAATTTTTAAATTTTTTTTAGTCATACTATAGTATTGTTATAAAAAAGTCAAAAATGAACTATGTCGTTCTAAATGAAAAAAAGTCATACTACAGTTTATTTCTCTTCATTCTTATTCATTATTTTGTGATTTCTGCAGTAAAAAATGATTTTTGATTTTTTTGAGTTTTTTTTAGTCATACTATATATAGTATGTGGTTATAAAAGTCAAAAATGAACTATATTGTTCTAAATGAAAAAAAGTCATACTACAGTCTATTTCTCTTCATTCTTATTCATTATTTTGTAATTGCTGCAGTAAAAAATGATTTTTGATTTTTTCGAGTTTTTTTAGTCATACTATAGTATGTGGTCATAAAAGTCAAAAATGAACTATATGGTTCTAAATGAAAAAAAAGTCATACTACAGTTAATTTCTCTTCATTCTTATTCATTATTTTGTGATTTCTGCAATAAAAAATGATTTTTGATTTTTTTTTAAGTTTTTTGTAACCATACTATAGTATGTGGTTATAAAAGTAAAAAATGAACTATGTCGTTCTAAATGAAAAAAAGTCATACTACAGTCTATTTCTCCTCATCCTTATTCATTATTTTGTGATTTCGGCAGTAAAACATGATTTTTTATTTTTTTGAGTTTTTTTTAGTCATACTATAGTATGTCAAAATAAAAGTCAAAAATGAACTATGTCGTTCTAAATGAAAAAAAGTCATACTACAGTTTATTTCTCTTCATTCTTATTCATTATTTTGTGATTTCTGCAGTAAAACATGATTTTTGATTTTTTTGAGTTTTTTTAGTCATACTATAGTATGTCAAAATAAAAGTCAAAAATGAACTTTGTCGTTCTAAATGAAAAAAAGTCATACTACAGTTTATTTCTCTTTATTCTTATTCATCTGAAATCTTGAAATGAAATTCAAATTAATCTGTGATTGTTTTCACTTCTGCTTTGAGACAAGGTTTTGTGTTTAAAGCTTCCTTTTTCTTTTCCCGGGTTTTATCTAAGTTTTTGATTCTGAACAAGACAAATTTGTTAATTTAAGAAGCAAAAATCATCTTTCAGTTCAGTTTTCGTAGAAAAAGTGTTTTTCATTTTGCTGCCACATTAACATTCAGACTGAGGCGCGGAGCTTGTTTTTCAGCAGCTGTTTAATATGTAGGTGAACGATCTAAACAGGGCTCTCATTTCCTTCATTTGCTCCTCGTCTCCTGCAGGTACATGGCCCCAGAAATCCTGGAGGAGACGATCAACACGAGCAGCTTTGAGTCATTTAAGCGAGCGGACATGTACTCGCTGGGCCTGGTTTTCTGGGAACTGGCGCGAAGATGCTCGATTAGAGGTAACAGCGCACACTGATGATTCTGCAAATGTGCAGGTCACCCTCATCACGCCGAAGCTGCTTGTTTTTTTCCTGTGTGTCGTCAGGACTCCATGAGGAGTACCAGATGCCTTTTTACGACCTGGTGCCTTCAGACCCGTCCATGGACGACATGAAGAAAGTGGTGTGTGATCAGAAGCTCAGACCCAACGTTCCCAACCAGTGGCAGAGCTGCGAGGTTAGCGATTTTCATCTGTGATTATTTCTGTCATTTCTAACAGTTATGATCATCACAGCAGTAAAGTAACATGGAAAACTTCATCTGACAACTTTGAAACCAACAAAACAAAAGTATTGTTTCACTAAAATTAAACTGGTATCATTAAAAAACAAGAATATCATTCACAGCAAAACACTGAAAGATTTGTCATTTGTCATAAAAACACAAACTCTGTCACATCAAGTCTTTACAAGTCAAGTTATTCCTGATTTATCTCTGGATAATTAACGGATCATCATCGACCCTGAGTTACCTTAAGCTCTTTTATTGATGACTTGCAGTAACTCGCAGTAACTTGTAGTAACTTGCAGTAACTCGCTGTAACTTGCTGTAACTTGCAGTAACTTGTAGTAACTTGCAGTAACTCGCTGTAACTTGCAGTAACTTGCAGTAACTTGCAGTAACTCGCTGTAACTTGCAGTAACTTGCAGTAACTCGCTGTAACTTGCAGTAACTCGCAGTAACTTGCAGTAACTCGCTGTAACTTGCAGTAACTCGCTGTAACTTGCAGTAACTCGCAGTAACTCGCTGTAACTTGCAGTAACTTGCAGTAACTTGCAGTAACTCGCTGTAACTTGCAGTAACTCGCAGTAACTTGCAGTAACTCGCTGTAACTTGCAGTAACTTGCAGTAACTTGCAGTAACTCGCTGTAACTTGCAGTAACTTGCAGTAACTTGCTGTAACTTGCAGTAACTCGCAGTAACTTGCAGTAACTCGCTGTAACTTGCAGTAACTCGCAGTAACTTGCAGTAACTCGCTGTAACTTGCAGTAACTTGCAGTAACTCGCTGTAACTCGCAGTAACTCGCTGTAACTCGCAGTAACTTGCAGTAACTCGCTGTAACTTGCAGTAACTTGCAGTAACTCGCTGTAACTCGCAGTAACTTGCTGTAACTTGCAGTAACTCGCTGTAACTTGCAGTAACTCGCAGTAATTCGCTGTAACTTGCAGTTACTTGCAGTAACTTGCAGTAACTTGCTGTAACTTGCAGTAACTTGCAGTAAGTCTCTGTAACTTGCAGTAACTCGCAGTAATTCGCTGTAACTTGCAGTAACTTGCAGTAACTTGCTGTAACTTTCAGTAACTTGCAGTAACTCGCTGTAACTTGCAGTAACTCGCTGTAACTTGCAGTAACTCGCAGTAACTCGCTGTAACTTGCTGTAACTTGCAGTAAGTCTCTGTAACTTGCAGTAACTTGCAGTAACTTGCAGTAACTCGCTGTAACTCGCAGTAACTTGCAGTAACTCGCAGTAACTCGCTGTAACTCACTGTAACTTGCAGTAACCTGCTGTAACTCGCTGTAACTTGCAGTAACTCGCTGTAACTCGCTGTAACTTGCAGTAACTCGCAGTAACTCGCAGTAACTTGCAGTAACTCGCTGTAACTTGCAGTAACTCGCTGTAACTCGCTGTAACTTGCAGTAACTTGCAGTAACTCGCAGTAACTCGCTGTAACTCACTGTAACTTGCAGTAACCTGCTGTAACTCGCTGTAACTTGCAGTAACTCGCTGTAACTCGCTGTAACTTGCAGTAACTCGCAGTAACTCGCAGTAACTTGCAGTAACTCGCTGTAACTTGCAGTAACTCGCTGTAACTTGCAGTAACTCGCAGTAAGTCTCTGTAACTTGCAGTAACTTGCAGTAACTTGCAGTAATTCGCTGTAACTCGCAGTAACTTGCAGTAACTCGCAGTAACTCGCTGTAACTCACTGTAACTTGCAGTAACTCGCTGTAACTCGCAGTAACTTGCAGTAACTCGCAGTAACTCGCTGTAACTCGCTGTAACTTGCAGTAACTCGCTGTAACTCGCAGTAACTTGCTGTAACTCGCTGTAACTTGCGGTAACTCGCTGTAACTTGCAGTAACTCGCTGTAACTCGCAGTAACTCGCTGTAACTTGCAGTAACTCGCAGTAACTCACTGTAACTTGCGGTAACTCGCTGTAACTCGCTGTAACTTGCAGTAAGTCTCTGTAACTTGCAGTAACTTGCAGTAACTCGCTGTAACTTGCAGTAACTCGCAGTAACTCGCTGTAACTTTCAGTAACTTGCAGTAACTCGCTGTAACTTGCAGTAACTCGCTGTAACTTGCAGTAACTCGCAGTAACTCGCTGTAACTTGCTGTAACTCGCTGTAACTTGCAGTAACTCACTGTAACTTGCAGTAACCTGCTGTAACTCGCTGTAACTCGCTGTAACTTGCAGTAACTCGCTGTAACTTGCAGTAACTTGCAGTAACTCGCAGAAACTTGCAGTAACTCGCTGTAACTCCCAGTAATTCGCTGTAACTCGCTGTAACTTGCAGTAACTCGCTGTAACTCGCTGTAACTTGCAGTAACTCGCTGTAACTTGCAGTAACTTGCAGTAACTCGCAGAAACTTGCAGTAACTCGCTGTAACTCCCAGTAATTCGCTGTAACTCGCTGTAACTTGCAGTAACTCGCTGTAACTCGCTGTAACTTGCAGTAACTCGCTGTTGCAGTAAGTCTCTGTAACTTGCTGTAACTTGCAGTAACTTGCAGTAACTCGCTGTAACTTGCAGTAACTCGCAGTAACTCGCTGTAACTCGCTGTAACTTGCAGTAACTCGCTGTAACTTGCAGTAACTCGCTGTAACTTGCAGGCTCTGCGTGTGATGGGGAAGCTGATGAAGGAATGCTGGTTCTCCAACCCGGCAGCTCGACTCACGGCTCTGAGGGTCAAGAAGACGATGTCCCAGCTGTCCCTCATCAGGGACAAGGTCTAGACTAGACTGGCTGGTCTGGGACTAGCAGACCAGGACCAGAATCTGCCTCTGAAATGCAGAATCTGAGCTGATCCAGGACGATGCTGATTGATTAAACCATGAGTCGTATAATAAACACGTTTTAGTTTGCTACCTCCATGTTTAAAGTTCTCGAATTGTGTATTAGAGACCAGATCCTGATCGTGGATAAAAAAACACACAAAGCAACAGACGGATTCATGGTCGACTGTAAAGACCAGAAAGATCCTTCAGCTCAATAATCTTGATTGATGTTTCAGTGATCGACTTCTGGTTGTTGATCTGGAGTTTGACTCTCGCTCCACATCCATTTCCTGCTGAACGCCGCCTCGTGTTTTTACAGTAGATCAGTGGAATCCATCCACCTGTTAGTCTTAGTGTGAAGAAAATGAAGCTTTGACTTCCAAGTTTGTACATTTAAATCTTTCAGCTGCTGCTTTCTGTTGACAATCAAAATGTAAAAAAGTTCTATTTTCTTTGAATTTATTCTAATATTTATTCAGATGGGGATTAGAATCATGTTGCAGATTTTCTAATTCATTAATTGTACAACCTGAACTAGCAAAATCACCAGTAAAACACTTTAATTTGAGTCATTTAGCAAAAAAAAAATCATGTTACAGCTTTACACAATTATATAAAGAAAAATGCTGTTTTATATCATGTAAACTCTGTTTAAAATGTGAATTTAATCACTGCCGTGTTTGGTGCTGGGAGGAAATTTTGCTGTGTTGATTTTTGATAATAATTCAACTGCTGTTTGAAAACAATCAGATTTTATTTCTCAAAATATCTGCACAGCCAGAGACAAGAAAAATGTTTGTCAATGTTTGTCCCTGTTTTAAAACATGAAGTTTATAACAATGCAGTTCTCCACAGGTTTAGATTAAGTATGAGAAGAATTGTTAGCTAGTTAGATCCACTGATCCAGCCTCTGCTCTGTGATCCACTGATCCAGTCTCTGCTCTGTGATCCACTGATCCAGTCTTTGCTCTGTGATCCACTGATCCAGTCTTTGCTCTGTGATCCACTGATCCACTCTCTGCTCTGTGATCCACTGATCCAGTCTTTGCTCTGTGATCCACTGATCCAGTCTCTGCTCTGTGATCCACTGATCCAGTCTTTCCTCTGTGATCCACTGATCCAGTCTCTGCTCTGTGATCCACTGATCCAGTCTCTGCTCTGTGATCCACTGATCCAGTCTCTGCTCTGTGATCCACTGATCCAGTCTCTGCTCTGTGATCCACTGATCCAGTCTTAAACTCAGAACGTGAACATACGGTGTTCTTTCAGGATTCCTGGAGCAGCATCAGCAGCTTGTTTCTCTGAGCTTTTTAAAATGAGTTGATTTAAATGATCACATCTTTAATCATCTGTTATTATTCACAATGCTGATTTGAAACCAACAATACCCACTGTATATGAATATATATTCCTAACCTGAAGCTGAATCTATGCTCAAAGCTTTTAGTGATCATGATGACACGTGTGTATTCACAAATGCTGTGTTGTTCTCATGAAACAGGATCCACCTAATTCTTAAACACTCATTTCCACACATCTCAGTTGCATAAACCTGTTTTCTGTGGTTGCTCAAAAGTGGATGTGACATCATTGCATCTTATTTTTGTCTTTTGCATTATTTATTCTGTATAAAACACTGTAATAAGTCTTATCAGTGGCTCAATAAACTGTTTTTACTCAGATGTGTTTATTGCTTTGAATCTTACAGCAGTGGGTTTTTTGTACTTTTCAGATGTACCTTTGAAAGCACAGATTCTGCACATCCCTGCATGAACATCAGAGTTTCCCCACTGACTAATGTGAAACAGGTCATTTTATCTTCACATATTTAACTGATATGACTCACGTCCGCTCTGCTCGTGGCTGATGAGCTGCTGCTGATGTCGACGTGACGGTTGAGCGGCGGATGCAGCGTTCTGCAGATGAGTCAAAACCTCAGGTTGAAGCTTTAATCAGACTCAGAAGAACTTGATGGAACCTGCCGGAAACCTTCACATTTCAAGTTGAGTTTTCTGACAAAAGGAAAAACGGTACTTTTACACTGGTAATTTACTGCTCACATACCAGTTAGGTGGGAAGACAGATTTTACATCAAATATTTCAATATCAGAACTGTTTTGTTTCTTTTGACATAATTTCATCAGTAACTTCACACACATGCACATATTTACACGTATTCATAGAGACATTCACACAAAATATACATCAACCAAAACAGTAAAGCATTTTCAAACCTAAACACAAATGTTTCATTTCAAAAAAAAAAAAAGCTTTGTTACGTCAACGCACGAACCCCCCCCCCCAAAAAGTGTGACATCGAACCAAATAACAGTAAAAAATCACAAAAATGTCATTAAACCAGAGCTTCTCAGTTATTTTCTGTCCCCATGGAAGAAGAAAACTATATATAAAGTACCTCTGCATAACACTGTGTCCTTATTAACATATAAGAGAATAAAAAAGAAATAAATATGGACCAACGTACAACAAAGAATAGCTTTATTAACTAACAGAAAAGATTTAAAGTGCATCTGAAATTAAAAAATAAAATTAAATCCATAATTAAACATTTTTTGACTGACCATGTCAAACCATATGATACTGAAAAATAAAACTACATAAATGGTCTTATCAGTGATTGTGGTGTAATGTCTTTAATGTCTCTGTCTCCAACATTTCAGACTCAGTAACACACCGGTCTTTCACAGTGAACCAAGCGCTACAGACGCTTCGTCATATTTCCTCGTCTTAGCTTTGGGAGACTTTCGTTTGTCTCTTTATCTCCGTCTCTCTCCGCCTGTCTTCTCATCCTGTTAAATATGTTTTCATGGTGTCACTTGGTGTCTACACTTCATACTCATACTCTGTGCTGTATGCTCCCTGTGAACACTCTGCTGCCCCCTAATGGAGTGGAGGTGCAACTGCACTCTATTCTAGGAGACCAAAAAAAATAAAAAATAAAAAAATAAAAAAAGCACGTTCCCTGAGGTCTTACGCCCCCCCTGATGGAACCCCCCTATATGAGAACCACTACATTACACCAACACACAAATGTGTATTTTGAAAAGTTTTGGACTTTCTCATCTGTTAAACATGATTCGACCCTCATACGAAACGTGTGCGTTTGACGTTTTATTATCTGTCAGAGCAGTTTTTATTTCATATTTCACAGCTCCTAATGTTTGTGGGTTCCTGGTTTCACAAACACTGCTGATTTCTGATAAACCAGAGACTGAATCGCTCAGACTGCAAAAAGAGGGGGGTGTTTGAAGGGGGGATAATCAGCAGCTCAGCTGTTCTCCAGAAAAAGCAGCAGCAGCATCAGTGAAGCATCCACCACATCCTCACATGACACCAGTTTCCGTTCTCACACATTTGTCTTTCAGCCGTCAGATCTGCTGCTGCCCACGAAGCTGCAACATGCAGAACTGCAGCTCCGACCAGGACCTGGACCACGGCAGGAAGAAGAAGAGCTCGCTGTGGTACCGGAGGTCGCTGAGAGGCGGCGAGAGGCAGCGGGACACCACGGGGGGTCCGGGCCGGGCCTGCAGGGTGAGGCTGCAAACGCACCGACCAGGACATCTGGCTGAGGGTGCAACATGTTTCCTACATTTTGTTTAAAAGAGGAATTTGCGTTTCTCTGTTTGCAGCCTAAACTAACTCCCTCCAACTCCCTGGTCGACTACTCTGACCCGCAAAGGTAAATTTATCAGATTCAATTCTAGAGTTAATGCAAACAAAAGAAAACTACTTTTTTATTTCTACATATTTCTGCTCTTTTCTTCTTCTTCTGCACAGGACCATGATTACACTGGAAAAACAGGACAATGAAACATTCGGTTTTGAGATTCAGGTCAGTCTGATTATACTTAGACACGTTTAAAAGATGAAACTTAAATTCTAACGATGAATCAATGCAGAATAAATGTGGAGATGATCAGTATAATCAGAGTTTGTAAAGATCTGATGGTTGTAGAATCCTTTAGTAAATGTTGGTTATTAACATCGTCTGCTCTAGTTTTTAAAACTTTTCTGCATGTTTGGGTAAATAAATACATGCACACCTAAGAAGCACCGAGTCTTTGATGCTTAACTCTGCGTTAGGATTATTATCATGATTATTGTTATGATTATTAGGATTATTGTTATGATTATTAGGATTATTAGGATTATTATTATGATGATAATTATGATTATTATGATTATAAGGATTATTATTATGATTATTAGGATTATTATTAGGATTATTAGGATTCATTTTATGATTATTAACATGTTCCATTGTTATGCTGCAGACGTACGGGCTGCAGCTCAGCAGCAGCTCAGCGGTGGAGATGTGCACGTTCATATGCAGCGTGAAGCAGGACAGTGCTGCTGAGGGGGCGGGGCTTACCACAGGTACACACACACACACACACAGGTACACACACACACAACGATGCAGGGTTTTAATGTTTTCATCTATCAAATAATAAAATTAATAATAGATTAAGATGGCCAGTCAATCAGCTGATTTTTCTATAACAAAATGCAAGACAAAGTTACACAATACCAGTAATACAATGACCATACACACACACACACACACACACACACACACACATACACACAGTCCAATCTGATGCTGTTACCTCCATAGGCGACGTGATCATCAGCATCGGCGGCGTCAGCATCGAGGGTTTCACGCATCAAGGCGTCCTGGAGCTGATCAGAAGATCCTGCAACAAACTGAAGTAAGAGTCCAGAGTTTGAGAAGCTGAAGCTGAGTCCAGCTGCAGCTGCTAACATCTGTCTGACTCCAGGATGGAGACGGTGTGCGGCAGCGTGGTGAAGCTCATCGAGCTGGAGAAGAAGATGAACCTGCTGAAGGTGAACGTCCACACACACACACACACACACACACACACACACACATCACGCTTTATTTACCGTATTTTCAGGATCATAAGGCTCCTACTAAAAGACTCAGTCTGAGTTCTGTGTGTCATTACTGTATTTAACACACACATAAGGAACCTAACTATAGGGGAGGGTTAATATACACATATAGATATATACACATAGATATATACACACAGATATATACACACATAGATATACACACATAGATATATACACACATAGATATATACACATAGATATATACACACAGATATATACACACATAGATATACACACATAGATATATACACACATAGATATATACACACATAGATATATACACACATAGATATATACACACATAGATATATACACACATAGATATATACACACACAGATATACACACACACAGATATACACACACACAGATATACACACACACAGATATATACACACATAGATATATACACACATAGATATATACACACATAGATATATACACACATAGATATATACACACATAGATATATACACACACAGATATACACACACACAGATATACACACACACAGATATACACACACACAGATATATACACACATAGATATATACACACACAGATATATGCACACACAGATATATACACACACAGATATATATACACACAGATATACACACACATCCACTGATCCAGTCTCTGCTCTGTGATCCACTGATCCAGTCTCTGCTCTGTGATCCACTGATCCAGTCTCTGCTCTGTGATCCACTGATCCAGTCTCTGCTCTGTGATCCACTGATCCAGTCTCTGCTCTGTGATCCACTGATCCAGTCTCTGCTCTGTGATCCACTGATCCAGTCTCTGCTCTGTGATCCACTGATCCAGTCTTTCCTCCAACTCGTACCACCTGTCTTATGTCTTAAACTCAGCTGTGTAGCTGATTTCCTTCAGTTTAAACTGTGCTTTTTATAAGATTTTTTTTCTTTACTAATGTGCACCTACAGTGAAAATACTCATGTATAGTAGATATAGTCGTACCTGCACCATTAAATTAACATGTTGGAAACCCTCTCTAATTAAGATGGAATAACCTTTATAATTTATTCACAGTAATAAAACACTCGACAGTTATTTATAACTGGTTGTAAATAGGTGTTTGGGTGTTTCTATCACCCCGACACTTTGTGGTTGGAAACAAACGCTGACGCCACCCAAACCACAAGAACTGAGGAAGTAACAGTTCTTTAAGTACTAAAGGTGTCACTTCGTTTTTGTTTTTTCCATTTTATATTTATAGTTCAACTCTACTACTTTAAATACTTAAATACAGATGCAAATTGTACTCTGATGATCTTTGGGTTGTGGACTGTTGGTCTGGACAAAAAAGACTTTAGGTTGAATTTTGATATTTTACACCATTTTATGAAGCAACCATATAAAATCATAGAATATGCAGAACAAATAAAATGTATTCTGTCATAAGTGACGTGTGCTGACGTGTTTTTCAGCGGCTGCTGGCTGAGAAGCTGCTGGAGCTGCAGACTCTGACGCTACAGGAGCAGCAGCTGGCGAGAGGTGAGAGCTCAGCGTGTCACTTCCTGTCTGACAGGAAGCGCTGCATGGTTTCACTGCTGCAGTAAAAACAGGAGGTACAGGTACCAGTATGCTGCTGCTGCTACAAGTATACTGCTGCTGCTACAGGTTTACTGCTGCTGCTACAGGTTTACTGCTGCTACAGGTTTACTGCTGCTGCAGGTCTACTGCTGCTGCTACAGGTTTACTGCTGCTGCTGCTACAGGTTTACTGCTGCTGCTGCTGCAGGTTTACTGCTGCTGCTACAGGTTTACTGCTGCTGCTGCTACAAGTATACTGCTGCTGCTACAGGTTTACTGCTGCTGCTACAGGTTTACTGCTGCTGCTGCAGGTTTACTGCTGCTACAGGTTTACTGCTGCTGCTGCAGGTTTACTGCTGCTGCAGGTTTACTGCTGCTGCTGCAGGTTTACTGCTGCTGCTGCTGCAGGTCTACTGCTGCTACAGGTTTACTGCTGCTGCTACAGGTTTACTGCTGCTACAGGTTTACTGCTGCTGCTGCTACAGGTTTACTGCTGCTGCTGGTCTACTGCTGCTACAGGTTTACTGCTGCTGCTACAGGTTTACTGCTGCTACAGGTTTACTGCTGCTGCTACAGGTTTACTGCTGCTACAGGTTTACTGCTGCTGCTGCTACAGGTTTACTGCTGCTGCTGCTGCAGGTCTACTGCTGCTGCAGGTCTACTGCTGCTACAGGTTTACTGCTGCTACAGGTTTACTGCTGCTGCTGCTGCTGCTACAGGTCTACTGCTGCTACAGGTTTACTGCTGCTGCTACAGGTTTACTGCTGCTGCTGCTGCTGCTGCTACAGGTTTACTGCTGCTGCTGCTGCAGGTCTACTGCTGCTACAGGTTTACTGCTGCTGCTACAGGTTTACTGCTGCTGCTGCTGCTGCTGCTACAGGTTTACTGCTGCTGCTGCTGCAGGTCTACTGCTGCTACAGGTTTACTGCTGCTGCTGCTGCTGTTACAGGTTTACTGCTGCTGCTGCTGCAGGTCTACTGCTGCTACAGGTTTACTGCTGCTGCTACAGGTTTTTCCAACCCTCCCTCCTTGTTGCCAGGCAACCTGAACCTCAGCAGCCTCCTGGACTCTTTGGACCATCTGGACCCTCTGAGGTCGCTCAGTTCTCCGAGGAGTCGCCACGGCCGCCGTTTCTCCAGCGACAGCAGCTACAGGAGCGTGATGACGGACGACAGCGACCAGGCCAGCGTGTTCGGGGACCCGGGTTCCCCCGGCAGCGACCGCTGCTTCTTCTCCAGCGAGTCCCAGCACCAGAACCAGCACCGAGTCCTGGGCCGCTGCAGCAGCAGCGGCGGCAGCTCCTCGCCGTCGCCAGGCTGGAACGAGACCAGGATCTCCTCGCTGTTCGGGACCCTGCCCAGACCCAAGAGCAGGAGGACCAGCGTCAGGAAACACTTCTTCAAGCTCATTCCTGGACTCCAGAGATCGGTGGAGGAAGAAGATTCTGGAACAAACTCCCAGTGACGCAGATACAGAGATTCAGTCTGTCCCTTTAAGAAGGAGACGCAACCTGATTGGTTGATTAATCAATTAGTCACCAACTATTGCTTTCATCTGGTTTCTTTATTCTTCTGTAACAGTGAACTGGTGATCTTTGGGTTGTGGACAAAAAAAGACATTTTAGGTTGAATTTTTACATGTTTGTGTCTGTGTGTATTTTATCTTCTGTATTGATGATGTACATCTGTCAAATCATTAATATTAGCAGATGAAGAAACATCTGGAGGATACACAACATCTGGAGAATCCACAACCAGGAGCTGCTGGAGGTCCAGTTCATCGACATGTTTCTGGGACTTGAGGCACTAGGAGCATTAATGTGAAAATGTAAAATGTTTTTTTCCTCGACAAGTGTTGGAATGAACATTTGCATTAAATGGCTGTGATGAGTTTATCCTCTCGGCTTGAATTGAAAGACGACGTGTTGACGGCAGGTTGTGGCCAGATGTTGGAGCCTGACTTTAAATAGTTGAACACATTTAGGCTCCTGAACGTTCAGGTCATGAAAACCAAAACCAACGAGTCTCTGTAGCTGAGCTGAAAACAGGAAGTGGTTGGTTTCACTTCAACCTTCAGTCTAACGTTCATGTGCGAAACTCTGAAAACGTGTTTCACGTGTTGTCAACGTATAAAATGTTTAATGTTCTATTGCTGCTTAATGATCTGACTGCACTGACTCTGCTCAACAATAAATTTAAGTTTCACGCCACTTTCTTCTGATCTATAACTGACTCAGTGTGAAGCAGAAATGTCTATTAAAGATTTTAATTTACTTTAGGAAACAAACACGGATGAAAATAAAAGCGTACATGTGATGTTAGAATGGTTATCAGCACATTTCCTGCTGAGAGAAACAAGAGTTTATTAATGGATTAGACTCGTTTTTTAATTAGAAAATGTCCAAATTCTCTACTTTACAACTTTAAATACTTTTCAGGTAAAATTGTACATAAAATATTCCAATATAAAGCTGTTATCTTTAAAAATGCCATGCATCCTGCATAAAAAGTTCTCTATATTTATTGTCATTCAATTATATAAGATGCAGAATAATCAGTACTACACCTACATTTTACTGATGATACTGATAATTAATACGATAGCTGGAAACTAATCGATTAATCAATTAATCATTACAACTCTAAACTTCACTGATGAGTTTAGTTTCTTAAAACCAGAATATATCTTCACATCAAGATACATAAAACAAAGTCAAATATATAAAACAGTGAATGAACTGTAGTGAATATCACACTAGACCTGCAACAATTAGTCGATTAAACAATTAGTTATTAACTATTAACTTTGGGTCATTTTTCTCTGATGATCTTTGGGTTGTGGACAAAAAAAGACATTTTAGCTTCAATCTTCAGCTTTAGAAACACTGATCAACATTTAACAAACCTACTAATCAACGCTCAGTATAGTAGTGAGATGCAGTTTTAAAATATTCTAATTATAATCAAATATTTAAATTCGGGAATGTTCCATCAGTAATTCTAGATAAACCAGGACTCAGCTCCAGGACGTATTTGCATTCGAAAATAAACCTATAGCAGAATGTTAATCCTGGTACAGCGAGGACAGATTACAGCTCCAGGGCCAGTTCTACACATCCACCCTCACAAAGAGGCTTTGTTGAGTCCACAACAGGAACTCTGTTCTTCAGTGACTCCACACAATCACACACCAGCAGCCAGGGAGCTGCAGGACCATCATTCTGATTCCTGCTCTGCAGCAGCAAGCGGACCAAACAACGATGCCAGGCTGAGGAAGTTCAACGTTTCAGAAACTACAAGAGCTACAGGAGGTAGAAGAGGTAGAGGAGGTAGAGGAGCTACAGGAGGTAGAAGAGGTAGAGGAGGTAGAGGAGCTACAGGAGCTAGAGGAGCTACAGGAGGTAGAAGAGGTAGAGGAGGTAGAGGAGCTACAGGAGGTAGAAGAGGTAGAGGAGCTACAGGAGGTAGAAGAGGTAGAGGAGCTACAGGAGGTAGAGGAGCTACAGGAGGTAGAAGAGGTAGAGGAGGTAGAGGAGCTACAGGAGGTAGAAGAGGTAGAGGAGCTACAGGAGGTAGAGGAGCTACAGGAGGTACAGGAGGTAAAAGAGGTAGAGGAGGTAGAGGAGCTACAGGAGGTAGAAGAGGTAGAGGAGGTAGAGGAGCTACAGGAGGTAGAAGAGGTAGAGGAGGTAGAGGAGCTACAGGAGGTAGAGGAGCTAGAAGAGGTAGAGGAGGTAGAGGAGCTACAGGAGCTAGAGGAGCTACAGGAGGTAGAGGAGCTACAGGAGGTAGAGGAGGTAAAAGAGGTAGAGGAGGTACAGGAGCTACAGGAGGTAGAGGAGCTACAGGAGCTACAGGAGGTAGAGGAGCTAGAGGAGCTTCATCTCAGGCCAGTTCCATCTCCACAGGGATCCATGGAGACGGAGGAGAACACGATGACCTCAAACACCCTGGAACCCACAGAGACAGCTGAGGAGGACATGGTGTCACCACAGGTTCTAGAGATGGTCAGTGGGACCAGAGCTGAGACTCTGGAGGAGCCTGAGGACAGAGACGTTTGGACTCTGGAGGACGGAGACGACTCTGTGTTCTACAGTGACGAGGACCAGGACCAGGACCTTAAAGACAGGCTCGTTTACAGCAGAGAGTCCAGCACACCTGAAACACTGAAGGGGGCGGAGCCTGCAGCAGGAGTCAGGACTCACCTCCACACTTCAGAGACACAGGAGGACGACAAGGAGCCTCTTGCAGATCCAGGACCAGACTCTAAACTGAACCCAGAAACATTAGGAAACATCTGGAGAAAATCTGTCCAGATCAGCTGGAAACTGACAGAGATGAAAACACAGAATCTACCAGAAGAAGGTGAGAGAAACAAGATCATCACAGTCTGAGCAGCTTCAGTGGAACGTCTGGAATATATGTGTGTGTGTGTGTGTATATACACACACACACACACACACACACACACACATACACAGACACACACACACACACAAACTATGAGCGACAGAATTTGGGAAAATAAGGAAGTAATCCAGGAAACCACATTGGATGTCTTAATGAATTGGTAAATAAGTATTTGGTTCATGATTTTGTTTTATTTCTCTATTTTTCAGTTGATGTGTCAGAGACACAGTCGTTGACCTTTGACCCCTCTGTTGGTTCTGATGAGGACACCTGTCTGAGGGGGGGGGGGGCTGTCATCAGGGACCAGGACCAGAATGGTCAAGACCAGGACTCCACTGGTCCAGTACAGGAGAGGACTTATACAGACCAGGACCCAACTCATTCAGACCAGGACCCTATTGGTCACAACCAGGACCGGAGCAGTCCAGACCAGGACCCGACCAGTCCAAACCAAGACCCGACTGGTCAAGACAAGGATCCCACTGGTCCAGTAGAGGACAGGACTTATACAGACCAGGTCCCTATCGGTCCAGACCAGGACGCCACTGGTCCAGTAGAGGACAGGACTTATACAGACCAGGTCCCTATCTGTCAAGACCAGGACCCGACCAGTCCAAACCAAGACCCGACTGGTCAAGACAAGGATCCCACTGGTCCAGTAGAGGACAGGACTTATACAGACCAGGTCCCTATCGGTCCAGACCAGGACGCCACTGGTCCAGTAGAAGACAGGACTTATACAGACCAGGTCCCTATCTGTCAAGACCAGGACCCGACCAATCCAGACCCAGAAGAGCTGAAAGAATCCGGTCCTGAACAGAGAAACCCGTTCGACCACCTGAGCTCGTCCTACAGGACTCTGTCGTACCGGAGGATCCGCAGAGGAAACACCCGGAAGAAAATACAACACTTTGAGTCCGTCATGATGAAGATGTGACGTGGATTTTCAGAATAAAAGCGGCTGGACATGAAGAAACTGGTCGTTGTCACACGCTTCAGTGACATCACACCTCACAACTGAAACAAAGATTATAGAGCAAGTAAAATCTTTTTTTGCAAATTGGATCTGATCATCAGTTTATTATTATAGAAGAATAAAGAAACCAGGAAATAATCAGAGAACAGAAGCTGGAACCAGAGAATCTGGACATTTATCATTAAAAATGAATCATCGATTATGAAAAAATGGGTGATTATTGTGATAGTTGGAAACTAATTGATTAATTGATTCATCTCTAATCTACAAACTGATCATTGATTCATTTCAGTTTTGTTGAGTTCTGACAGATGGTGGCGCTAAAACAAACTTTACATTTCAATCTAGTTTTCATCATTTGGATATAAAGGATTATACTTACTGTATATTCACGACTATAAGGGCACATTAAAATAACATGGTTGTTTTAACAACCTGAAAATGGTAAAGAGACACGCTGATAAAGCACAGTTTAAACTGAAGGAAATCAGCTACACAGCTGAGTTTAAGACATAAGACAGGTGGTACGAGTTGGAGGAAAGACTGGATCAGTGGATCACAGAGCAGAGACTGGATCAGTGGATCACAGAGCAGAGACTGGATCAGTGGGTCACAGAGCAGAGACTGGATCAGTGGATTACAGAGCAGAGACTGGATCAGTGGATCACAGAGCAGAGACTGGATCAGTGGATCACAGAGCAGAGACTGGATCAGTGGATCACAGAGCAGAGACTGGATCCGTGGATCACAGAGCAGAGACTGGATCACAGAGCAAAGACTGGATCAGTGGATCACAGAGCAGAGACTGGATCACAGAGCAAAGACTGGATCAGTGGATCACAGAGCAGAGACTGGATCAGTGGATCACAGAACAGAGACTGGATCAGTAGATCACAGAGCAGAGACTGGATCAGTGGATCACAGAGCAAAGAACAAGTGGGAGAAGCGTTCCTATGGTCACCATTCTACTAAAAGCAGTAAAGCAGCAGAAGAAATGAAAATTGAACATTTCCGTCTTGGTGCCATTTCTCCATCCAGACCAGGACTACGGTAGCACAGCAACTTCCAGCGGATTATAACGCATCATTTAGAGGAAAGTGACTCTGATGGTGAAGAAAGTGAAGCTGGCATGTTTGATGGAGATTTAGCTGCTGTTGGAATCAGAAACAGAGGATGAGGACTTTGATGGTTTGATTGATGACATTACCCCGCTCTATTTTTAAATACACACACTTGTGTGCTTGTTTTATCCGTGTGTTTTACCATGATGATTAAAAATGTTAGTAGTTTGTAATCAGTACTTAATTAAAGCTAGGTGCCTTATGGTGGTGAAAATGTGGTACATGATCCCTGTTGGTGTGATGTGAAGCTCAATTTTTATTTACTAACAATATCATGATATTTATAATGATAAACAAAGACGTCCGAGTTCAAGAGTAAAAACATTAAATAAAAACATCCCCTGTTGGCTCATTAGTGTGCAAAGATTTTATTCATTTTTTAATTCAAATATCTGCTGGTGGTGATCAAGTTTTTCTCTCAAATAAAAAGGTAAATCCTATAGTCATGTTCATAAATCATTTTATTTCTCCTCTCCTAGGAAATGCACGTTCAGTGTGTGTGATCATGAACTCACAGGTTTATCGTTTCAGACCAACACTTCCCTCTAGTGACAAAACAAACTACAACACCTCCACCTGAAGAGTGAAGACTGCAGCAGTAACATTAAACCCAGAAACACAGAGGAAACACATGAGACTCATCAAGTGTCAAAGACATCTGGAAAAAAACAAAAAGTAGTAAAAGTCTCATTGATAAAAAAAACAAAAAAAAGAATTAGTAAATTCTTCATCACATGCAGTATAAATCAATATTCAGTCCCAGCAGAGTTTTCACACATTTCATCGTTTTTGTCTTTGGCAGCAAAATGAGATTTTGTCCACGGGACGTCCTGATAAATCATCACCTGAAGGCACAGCTGGACCACAGAAGAACAACTCCTATTATTATCATTATTATTTATAGAATTAATATTATTAGCCCTTTACCGCATAGCGTTGCCATGGAAACAACCACTGTGGCTCAATACCACTAAAAGGAGTGATGTAAAATCCATGTTTTACTGTTTAGCTGTAAAAATCAAGTCTTTAACTTTATAGGAAAAATAATCACTTAAATATTGACCAGAAAATGTTGTTTTTACTTGATTTATCTGAACTGACAAAAACCTCCTGAACATCAGGACCAACTGGGTCAGAATCAGAATCAGAAACAGAAGGTCAGCTCCTTTAGAGTTAAAGTCATGGTCTGAGCAGGCTGAGATTACAACAATGAAATAAAGAGATTGCACATCCCCACACACACACACACACACACACACACACACACACATCCCCACACACACACACACACACACATCCCCACACACACACATCCCCACACACACACACACACACACCCCCCCACACGAACACACACACACACACACACACACACACACACACACACACACACACTCAGCTGTGGTACTGAGTGAACTGCCACTTCTGGAAACTGTTGCTGGGTTCACATTGGCTGAGGCGGAGGGCGTGGCCCTGAGGCTCCGCCTCCAGGCACATGTGTCGGGAAACGTACTCGGCCATGAGATGCTCCGCCTACCCAAACACAAACAGAGCCCCGTTAACGAGTGAAAGGTCAAAGGTCACGTTGGAAGACAGTTTAGAGGGAGATTTAGTTTAGTTTCTGTTTCCTGAGAAGAAACAAACATGGCTTCCTTCCACCTGAGGGACTTTCTGTTTAATCTCTAACAACCACAGCTGCTGCACAGTGTTTTATTTTGAAAATCCAGCGGTGATTTGCGCCTATCCTGCCTGACTTCCTGTCTGGCTCGTGCTGCTCTGTGATTGGTTGATCTGACCTCAGCCTCGCTCTGTCAGAAATAGACGTGGAGATTATAAACTTCAGGATGAAGTACTAGCGTTACTGCATGTCCTCTGGTACCAGGACGAGGAGTAAACTTATTTTAAACTATTTTCCTACTAAACACAAATGTGTGGAAACATTTTGTCTCACCATAAACTGATGTATTTTTTGCGTTGGGTTGAGTCTGAACCAACAACGGCAGATTCCGTTTTCTCTCAGAAACCTGGAATCTCTAAAACAACGTGTGGCGAGGAAAAGAAAAACAAACAGAACCCGAGTCGGACCCACCAGAGCCGACTTGGAGGATTTGTGGAACCAGCGGAGCTCGGATCGGCTGTTGTCACATGACCGTAGAACCACGGCGTTGTCCCCGGGCCGCGGGGCCACGCAGGCGTCCTGCTGACGGACATGTCTCATCCACGTGTAGTTGAAGTGTTGACTCTGTGATGTCACACAGAAACAGGAAGTGGCAGCAGGAATCACAGGAAGTTACAGGATTACACAATGATCAGCAGGACAAAATGAATTTACCTGTTTACTGAGGTCACAGGTCTCAAAGGACAAAGAATCTTTGAGGAGAATCAGACATTTCCTTAAACCACGGTTAAAGACCTGCAGGAAACAGCTTTAATTCAGAGTTTCATTCTTTCTGAACGTGTTAAACTAACAAATAAAACGCATCAACAGCCAAACTGAACATAAAATGACAGCAACTTTTCTAATAATCAAACATCCTGTTCAGCAGTTAGTGACACAATGAGCATAAAATAATCATCAAAATATATTCAAGTACAACAAGAAGTGAAGTTAGACTATGACTCTATAAATAGTAGAAACAGGTTCTACTTTTACCCTGATGAACAACGTGTTCACTTCCTGTTTTATCTTGTGTTGGATCTGAATAGTTGAGGCTTGTTTGTTCTGTGAAGTCGTGTCTGACAGAAAATTCCTTTTTAGACAGATGTGGAACAAGAGGAAATTCCTCAGCAACTTTAGACCATTTTCTACATTTTCATAGTTTATTAAACAGATTTTATTTCATCTGTGCTGAATATATAATAAAATTCATTAATGTTAAGTGATCTGAAGGAAACTCAGATCACACGATAATGAAGGAAATATCAAACTAAAGTCAAAGTGTTAATGATTAATGTACTTAAACTGACTCCTCATTCATTCTGGCATAAATTTGACATTTCATATCAAAGTTCTCAATGTTTATGTCTGATGATGATTTGACATTTTTACATCATATTCCACATTTAATTGCATCGATTTGACTGTTTCAGAAGTTTGGATTTTTCAGGAGAATTATGTCTTTGTTATAAATTTCACTTTTTATGTCAAAAATCTTAATTTTAATAGAAAAAAAGGTTTTATTCTACAATATAAATTATTATTTTATGTCTATTTTCATCTTTTCACATCATGATTTTGGAATTTTCAGCCTGTTTGTCCCAGTTTTATGTCGAGAATTCACCCACACCTGCAGCCAGCAAAAGTGGATTAGTGGACTAATCGATTAATTTCCAATTATCACATTAATCAACAACTATTTTGATGATTGATTAATGGATTTTAAGTAGAAAATCTTTTTTTCAAAAGAGTCTTAGTTCAGCTGTACTTCAGTTCTGGTAGAAATTTTAAAAAATAGATGGTACAAGAAGAAAAATACGTAGTAAAATAAAAAGTAATACAGAAGGAACACGAGGAAAAAGATTAAAACTAAAAGGAGAAATAAAAGAAAGATGTCAGACAGCTTTTTGGATTAATATATAGATTATATGGATTATTGATTAATGGATTAGTAGTTTTGTTTGTGAAACGGTGTAAAATGTTGATTAGTTTGTCTCAAAGCTGAAGATTTTAACTTAAATGTCTTTTTCCTCTTTGAGGAGCAGTGAGGAGCTAATCTGTGGCTGCACTAATCAATACATCAATCAGCCCTGATCAATAACCGGCCGACACCACTCACCAGACCCTGGGCCTGGACCAGCGGGGCCTTCATGTCCGGGTAAACCGTGTCCAGGTACCACTTGAAGCTCCTGCAGCGGAGCCGCTTGCGGAGCTGGATCTGGTCCGTGAGGTTCCCGATGTGGGCCGGGTCCTGGTCCAGCAGGTGGTGGTACCCGTGGCCGTAGAACAGGTCCTTGTACTCGTCCAGCCACACCTCGGCCACCCGGGCCAGGTTCCGCTCCACCGTCTTCTGCCGGTCTTTGGGGAACTTGTACGGGTTCTGGCCTCGGAAAATGTGTCCCACCCTGGAACAGGGGATGATCTCTATCTCCCCCCCACACATCCAGATCTGTGGGAGACACGGGTCAGGACCGGTGGTTGTACAGGTGTAACACCACTGGAGCAGCAGGTACCTTAAAGGAGATCTCCATGTTCTCCCCGCCCCACACGTCCAGACCCGGGTCGTAGGCCCCCAGTTCATAGAAGTACTTCTTATCTATAGAGAAAAGTCCTCCGGCCATGACTGGACATCTGGAGTTCAGACAGGAGGTAGAACGTGCTCAGGAATTATGTTAAAACACAAAATCCCTCAGTATTTCAAATTAGCAGCAGCACCAGTGTATTTTCTAAATAACTTAAATATGTTTTACATTTCCAGGGATGACAAAAGACATTTTTAAATATGATTAAAAAATACATTTACACAATAATGAGCTGCTGATTTGTACAAAAAAACTAATAGATTAGAAGTAATCTGGTACCTGATGCTGTAGATTAGAGGTAATCTTTAACCTGATGCTGTAGATTAGAGGTAATCTGTAACCTGATGCTGTAGATTAGAGGTAATCTGTAACCCGATGCTGTAGATTAGAGGTAATCTGTAACCTGATGCTGTAGATTAGAGGTAATCTTTAACCTGATGCTGTAGATTAGAGGTAATCTGGTACTTTATGCTGTAGATTAGAGGTAATCTGTAACCTGATGCTGTAGATTAGAGGTAATCTGGTACATGATGCTGTAGATTAGAGGTAATCTGGTACATGATGCTGTAGATTAGAGGTAATCTGGTACCTGATGCTGTAGATTAGAGGTAATCTGGTACCTGATGCTGTACATTAGAGGTAATCTGTAACCTGATGCTGTAGATTAGAGGTAATCTGGTACATGATGCTGTAGATTAGAGGTAATCTGGTACATGATGCTGTAGATTAGAGGTAACCTGGTACCTGATGCTGTAGATTAGAGGTAATCTGGTACATGATGCTGTAGATTAGAGGTAATCTTTAACCTGATGCTGTAGATTAGAGGTAATCTGGTACCTGATGCTGTAGATTAGAGGTAATCTGGTACCTGATGGGGTCAGCGATGCTCATGTTGTTCTTCTTGATATATTCCTCTGGTAACGCGCTCCAGCCAAACACCAGGGGCCATTTGAAGATTCCTCTCTGGAAGTTGTCAACCAGCATGTAACTGAAACCACAGAGTGAGAAGCTGGAAGAACAGGAACAGGAAAACAACATAAATGTTTACATATAAATCTATAATAACCTCATGTCCTTGTCGCTGATGACCTCGATGACTGGACACGGAACTTTCTTCCGGTCCTGGTAGATCCGCTCCAGCAGTGGCTCCAACCAGCCCACGTTACACTCCACATGTGAGTCCAGGAAGGTGAGAACTTCACCTGAAACAAAGAAAACATCGAAATCAAACAAACCACCTGATAGAAAAGAAGAAAGTAGTAAAGAAGAACCACAGATAATTAATAAAAATAAAAGAAACAAAAAAAGGAAGAAAGATGTTAGATTTTGAGTTTTTATATAAATTGTTGATTAATAGATTAGAGGTTTGGTTCATTACAAGGGGTTAAATGTGGATCAGTGTTTCCCGAAGCTGAAGATTCAATCTAACTGTCTTTTTTCAGCTTTGAACTCATGAATCAATGGTTTCAGTAATCAATAGATCAATCAGCCCTGATCAATAACCCTAGCCTTCACCTTTAGCTGCAGCAGCTCCAGCCAGCCGAGCTCGGATCAGACCCTGACGCTCCTTCAGACGAATGATCCGGACTTTGGGAAACTGGGACATGTAAACGTCCAGCTGTGTCTTCAGGTAATCTGCAGGATGAGATCAACTGATCAGAACCAGCTGGTAAACGGATCAGTAACAGGAAGTGGTACCTCTGGGAGCTGTGGAACCTCTAGTACCTGTAAAACCTCTGTGGTACCATTAAATCCTCCGGTACCTTGGTACCTTTGGAAGCTGTGGTTCCATTGGTATGCATGTTACTGTGGTACCTTTGGATCCTCCTTGGTACCACTGGTACCATTGATACCTGTGTTACCTGCGGTACTGACAGTACTTTCAGAACCTGTGATAGCTGTGTTACCGTGGTACCTTTGGACCAGCCAGTACCAGTGTTACCTTTGGGCCCTCCATTACTTATGTTATAGTAGTACCTTTGGACCCTCCAGTACCCGTGTTACCGTGGTACCTCTGGACCTTAAAGTTCCTGTGTTACCATGGTACCTTTGGACCGTCCAGTACCCGTTATACCGTGGTACCTTTGGAACGTCCAGTACCTGTGTTACTGTGGTACCTTTGGACCTTAAAGTACCTGTGTTACCGTTGTACCTCCAGACCCTCCAGTAACCGTGGTACCGTTGGACCCTCCAGTACCTGTGTTACCGTGGTACCTTTGGACCCTCCAGTACCTGTGTTACCATGGTACCTTTGGACCGTCCAGTACCCGTGTTACCTTTGGACCTTAAAGTACCTGTGTTACCGTTGTACCTCCAGACCCTCCAGTAACCGTGGTACCGTTGGACCATCCAGTACCTGTGTTACCGTGGTACCTTTGGACCCTCCAGTACCTGTGTTACCATGGTACCTTTGGACCGTCCAGTACCCGTTATACCGTGGTACCTTTGGACCGTCCAGTACCCGTGTTACCTTTGGACCGTCCAGTACCCGTGTTACTGTGGTACCTTTGGAGCTGAAGTCGTCCACCAGGATGACCTCTGTCAGCAGGTGTGGTGGTGACCTGTTGAGGACACTGTGGACGGAGCGAAGCAGCGTCGACCAAACTTCATCCACAAAGCAGAAGATCACGCTGGTAGAGGGAAGGTCGTCGTGGACCAGGTTCTGACTGCACCTGGAAACACAGACCAGGACCAGGACCTCGGTCACTGCAGCTCATCACAGATGACTTTATACTTTATACTCACAATTTACACTTTTTATATCAAAATTTGACTTTTTAACAAACATATTTTGACTGTCACAATTTCAGAAAAATTCTTGTAAAAATTTTAATTTTTATAGCATTAATTAGATTTGATGATTAGACTTTCACATTTAAATCTTTATGTTCAATGTTCATTTGTATATTAATTTTGACTTTCTTGTATCAAAATATATTTACTACATATAAATTTGACTTTTTAAGTCGCATCTAATCATGTGACACAATTTCCACCATAATTTTTGTTTGTTTTACATTTTGACTTTACGTCACACTTTCCAATTTTTTATTGCCTAAATTTGACTTTTTACATAATAGATCTGACTTTTTCATCTTGTGACGTAACTCCAGTCCCACTCACGTCTCCGGCCTGGTGTCCGGTACAGCTCGGTCCACCGGGATCTTGTCGCTCAGGTAGACGTTAAAATGTCCTTCGTCCCACCTCCTCTTCACCTCGGCGTCTTCGTCGCTGCCGACGATCACGGCCTGACCGAACTGACCCATGGCGTTGGGGTCTCTGGGGGCGTGGGTCAGGTCCAGGGACAGGACCTTGTGGAGACCTGGTTTCCTGTCCGTGTCCTCGGCTGTTTTGATGGAGGCTTTGTGAAGGTTTGTCTCTGCTTTCCCCTGGTTCACCTGGTCCACTTTCACGTGGTCCTGTTTCTCCTGGTTCACCTGGTCCACTTTCACGTGGTCCAATTTCACTTGGTCCACTTGGTTCAGTTTTCCCTGGTTCACCTGATCCAGTTTCACTTGGTCCAATTTCACTTGGTCCACTTGGTTCAGTTTTCCCTGGTTCACCTGGTCCAGTTTCACCTGGTTCACCTGGTCCAGTTTCACTTGGTCCACCTGGTCCAGTTTCACCTGTTTGACCTGGTCCAGTTTCACTTGGTCCACCTGTTTGACCTGGTCCAGTTTCACCTGGTTCACCTGTTTGACCTGGTCCAGTTTCACTTGGTCCACCTGGTTCAGTTTCACCTGGTTCACCTGGTCCAGTTTTACCCGGTCCAGTTTCACTTGTTCCACCTGTTTGACCTGGTCCAGTTTGACCTGGTCCAGTTTCACCTGGTTGACCTGGTCCAGTTTCACTTGGTCCACCTGTTTGACCTGGTCCAGTTTGACCTGGTCCAGTTTGACCTGGTTCACCTGGTCCAGTTTGACCTGGTCCAGTTTGACCTGGTTCACCTGGTCCAGTCTGACCTGGTCCAGTCTGACCTGGTCCAGTTTGACCTGGTCCTTCACATCTTTGTTCTGATGTAAAGGTTCAACTTTTACTTTTATATTTGTCTTTTTGTCCGTTTTGATTGGTTCCTGAACACCGGGTGCCACTTGTGTGAGGTTATGTGACGTCACAGAGTCCCTTTTCTCCGGTTCCTTCAGGTCCAGCTGAACCGCCCGTTTGGCGGCGACGTCGCTTCCGGGCTGCGGGTTCCTCCCGCCCCTCCGGTACACCTGGGCCAGCCTGGCCCCGGAACTCGGCTGGCCGCCGGCCGCCCGCGTGCCCGGCGGCTCCACCCTCTGCACCGGGTTCCTGAAGCCCCGCTTCAGCAGCTGCGTGACCCGCTGCTGCCGGAGCGCGTCCCGCTCCCGCACCACGCGCTCCTTCAGCAGCTGGCTGTTCACGTCGCTGATGGAGAGACGCAGCGCGGCCATGTCGAACAGGAGCCACACGACGGACGCCACGAACACGAAGGCGAGCACGCGCCCGCTGCCCCGCAGGTACCTGCGGACCTTCATCATCCTCGCTGCGGTTCAGGGGAGCGGAAGCCGTGCGGGGCTCATGCTGCCTGCGTGGCAGCTAGGCTTCATGTGTCACGGACGTCCGGCAGGTTCCGACCCCGCAGCCGCGGCTAAACCTCCTCCATGACGCTTCCGGTCCGCTCGAGCCGCCGCGGGACGGAAACAGTTCGCCGTTCCCGCAGAACCGAGCAAACTTCCCGCGGACTCACGCAAACTTTCCCAAAGTTCGGTTTCTGCGCTGAATCCGCTTCAACTTTGACTGACAGCTGTGTTTGATGACGTAGCTGCCGACTCTCCCGAGACCACGCCCCCTGCAAGTTAACGGCAACGGCACCGGAAGTGTGTTGTTTCGCCTTCAAAATAAAGGCCTGACCTCACGCTTCAAAGTCTGAGTTTTTAGTTTTTTGAACGGTTTAAATGTACATAACATCAAGTTGTGTGTGTGTGTGTGTGTGTGTGTGTGTGCGCGTGTGTGTGTGTATATATATATATATATATACACACACACACACACACTGGCAGCGCCGGAAGTGTAGCGTTTCACCTTAGCAGCAACAAAATAAATACAAGAAAAAAATAAAATAAATACACACACACACACACACACACACACATACACACACACACACTTCTCAGGATGTTGTATAACCTGCTTTACTACTGTGTGTGTGTTTTGGTGTGTCTGTTTCAGTGTGTGTGTGTGTGTGTGTTTGGGTGTGTGTGTGTATGTACTGTGTGTGTGTGTGTGTGTGTGTGTGTATGTACTGTGTGTGTGTGTGTGTGTGTGTGTGTGTATGTACTGTGTGTGTGTGTGTGTGTGTGTGTGTGTTTGGGTGTGTGTGTGTATGTACTGTGTGTGTGTGTGTGTGTGTGTGTGTGTATGTACTGTGTGTGTGTGTGTGTGTGTGTGTATGTACTGTGTGTGTGTGTGTGTGTGTGTGTTTGGGTGTGTGTGTGTATGTACTGTGTGTGTGTGTGTGTGTGTGTGTGTTTGGGTGTGTGTGTGTATGTACTGTGTGTGTGTGTGTGTGTGTGTTTGGGTGTGTGTGTGTATGTACTGTGTGTGTGTGTGTGTGTGTTTGGGTGTGTGTGTGTATGTACTGTGTGTGTGTGTGTGTGTGTGTGTTTGGGTGTGTGTGTGTATGTACTGTGTGTGTGTGTGTGTGTGTGTTTGGGTGTGTGTGTGTATGTACTGTGTGTGTGTGTGTGTGTGTGTGTGTGTGTGTGTGTGTTTGGGTGTGTGTGTGTTTGGGTGTGTGTATGTACTGTGTGTGTGTGTGTGTGTGTGTGTGTTTGGGTGTGTACTATAAATGTATAAATCAATCATCACACCAGTTATTCTAGTTACAGGATGTCTTTATCAACTTGTGAAACTCAAACAGCTTCACTTTAACTGAGCCTCAACTGTTAATGTTGATTCTAATGATCAGTAATAACCTCATTAACATCACCAGGGACAATAACAACAAAATAAAGGCCTCTGACTTCTGTTCATTTGACTTCTATTCTCTATATTTACATCAGTTATTCATGGGATATCCATCCATCCATCCATTTTCTATCCCGCTTATTCCCTTTCGGGGTCGCAGGGGTCTGCTGGAGCCTATCCCAGCGCATTTATGGCGAGAGGCAGGGGGATACACCCCAGATGGTCGCCAGCCAATCGTGGGGCTTCATGGGATATCTTGACTATTAATTCCTCTGCTAATATTTATTATATGCCTAATCACAACAAATGTTTAATTTTTGAGGTAAACATTAGTATAAAAGTTGCCCATCACAGTTAATGTTAAATATAACGAAAGTTTACATATTAAAGTAGCTGGTAACCAAAGTTTGTTATTATGAGGTATTAAGATAATGTAAGTTATATTCTCTGAACAAAAATATTAATTCATATCAAAGCTGCTGTGTGTGTGTGTGTGTGTGTGTGTCTGTGCATGTGTGTGTGTGTGTGTGTGTGTGTTCTCAAAGTCAAAGTCAAAGTCAATTTTATTGTCAATTTCTTCACATGTACTTGACATACAAAGGAATCGAAATTGCGTTTCTCACTATCCTATGCGTTTACATGTACAACAACATCAAAGTGCAGGTGCGCAAGACGAGACAATCCTAAACTACAATACAACAACAATGGTAAAGTGCTAAACTAAAACTAGAAACAAACAAACATGTATGACAGGACAAGACATGAGTAGTATGGAGTGGAAGGACAAGTTCAACAAGATAAAACAAAACAAGACAGTACTGATTGTCCCAGTGTGTTTGGGTGTGTGTGTGTGTGTGTGTGTGTGTGTGTGTGTTCTGTGTGTTTGGGTGTGTGTGTGTGTGTGTGTGTGTGTGTTCTGTGTGTTTGGGTGTGTGTGTGTGTGTGTGTGTGTTAATCTTTCATTTTTGTCTTAATTTGTTTTTATTCTGAAGGGCACTTCGCATTGAAAGATGCTCTCTGAGAAAATTTGATTGGCTGATTGACTGATTGATTGACTGATTGATTGATTGATGAGGTCAGTTTCATCAGCTTCCTGCGTGTAGTGAACCACCAACTGGAGCAGGTTTGTGTGTGAATATTCATGCGTTGTTGGAGGCAGCAGGAAGCAGTGACTCCTAATGAATCAGCTGATCAGCTCGGCCTCTCCTGGGATTCTCATTGGCTGCGTGCGGCCTATTAGCAGCAGCATGAGGAGGGAGGGGCGGGGCCGTGGTGCTGGTGATCGGCCTGGGGCCCCCCCGGGGCGTCACAGCTTCATTTATTCATTTGTTCACTGACAGCTTCATTCACTGCTTCTCAGTCTGGGCTTCATCCCAGATTCACACACGCAGCTTTGAGGAGAAAATAATAATAAAGCAGCAAAGTTCATCTATGGGATTTAATTCTGATTAGTCGACAACTATTAGACTATTAGTTCATCAACTGTCCGATCAGAACTGATGTTTTAACTGAAACTGAAATTAATCAGATTATTAATGATTATAGTTGATTGGTCCATAAACTTGTGATCGGTGTTCACATTCTGTTTCATTTAAATCAAGAATAATCTGTCACTATGGAACATGGTGATATTTAGTACAATTTAAATTGAAGCTGCAACTAATTAATGTTTTAAAAGTTGATTGAATTAGTCGACTGGTTCATTAAATATTGAAGCTAAAATGTCTTTTTTTGTCCACAACCAAAGATCATCAGTTTATTATTATAGAAGAATAAAGAAACCAGGAAATAATCAGAGAACAGAAGCTGAACCAGAGAATCTGGACATTTTATCACTAAATGAATGAATCAATTAATCAATATCTAATAGTTGGTGATTGATGTGAGAGTTGGAAAATATTTGATTGATTTCTATTAACTTTATTCTTTTGTTCATTTATGCATCACATCATGAGGAAACTAATTTAACTGATTTATAATCGACAGTTTTTTAATCTATAACAACTAATTGATTGATCAAATGTCTCTGACTCTGATTTGAATGTGTTTAATGAGGATAAATATGTTTATGTATTAAGTTCATTCTGATCACAGCTTTGTTGGTAAAACTGTTAAATTCCATGCGGATGCTGTGGTGAATGAGCTCAGCTCCGTGTGGACGTCAGTAGCTTCAACACGTTTCTGCTGTGACATTAACACGACTTCATCAAACTGATCCAACAAAACGGAGGCAAATGTAAAAACCAGGATTTGACGCCTAAACGCACGATATCTCCAGAACATGTTAATTACAGCCTGGAATTAAAACGACAGCGGCGGGCCTGTGTAATTCCTGCAGAGGTCATGTTGTGCTAATACGACTCAGGTTGGAACAGGCGGCAGCAACAATGACCCACTGACATTTCCAGCTCCAAATTATGCACATTGTGTGAATTAAATTAATTAGAGAATGCATTAAGAAATACGGCTCGCGGAAACGAGTGTAATATTTAGTTATGTGATGTAATTTTCTTTCATTGTTGAGGCTAATTTGTTTCATAACACTTCCTGCGGTAGTTTCCTGTGCTAACCGTGATGTATGCAGTTAGTTAGTCATTTCATTAATTATGATTAGAATTAGCGCATGTGCCGCTTGTTGTGACAGATGCTTCCCATCAGGGACATTCACACAATTACCTCAGATTCAATTACAGACGCGTTTTTTCTGCCTGTTTGCTGCGTCTGGAAGAGTCAGAGAAAAATACCAGAGTTTAATCATCAAACAGGAGCAGAGACTCAATGAGCAAATTATCTCAATTTAACCGATAACACGAGGATGGATCATCACACGAGGACCTGCAGCTGCTGCTGCTGCTCTTTTATATATATATTATATCTATATATATATTATATATAGAATATATAACATAATAACAAAGCATTACACACACACACTCACACACTCACACACACACACACACACACACACACACACACATACACACTCACACACACACACTCACACACACACACACACACACTCACACACACACACACACACACTCACACACACACTCACACACACACACACACACACACACACACACACACACACACACACACACTCACACACACACACACACACACACACACACACACACACACTCACACACACACACACACACTCACACACACACACTCACACACACACACACACACACACACACACACACACACACACACACACACTCACACACACACTCACACACACTCACACACACACACTCACACACACACACACACACACACACACACACACTCACACACACACACACACACTCACACACTCACACACACACTCACACACACACACACACACACACACACACACACACACACACACTCACACACACACACACACACACTCACACACACACACTCACACACACACACACACACACACACACACACACACACACACACACACACACACACACACTCACACACACTCACACACACACACTCACACACACACACACACACACACACACACACACTCACACACACACACACACACTCACACACACACTCACACACACTCACACACACACACTCACACACACACTCACACACACACACACACACACACACACACACACACACACACACTCACACACACACACACACACTCACACACACACACTCACACACACACACACACACACACACACACACACACACACACACACTCACACACACACACACACACTCACACACACACACTCACACACTCACACACACACACACACACACACACACACACACACACACACACACACTCACACACACACTCACACACACACACACACACTCACACACACACTCACACACACTCACACACACACACTCACACACACACACACTCACACACACACTCACACACACTCACACACACACACTCACACACACACACACACACACACACACTCACACACACACACACACACTCACACACACACTCACACACACACACACTCACACACACACACACACACACACACACACACACACACACACACACTCACACACACACACACACACTCACACACACACTCACACACACTCACACACACACACACACACACACACACACACACACACACACACACACACACACACAGCTGCAGTTGTGGCTTCCAGCAGCAGATGGAGCTTTGGTTCTGTTCAACTTCTGCAGCTGCTTCACAAACTGGAAAAAAAATCACTTTATACAGAAAAAGTTTAGAGAGAAAGAAGAAAAGGAAGAAAACCAGAAACATTTATACACGTTTTCAAATATTTAATAAAGACGAATATTTGTTTGAATAATAATTATATATTTTTTTAATTATGTTTTTTTCTTTCACCAGAATCATAAAAAACTCTACAGGAGGAAATCATCACTAACCTTCATCATCATCACCATCATCATCATCATCATCATCACCTTCATCATCACCTTCATCATCACCTTTTCTAATATTAATTATTGATTATTTTCTCTTGTATAATCACTGGATTCAGAGATGTTTGTTTGTTTGTTTGTTTGTTGCATCACTTCCTGGTTTCATTCCTCTGAACTGAACTTTTCTCCAGGTTCCAGGACCTGATCCAGGCTCCAGGCCCTGATCCAGGTTCCAGGACCTGATCCAGGCTCCAGGCCCTGATCCAGGTTCCAGGACCTGATCCAGGCTCCAGGACCTGATCCAGGCTCCAGGACCTGATCCGGCTTCTCTCCATGTGGTCAGGTGACATGAAGGTGGTTTTAATTTGCTGGGCTGGACACGACTTAATGTCCCACATAAAAAATAACTACATCATTTGTCTGCGTCCGTGGGGCGAGCGTCTAAATGTCAGCGTGTAATGAGGTTCTGGCCAAAGGTAACGGTTAGGACGGCGCCCGCTGGCACCGGGGACGCCCGCTGGCGAGGCCGCAGCCCGCGGCGCCTGGACCGACCCCGGCCTCTGTTGCCACGGCGACACCAGCTGAATCCACAGCGAAAGTTCCAGAGAGAAGTTTGGTCTGAAATATTGTTAATTATCATCATTCATTAAATCCAACAACAAGATATCGTTAAAATCAGATGAGTGAAAGAGAAAAAAATCCCATAATGTGTAAAATAAAAAATAGGAACAATCACAAATGAATTAAAATCATTTAGGATTAAAAGTAAAAACAAGAGCAAAGATGTAATTAGAAAATTGTTGATTAAAATGGGAAAACAAACAAGAAAAATAAATGTATTAAATATTCAATAAGATTAAAAATAAAAAAGAACAAAGTTACAGACACAGATATAAAACAGTTGGTTCAAAAGAGGAAAAATCTAAAACTTTAAATTAAAAAATGAACCATCAAACATTAAAACATAAACAAGATTAAAAATCCAAAAAGTTAAATTATATATCTAATAAAAGAACAAAATGGAATTTAAAACTGACGGAAAAAACATGAATAGCAACAAGGAAATAAAAAAAATACTTTAAACTGAACAAGATTAAAATAAAAATACATCAAATTGAAGATGTGATTAAACACAGTTAATTAAAATTAAACACATTTCACTCATTTTGTGTAGAAGTTTCTATTTTTTCACACAGAGCTGCAACGATCAGTTGATTAATTGATTAATTGATTATTGATTAGTTGATTAGTTCCCATCGTTAAATCTTCATCTTTGGGAAACACCGATCAACATTTTACAACGTTTAATGATCGAATCATCTAATCCATCAATTGTGTCAATAATCAGTAGTTTGTAATAATTCCATGCTGCAGATCTGGTTGATATTTTTACAGAAATAAAAGCTAAAGTTATTATTATAATTATATTTCACAGGTTTTTATTCAGTGTGTTTTGCTGGAACTTTTCTAGTTTGAATCTGTGAGTTTATATTAATTCAGAGCTGAACCCACACTTTTATAAAAGTGGAGTTTATGATCATATTTTTTAGTTTAGATTTTACAAAACAACAAGAAAACAACAACATAGGTTACACTAAACTGAAAACATTTATTTGTTTTTATCAGAAACTGGAAATTCCAGAAAATGATCAGTAGTGTTCATTCATTTTTATTTTGTCTCAATTCTATTTAGTTTACGCTCTACGAGTGTTGCTGTGGCCAATTACTTTTAAAAAGGCTGTGATAGAATTCTACTATATATATATATATATATATATGTATTATTTATCTATTTTATTATTATTTATTACAGTTCATATTTTTTATCATTACAGCTTTTATTTTGAAGGACAGGTCACATGACCAGGATCTCAAATAAAACAATAAACTCACTATCTCGGGTAAATAAAACTTTGTTTATAGGTTTGTTTCTGTGGAGAAAACATTTTGTAAATCTGTAAAATTCCTGTTCAACAGCCTGATGGAGTCACATCACGACACACATCACGACACACATCACGACACACATCACACTACTTTACTCTATATAATATATACTATATATAAATATATGAACATGAGTTGCTGCATTAGTAACAGAATAAACAGAAGAAACCTCCTGCGGCTGCAGCAGTTTGCAGCAACTTGACTCCTTTTGTGAGCAGCTTGGAGGCCGATGGGCAACACGCTGCTTCATTATCTGACAGAGGAGACGAGGGAACGTTCTATCTTAAATTAACTTTTTCTATTTCCCGGTGAATGAAATCAATTCCATCCTTTTATGTTACTTTTCATCTGCCTTTTGTCTTGTTGCCGAATCTTTTTCTCTTTCTCTCTCATTCATCTGTTTTGCCCTTTCCTTGATCTGATAGCATTAAACATATAATTAAGTCATAAAGGAGGGACTGATGAGTGTAGCAGATGGTAATTGCGTCCCACATTTGAATGAAATGATATGCATTGCGACAATTTACAGCCTTCGCCTCATATTTTATTCAGCAACCTTTTATCTCTTTTCCTGCAGAATTATTCTGCAATAAATTTAGACATCTTATCAATAGCTGGAGTGATAGTGGCAGAAACATGGAAAAAATGAGCCCGCGCCGCCCTGCGCTGTTTAAAATAATTTTCCATAATAAAGGAGCTATCAGAGCTGGAGGAGGATTTTCCTGCTGCTCCCAGGAAAAATGCATTTTATGTCATCGCCATTTTAACAGGAGGACTAGTTATTCCTAGATGAGGATATGAACACGACAAGGGGGAGGGGCTAAATCTCAGCTGGGATTTGATTGGACTGTTGAGAAGTGGGCGTGTCCTCGCAGGTGAACGACATTCACTTTCTGTTCGTTCCATGTGTGAATGTTTTTAAAAATATTCTGTTCCATAGCTGATTACTCGATTAATAGGGTCTGTGTTAACGAGGGTTTAGTGAATGTTATTAAACAAACATTCACACAACATTCTCAGAACGATGTGAAAGCGTTGCCAACAAGTTGAGCTGCAGCGATTAGTTGATTAGTTGATTAGTAGATTAGTCAATCAAACAAGTATTCGCCAACTTTTACATGAATCTCCAATTATTATGGTTCATTTATTAATCAATACATCGATTTCAGTCCTTTTTAACCCTTTATTGCAGAGTGTTTCCATATTTATCTTCATTTTTCTATCTTGTTAGGTGGGCTTTTATTTTGAAGGACATAGAATTTATGGGGTCACATGACCCTTTTAGCTCATCATGTGACCGTCGTTGTCTCACAAACAAAGTTTGACTTTTATTCTGAAATATGGAACATTTTCCACTTTAATAAACATTTTTTTATGTTAATAGAATAAATTTGTAAATTTCCTGTTCAGCCAAATGGAGCATCAAACGATCCTGATGGTTGCTATGGTTACCACTACGTATTATTTAATACACCATTACATCATTTATCTTCAAGTAATAAAAACGTGCATTAAAGGGTTAATTAGAAAATATCCACATTGTGTGTTTCCTGTTTCTTTAGTCTTAACGTTGTGAACACAGCCCCCCCCCCCCCCCCCCCCCCCATTCATAGACCTGTCTCCTGGCTCCACGACTTCCTGCTGCAAACTTTCTGTCCTGCAGCATCCCCCCCCCCCGGTCCCCGTGGCCCCCCCCGGTCCCCGTGGCCCCCCCCGGTCCCCGTGGCCCCCGGCGGAGCGCTGGCCTGGGCTGATATTAGTGGCTTTAAATTCTCTGGTTCCCCCCCGGCTTCACCTGCCAAGTGTGTGTGCGTGGTGCCAGCTGGAAGGCTTTGATGGGGGTGTTAACCAGCGAGGACACGGCCCCTCACACTGATGCCTCTGCACCTCCAAGCTGGGCTCAAGTGGTTTTCCCTGGTCTGTGTTTAGTCCATTACCTTTAAGTGCGCGTGCTTATGTTCCGCGGCTCAGAGGAACCGACCGGGTCGACCAGAATCTGTTTCCTGACGCCGCTGAGTTTCCACTTTGCCGATAACAGACCTGAAAAAAGCTGCAGATGATGTTTGATCGATCAACGTGAACAAATTTCATTTGTCGGGATCAATAACAGTTTACGGCCGACGGAGCTCACACAGCCTGCTTCTATTTCTGCTGCTTTTTTTTTGATTGAAGCCGTCGACGTGTGTGTGTGTGTGTGTGTGTGTGTGTGTGGACACTTCTGTTCTGTTATTGCCAGCAATCTGTATTTAAAACTAATATCAGTGTGTTGCTGCATGGCTCCAGGCCACAGGCTCAAACCAATCTGATCCACCGTGTGTTTCTGTTCCTCCTGATGTGAATTAGAAAGTGAAAAATAACAATTTCCTCTACATTTTTTTGCGCTGAAAGTCCATTTTTTTCATCTGCGGCTGTAATGATTAGATTCGTCTCCCCCAGCAGCAGCAGCGTGATTTGTGTTCCACGTTTTCCACTGTGTTCAGAAACATAATAGAAAAGTGACGTGGAACCAAAAGGGAGAAAAAGGGGAAATGAAGTGGCAGCAGAAGAGAAGACGTCTTCCAACCTTTCGGGTTTAGTCGCCGGCGTTCATGCTGCCGTGAATGCCCCGCGGACACGGCCCCCCCCGCGTGGCGGGCCCGGGCCAGGGCCACTTCCTGCTGCTCAAACAGAATAAACCACATGAGATGGGAAGTCCACACGGATCAGGTCTGAGGAGGCTGCTCCGGGGTGCAGCACTGCATTCTGGGTATTCTGCAGGTCTGGAGGAAGAGGAGCAGCAGTGCATTGTGGGTATTCTGCAGGTCTGGAGGACGAGGGGCAGCAGTGCATTCTGGGTGTTATCCAGGTCAGGAGGACAAGGGGCAGCAGTGCATTCTGGGTATTCTGCAGGTCTGGAGGACGAGGGGCAGCAGTGCATTCTGGGTGTTATCCAGGTCAGGAGGACAAGGGGCAGCAGTGCATTCTGGGTATTCTGCAGGTCTGGAGGACGAGGAGCAGCAGTGCATTCTGGGTATTCTGCAGGTCTGGAGGACGAGGGGCAGCAGTGCATTCTGGGTGTTATCCAGGTCAGGAGGACGAGGGGCAGCAGTGCATTCTGGGTGTTATCCAGGTCAGGAGGACAAGGGGCAGCAGTGCATTCTGGGTGTTATCCAGGTTTGGAGGACAAGGGGCAGCAGTGCATTCTGGGTGTTATCCAGGTCAGGAGGACAGGTTGGGATCAGTCTGTGGTTCATTCACAGGGAAGAGACGATTAAACATCAACTAACAGATTCTCATTTATAACTAATGAGAGAGTCGAGGGTCTGGACCAGGACTCTCAGGTCCTGGTCCTGGAGGACCCATGTGGGTCCAAGTTTCAGTTCCAACATAGCGAGGCCTCTAATGGTGGATTAGTAAAATCAGGTGTTACTGTTTGGTATCTGGACCCACGCTGGCCCTCCAGGACCAGGAGAAGAGAGTCCTGGTCTAGAGTCCTGGTCTAGAGTCCTGGTCTAGAGTCCTGGTCTAGAGTCCTGGTCTAGAGTCTAGTATTGAGGGTACAGGGTCTAGTGTACAGTGTAGAGATTCCTTATTTACTTTCCCAGTGTTCCCGGCTCCTTATTTACTTTCCCAGTGTTCCCGGCTCCTGATTTACTTTCCCAGTGTTCCCGGCTCCTTATTTACATTCCCAGTGTTCCCAGCTCCTTATTTACTTTCCCAGTGTTCCCGGCTCCTTATTTACTTTCCCAGTGTTCCCGGCTCCTTATTTACTTTCCCAGTGTTCCCGGCTCCTTATTTACTTTCCCAGTGTTCCCAGCTCCTTATTTACTTTCCCAGTGTTCCCGGCTCCTTATTTACTTTCCCAGTGTTCCCAGCTCCTTATTTACTTTCCCAGTGTTCCCGGCTCCTTATTTACTTTCCCAGTGTTCCCGGCTCCTTATTTACTTTCCCAGTGTTCCCAGCTCCTTATTTACTTTCCCAGTGTTCCCGGCTCCTTATTTACTTTCCCAGTGTTCCCGGCTCCTGATTTACTTTCCCAGTGTTCCCAGCTCCTTATTTACTTTCCCAGTGTTCCCGGCTCCTTATTTACTTTCCCAGTGTTCCCGGCTCCTGGAGGATTCATCCATCCCTGACTCGCTGGCTCAGGTTGTGCTGAGGCTGGAGCTGCATATTGTTTGTGTTCATTTGAATAAGGACAAATGTCAGATTTCCATGGCTGGGGGCGGGCTGCATGTTAGATGATCAACTCTCTGGGCCGTGGACCGGGTCGCAGCAGCTTCCAGGTCACTGTCGCTGCACGCCGCTTCCAGGCCATCGCTGACCTTTTGACAGAGCGCGGGGAGACAGCCGTTCTCTGAGGGCACGAATAATCACTTCACATTTACTTGTGGCTGACTAATTAATGTTTCATCTGTGATTTACCAGCAAACACACGTGTTTTTACGTTAAATAGTCTAAAAACGACAAAGATTACTTTATTATCTCAAGTCTTTGTGTATTTTCAGCTTCAGCCTCTTCATTCATTGACTATATTACACACATGTTAATTCTAATTATGGCCTTCAAAGTTAAATCTAAATGTACTGGACATACATGATTAATTTATATGAAACGTACAAGATAAAAACTTAATGTTTCTGTTCTTTTCTCTGCAGACGTGATTTCAGCAGATCTGTTTGTTCAGATTTGAGCTGCGATAATTAGATGATTATTCAATTATTAATTATCACATTAATCACCAACTATTCTGGTTATTGATTAATGGACTTTGAAATAGAGTGTTTTAGCTTTTGGAGCAAGCAGCTGTTACTGAACTATATTTATATTTTTAATGAAATTTGACACCTATATATATATAAAAAGCCAAATAAATGATGTAAAAAGTCTATTTGCTGATATAAAATTGGAAAACAATGACACAAGATCATTTTAATGATGTAAATAAATAAATAAATATACAAATTAAAGATGTGAAAAGTAAATTTTCTTTGTTAAAAATTCCAATTTCTGTCATAAAAAGTCACAAAATTAAAATAATGATGTAAAAAGTGAAATTAATGACAAAAGTCAAATATATGAAGTGAAAACTGAATTATGTATAATATGCAGTTTGTGGCAGTGATGATGGATCATGATTAGAACTACAATTAATCAGTTAATTAATTAATTATTAATTACTATTTTAATAATCAATTATTGATTTTAGTGATTTTTACTGATAAATGTCCAGATTCTCTGGTTTCTTTATTCTTCTATAATAGTAAACTGATGATCTTTGGTCATTTTACGTGATAAAACTAGACCAGAGCTTCATTCTCTCTGTGGTAAATACACTAATATAATAAATATAAGATGCAGATGTCCATGTGTGAAACAGCATTTCTGTTGTTGTGTGTGTGGCTGCAGAAAAGGTTGAAACAGCCTGATTCTGCCTGAGGCTGCACCAGGATCTAAAGAAGCGTGTTTCACCCTTCACTGTTTCCTGATTCCTCTCAAACACAGCACCCACGGCCACGAACGACATCATCAGATAATAAATAAAAAACAATAGATGCCCACACCCTGAAGATCTACTCTGTTCATCACGTCAGGATTCTCTCAGACTCTACATCAACGCTTGATCAGAACTGGATCAGACCAGGAAAACTTTAAATAAATAACATTAATAAATAACAAACACCTGCAAATTTATTCTCCTTTTTATGTAAATAAACATCATATTTGATGTTTGATTTATGCAGCAGGAGAGATGATGTGCAGAAAAAAATGTGATTTAAACAATATGATGTCTCAGTAATTACCGAATTTTCAGGACTATAAGCCACATTAAAGTCTTCTATTTTCTTCAAAATGTTGGTGCTCCCTATGTGTGTATGTAGGGGAAGTGTGGGCATGGATTGTAGATAAAATAACGGGGATGTGCGTTATGCAGAACATCGTTGTTTTAACAACCTGAAAATGGTAAAGAGACACGCTGATAAAGTTTAAACTGAAGGAAATCAGCTACACAGCTGAGTTTAAGACATAAGACAGGTGGTACGAGTTGGAGGAAAGACTGGATCAGTGGATCACAGAGCAGAGACTGGATCAGTGGATCACAGAGCAGAGACTGGATCAGTGGATCACAGAGCAAAGACTGGATCAGTGGATCACAGAGCAGAGACTGGATCAGTGGATCACAGAGCAAAGACTGGATCAGTGGATCACAGAGCAAAGACTGGATCAGTGGATGTGTGTATATATCTATGTGTGTATATATCTATGTGTATATATCTATGTGTGTATATATCTATGTGTGTATATATCTATGTGTATATATCTATGTGTGTATATATCTATGTGTGTATATCTATGTGTATATATCTATGTGTGTATATATCTATGTGTATATATCTATGTGTGTATATATCTATGTGTGTATATCTATGTGTGTATATATCTATGTGTGTATATCTATGTGTATATATCTATGTGTGTATATATCTATGTGTGTATATCTATGTGTGTATATATCTATGTGTGTATATATCTATGTGTGTATATATCTATGTGTGTATATCTATGTGTGTATATATCTATGTGTATATATCTATGTGTATATATCTATGTGTGTATATATCTATGTGTGTATATCTATGTGTGTATATATCTATGTGTATATATCTATGTGTATATATCTATGTGTGTATATATCTATGTGTGTATATCTATGTGTGTATATATCTATGTGTGTATATATCTATGTGTGTATATATCTATGTGTATATATCCATGTATATATCTGTGTGTGTATATATCTATGTGTGTGTATATATCTATGTGTATATATCTATGTGTGTGTATATCTATGTGTGTATATATCTATGTGTGTATATATCTATGTGTGTATATATCTATGTGTATATATCTATGTGTATATATCTATGTGTGTATATATCTATGTGTGTATATATCTATGTGTGTATATATCTATGTGTGTATATATCTATGTGTGTATATATCTATGTGTATATATCTATGTGTGTATATATCTATGTGTATATATCTATGTGTATATATCTGTGTGTGTATATATCTATGTGTATATATCTATGTGTATATATCTGTGTGTGTATATATCTATGTGTATATATCTATGTGTGTGTATATCTATGTGTATATATATGTGTGTGTATATTAACCCTCCCCTATAGTTAGGTTCCTTATGTGTGTGTTAAATACAGTAATGACACACAGAACTCAGACTGAGTCTTTTAGTAGGAGCCTCATGGTCCTGATAATATAAGTTAAAATGTGAATCAGATTAAAAGTATTTTTCATGTAGTATTTGTTCAAAAGGGGAAGTCTTCTGGGTTGGACCCTGTTCTGGCCCCGGGCCTCATGTTTGACCCCCTGCTCTAAATATTCCTCTAACATTGGACTCTCACAGGGCTGAAAATACTCTACTACTGGTTTCTTATGAATCAAACTGCCTGAGTTGGATTGTGCAGAAAAACGCTTCCAGGGTCTTTTCTGGGATCTTGAGAGTATTTACAAAAAAAGCAGGAATGCCAAGGGCCGAGCCCGTAGAGCCGGTATTAGGTTATTAATTAAAACACAAGTGTGTGTAGCCCATGGGTCCTCGCCGCTACACACTTGATTGAATCAGGTGCTGGCAGCTCGGCCCTTTTGTATTTTGCGCTTGAAGGGACGAGAGATTCGAGCCGAGCTCTTATTACTCTCAGAAACGTGTTGGGGAAACGCTTGTGAGGAACATTACAAACATCAGAAAAGCTGCAGGAGCCGAGTCCATCCGTCAACCTCAGGGCCCAACGTGTGGTTTAACAGCTGATGTTACTCAGAGGCTCCTCTTTAAACAGGAAAGTTCTTTTCTTTTTTAAGACGGAGGAAGTTCATTAAAGTTCCTTCTGTGTTTAATGAGCAGCAGCAGAACTACAGCAGTGATCGTCCTCTCAGGTTCTGCTTTTTAGCACCAGCTCTGCAGCGCGTTTTGCTGACATTTCAACCGTTTCTCTGATATATTTATATAGATATGTGTGTGTGGAGAATATACATTATGTAGAATTATCCAGATACGCAGATCGCTTTACTTCTTTCAGGCTTTTCAAAAAATCTGAGATAAAAAGTGAGAATTATGAGATTAAAAGTCCATAACATAAGAAAAAGGTGATTATGGAGAAGTGGATGGATTAAATAAATGTATGCTTCCTGTCGACATGTAAATCAAATTATATTGTTTTCATTATTACTTTCTATCTTTAAATCACCTTCTGATTCATTAAAACAATTAAACAGGATCTGATTGTCAAGTCTCCAGTAAAGAATCAGAACTGACACTATTATCTTGTTCTGATCACTAATGAATGAGTCATTTTATGAAAGAAAATGTCCAAATTCTTTCTTCTGCATTAATAAACTAGTGATCGTTTCAGCTTTACCTGGAGCATTAAATCACTTTTATATGGACACACAACAGGTTCATTACAGGTGAATGACTTTACCTGTGAGAGGGGGCGGGGCCAGAGGTGTTGGTGACAGGGAAACAGAAATCCTGATTGGGTCCTGGGGGTCAGGTGATGAGTTCAGGTGTCAGGGCTGAGATGGAGAAACATAAATAATAATAAATATTAAATTTATTTTATACTCATTTAACATTGAGTTTGATTAGTGGAAATAGACGTCATGAGCCCCAAATAAATAAACATTTAATTAAAAACTTAAATGAAAATTTACTACAAGAAAAAATATATAAAAATAAAAAAATTAAAAGAATGAAGAATTTATCAAATAAAAATAGGAAATAAAATTAATTTAAAAAAACAAAAACGTGTGGACAAAACCAGCTTTAATGTGTGAATCAGCTTTTCCTCTGGTTCTGTCTTTATTTCAGAATAAAGTTTCTTCTCCTCTGATGTTGCTCAGTGATTCTTCTCATTAAAACTCTGAACAGAAAGTGTGAATATTATCTATCTTTAAACTTTAATAGGCCCAGACAGAATAAAACTGTGTGTGTGTGTGTGTGTGTGTGTGTGTGTGTGTGAAATCTAAAAATACTCCATTAGAAGTAGAAGTACAGAAGTATTATGAGCAGAAATGTATGAGAATTAAAAAGTGAATAAAAGTACTTGTTCCCTCCTCCTCCTCCTCTTCCTCTTTCCCTCCTCTTCCTCCCTCCTCTTCCTCCTCTTCCTCCTCCTCCTCCTCCTCCTCCTCTTCCTCCTCTTCCTCCTCCTCCTCCTCCTCCTCCTCCTCCTCCTCCCCTTCCTCTCCAGCGACTGCTCCTGACCTCCAGTCCAGGTTTGTTAGTCTTTGTTATAAATATCATCTGCAGCCTGAGGCTTTTACATTTTTACATTTGGTTTTATTTCTAAAGGAGATCAGAACCAGCTGAGACCTGGTCTGCTCCTCCTCCTCCTCTTCAATTCAGGGTTAATTATGTCTTAATCCAGTCTGTCCAGTATACTGACATGTGGCTGTAATGAGATTTAATTCATTGAAATAGCGATGGTGGCGTTGTTAGAGCGATGGTGGCGTTGTTAGAGCGATGGTGGCGTTGTTACAGCGAAGGTGTTGTTACAGCGATGGTGGCGTTGTTACAGCGATGGTGACGTTGTTACAGTGATGGTGATGTTGTTACAGCGATGGTGACGTTGTTACAACGAAGGTGACGTTGTTACAGTGATGGTGATATTGTTACAGCGATGGTGACATTGTTACAACGAAGGTGACGTTGTTACAGTGATGGTGATGTTGTTACAGTGAGGGTCACGTTGTTACAGTGATGGTGATGTTGTTACAGTGATGGTGATGTTGTTACAGCGATGGTGGCGTTGTTACAGCGATGGTGACGTTGTTACAACGAAGGTGACGTTGTTACAGTGATGGTGATGTTGTTACAGCGATGGTGACGTTGTTACAATGAAGGTGTTGTTACAGCAATGGTGACATTGTTACAACGAAGGTGATGTTGTTACAGTGATGGTGATGTTGTTACAGCGATGGTGACGTTGTTACAGTGATGGTGATGTTGTTACAGTGATGGTGATGTTGTTACAGCGAAGGTGGTGTTACAGCGATGGTGACGTTGTTACAGCGATGGTGATGTCGTTACAGTGATGGTGATGTTGTTACAGCGAAGGTGTTGTTACAGCGATGGTGACGTTGTTACAGCGATGGTGATGTCGTTACAGTGATGGTGATGTTGTTACAGCGAAGGTGTTGTTACAGCGATGGTAACGTTGTTACAACGATGGTGATGTTGTTACAACGATGGTGATGTTGTTACAGCGACGGTGATGTTGTTACAGCGATGGTGACGTTGTTACAGCGATGGTGGCATTGTTACAGCGATGGTGACGTTGTTACAGCGATGGTGATGTCGTTACAGCGATGGTGACGTTGTTACAGCGATGGTGGCATTGTTACAGCGATGGTGACGTTGTTACAATGAAGGTGTTGTTACAGCAATGGTGACATTGTTACAACGAAGGTGATGTTGTTACAGTGATGGTGATGTTGTTACAGCGATGGTGACGTTGTTACAGTGATGGTGATGTTGTTACAGTGATGGTGATGTTGTTACAGCGAAGGTGTTGTTACAGCGATGGTGACGTTGTTACAGCGATGGTGATGTCGTTACAGTGATGGTGATGTTGTTACAGCGAAGGTGTTGTTACAGCGATGGTGACGTTGTTACAGCGATGGTGATGTCGTTACAGTGATGGTGATGTTGTTACAGCGAAGGTGTTGTTACAGCGATGGTAACGTTGTTACAACCATGGTGATGTTGTTACAACGATGGTGATGTTGTTACAGCGACGGTGATGTTGTTACAGCGATGGTGACGTTGTTACAGCGATGGTGGCATTGTTACAGCGATGGTGACGTTGTTACAGCGATGGTGATGTCGTTACAGTGATGGTGATGTTGTTACAGCGATGGTGACGTTGTTACAGCGATGGTGGCATTGTTACAGCGATGGTGACGTTGTTACAGCGATGGTGATGTCGTTACAGTGATGGTGATGTTGTTACAGCGAAGGTGTTGTTACAGCGATGGTGACGTTGTTACAGCGATGGTGATGTCGTTACAGTGATGGTGATGTTGTTACAGCGATGGTGTTGTTACAGCGATAGTGACGTTGTTACAGCGATGGTGGCGTTGTTACAGCGAAGGTGTTGTTACAGCGAAGGTGTTGTTACAGCGATGGTGACGTTGTTACAGCAATGGTGATGTTGTTACAGCAATGGTGATGTTACAGTGATGGTGATGATGGTAGAGCGATGGCAGCGTTGTTATAGTGATGGCGGTGTTGTTGGAGCGATGGTGGCGTTGTTAGCGCGATGGCAGCGTGGCTCCTTTCTCTGTGAAGTGTATCGCTCTCACAGCCCACTGACTCCGTCTGTCTGCCGCCCGTTGATAACTTCGACCTGTTTTAAAATCCTGGCTCTGGCGCGATGAGCAGCGGCGAGCAACAATAGCAGCGCTGGCAGCTCGTTGTCACGGTGACAAACAAGAACACAGGACGCCGCCGCCAGGGAATCATCAGACCTGCTGCTACTGATAAGGATGTTGAAGAAGTTCATTAACACAGCTTTAACAGGATCAGTCACTGGATCAATCAATCAATCAGCTAATCAATTAATCATCAATCAGGGTCTTTAATACACAAAATGGAACACAAAGTTACACAATAATACGCAATAATAACAATGGTCCTATCACACACACACACACACACACACACACACACACACACACACACACACACACACACACACACACACAGAAACAATGCTAAATAGTTGGAAAAAATGAATGAATGGTATATATCATAAGGAAAAAAGTATTTTTAAAAAATAACCAAAAAAATTATTAAAGATAAAAGATAATATTCGAAAATACATATACAATTGAACAGATAAATTGTTATTTAAATAAAAGAATTTCTAAACAGTAAATTGAAAGTTAATGAACAGTTCACTCCACAAAACATGGCGTAACCCCAAAAACCAGATGAATTTAATTCTCTCAAAAATGTGCTCAACACCATCAACGAGTTTTATCCTATAGTCAGATTAAATATTTAACATTAATCTTTCCTAAATTTACTTTCTGAGAACATTGAACTTTTTCATGATATTTCAATTATTGCAGCTGCACTATAAATATATATATTTTTATTTAAAAAATGATAAATGGAAAAATAAATAAAGTTTTATTAAAAGACTAAAAAGGATTTTAGTTTTTTCCTCTTTAGTTTGTGCACTTGAACTGTCTCTCTCTCTCTCTCTCTCTCTCACACACACACACACACACACACACACACACACACACACACACACACTGAGTCTAAGCAGTGTTGATGTTTTCGGCCTCTGGTCAGAGTCCAGGTCTGGCCGTTAAATCGCAGCTTCTTCTTTTGTGCGTCATCGGCCTGTTTCCACCCCGCTGCCGTGTGTGTGTGTGTGTGTGTGTGTGTGTGTGCGTCCCACTGGCAGGGCCTGATGCAGCTAAATGGCATCGTTACAACGCTCCTCTGAGAAGTGTTGACAGGTCCATATGCTAATTTTAATGAATACAAGGCTCCGTTCACCTCAGTCGGCTGCAGATTTCTGCACCTACGATATAATTGCAACAAACTCAAATGAGCTCATTAGGAAGTGTATTGAATTTACACATTATTTCCAGTAGTTAAGCTGAGTTATTTTCCCCGAGGACTCAATTACACACTCATTTGTGACTCAGGTATAATGGCTTTTTCTGGTGACTTTTTCAACTGCGAAATCGTAGTCACTGAATAATTTGTAAGGAATCTGTTGTACGAGCTCATCCATTGACATTCATGTGTGTGTGTGTGTGTGTGTGTGTGAGGGGGAAAAATAAATAAATAGAACTACTCTCTTTTGTTCGTTTATTCACTTCATTTGATTACCTCGCGTCTTTGGTTTGTCTTGGCGTGATGTTTCCTGTTCCTCGTTGTCTTCCTGACACGGTTAATTCCACCAGGATGAACTTTATCTACAACAAGCTGCTGTAACAGAGAAAAACGTCCAGTTGTTGTCCTGTTTTACAGATGTTCCGCTGATTCATCTGGTAGGACAAAACACTCAGAGAATCATGAAAATCACACAACAGCTATAAGAACAATAATGAAATAATGTCAGAAACTGTTAAACTGTCTGAAAACTTCAGTCAGATAGTTTAACTATTAAAAAGGTTTGTATATATATATATATATATATATATATATATATATATATATACATATACAGTATATATATACACATAGCAGCTACATGCTGTTAGCCACGATGAGCCACTGTTAGCTATATATATATATATATATATATATATATATATATTCCCAAAATGTGTATTCCTACTGGTAAACATAATAGTTCTGCTGCAGACCAGAGACCACATGTGAACATGAACTTGTTAAATGTTTGAATCTCAGTATCTGGGGTGAATAAACTTTAATTTCTTTTTCCCATTTAATTCTTCTTTTCTAATATGATAAAGTTCAACCTAATGGCATCACGTTGACTCACATAGAATGAAACTATCCTGAAACTGTGTGTGCAACTATATATGATTTAATATAAATATTATTGAGGCTGATTTAAGTAATAACACATTTAAATCATGTTCATGCAGTGGAGGGTTAAGTTTTATACTTTTTATACTTTAAGTCATTTTGCTGCTTAAACTTCTGTAGTTTGAATTCAGGACTTTTTTGTATGGAGTACTTCTACTTTTACTCCAGTAACGTGTCTGAATACTTTGTTCTAACAGTTGTAGAATATCTCGACTTGAAGACACATTCCACTAAAAACAGCAGAAGGTCAAAGTTCGTGGCTCCGCCCCCGCGTGTTTAATGACAGGTGAGTTATCAGCCACGCCTGCTGCACCAACACGTTCAGATCAGATCACCTCAGGAAAAAAGAGTTTATATAGAAACAGAATAAACTCCTTTTTGGTTCCAGGGTTTACACACAATCCATTCTGTGGTAAATCACATGTCAGTGGTGATGTGGGGGGTGGGGGCGGTGGGGGGCAGCAGATTATCGGAGTGACGGCTCTTTCAGGTGACTGACAGGTGTCCTTTCAGCCGCCGCTGTTCACACCGTTCAGATGCATATTCGCCGCCTCTTATCGGGAAGGCCCGGATGGCCCAGATAGCTGCGTTAACATTGCAAATGGCTCCGGAATTATTCATTGTTGGAGCTGTGGGAAGGAACGGGGGGGCGGGGTGGGGGGCGGGGGGATGATTATTCCACTCACACAATGGCGGCTGCTTAATGATTCCTCTCCACCTTGGCAGCGTTGCATGTGAGGTTGACACGGGTCTGGCCAAGTGTTAGAGCAAGATCACGGCGTCCGGGGGGGGCCCCCCCCATTTTAATTTCTAATACATTAATCTTCTCCTCGCAGATCCTGCGTGAATATTTCCTCGTGTTTGTGGCGGCGGCGGCGGCGGCTGTCTCGCTTTCATCCATTCAGGTGGTTTCATTCACTCGTGAAAAGCCGCCTAAATGGACCCGATCAGTCAATGACAAGCGGGACACAATGGGAGCCCCCCCCCCCCCCCTAACAGGCCCCCCCTCTCCGCCTTTCAAGCCGTGTGATAGACAAACCCTGACACCTGATCCCCGGGGGGGCCGCCGCCGCCGCCTGCTCCTGGAGACACTTCCTTTACTTTATCAGCCCATAAAGGACTGTCACAGGTGACTCTATCAGGAAGGGGGGGTGACCCCGCTGACCCCGCCCCCCCCACCGTCACCGGCGAGGTCGAGGCGGCGTGCAACGCATCACAAACGGATTAAAGGTGGAGAAAAAACAGTGTGTGGTACAAGGAAAAATAAAAGCTTTGTTCAGGCGTTAATTAGCTTTAAGTTCATTAATGACATCAAACAGCTGACCTCACACACACACACACACATAGTAACACACACACACACACACACACACACACACACACACACACACACACACACACAGTAACACACACACACACACACACACACACACACACAGTAACACACACACATAGTAACACACACACACACACACACATAGTAACACACACACACACATAGTAACACACACACACACACACACACACACAGTAACACACACACACACACACACACACACACACACATAGTAACACACACACACACACACACATAGTAACACACACACACACACATAGTAACACACACACACACACACACACACATAGTAACACACACACACACACACACACACACACATAGTAACACACACACACACACATAGTAACACACACACACACACACACACACACACTGATACACACACACTCACACACACACACACACACACACACACACACACACACACACACAGTAACACACACACACACACACACACACACACACACACATAGTAACACACACACACACACACACACATAGTAACACACACACACACACATAGTAACACACACACACACACACACACACAGTAACACACACACACACACACACACACACACACATAGTAACACACACACACACACACACACATAGTAACACACACACACACACATAGTAACACACACACACACACACACACACACACACACTGATACACACACACTCACACACACACACACACACACACACACACACACACACACACACACAGTAACACACACACTCTATGACCATATTTCAGGCAGAGACAGATTCTCGCTGCAGGAACATCGGCTGCTAGAAATTGGGATTTATACTTCCTGTTTTCTATTAATATGGAGATGAATACAGGTGTTCCTGTGTCGTAAAATCAGTTTAGCTCCTGCAAATTTTTTGCAATTACACGTGCTGAGGAGGGAAAGTGCGTCCGTGCAAAATGTGGGGGAGATATGTTGGACTTAACATGAACATAATGAGGCGTAATTCCTGCTCCGCAGCAGGCTGCCAGATATTTGTTCTGCTGCTTAACGCCAAAACAGAAAATATGGAGAAAAACGCTGTGAAACGTTTCCCCACACGAGGGAAGAGGCTTCAAAACCCAGAGGAAGTCGTCCCGCGGTGGAGGAGGAGGATGAAGGTTCCAACAAGGTGAAGCTGTGATCGGCTTAAAGCTGCTTCACAACGTCTCACAGCACAAGCTGCAAATAAAGAACTAGTTTAAGGGGAGGATGTGACACTGAGTCACGCCTGAATAACACCAAACACACCACAGAATTACATAGTTCATTACTTTATTTCTTTGTTTCCATATGCTAACAACTTTATCTTTATTTTCCTAGAAATATGTGGAATAAAATTATGTTTTTAGTTAGGTGTAAAAAGGGGGCTTTTATTTTGAAGGACATACCATTTTGAATAGGACCATTTTATTTTGAATTTTGTAAAATCTTCCCCAAATAAAATCTTAACTCACTGTCTGCGGTAAATAAAATAAAATAAATAAAAATAAACTTTTATAAAGAAACTGATTTCCTATCATGCTATTTTAAAAGAGAACAGACATGATGTAAACTTCACGTTAAATTAGTCATAAAATCCCTGAAGGTGATTATTGATCTGAGGAGTTTGCATATAAAACGTGTTGAGTGTAACTCACTCTTCAAATTAATCAAAATGAATCAGATTTAGAAAAAATAAAACATTGTTCTGTCAAATCTAAATCCAGCTGAGTTTTTATTCAGTGGACAGAACTTTAGTGTTTGTAGATGAGTTTGTTTTGTTATTTCAGAGAAAACCTCATAACTTGACACATGAAGCTGAAAACTCCTCACAAACTCTTCATGTTTGTCTTCAGACTCAGTTTCTAGGTTTTGTTTTCTGGTAACGGAGCCTGACTTCCTCCAGTGGAGCTGTTCAGACCAGACGTTAATTCATGGTGTCAGCGCGTCCCTGTGGAACATTTACGATGCTAAATACATTTAATTAGGGGAGAGAGATTTATTTTCCTGTGATGCTGTTTATTGGCTCTGCCTGAATCAGCAGAACCGTCAGTACTGAACACCTGAACAGGTGACGTCTTAATTATTAATGCTGATTCTGAGAAAATAAAGACCTTAAATATGTTCTTTAACATGATTGAGTGAACCAAGAACTCTGATACTGATACTACTCAAGTAAAAGTAGAAATACTGTCAACTAAAATACTCAATCACAAGTAAAAGTCCTGAATTCAAGACTTACCCAAGTACAAAATTATTGTTTTGTTGCAGGTTTGATGCAGTTTTGTTGCAGGTTTGATGCAGTTTTGTTGCAGGTTTGATGCAGTTTTGATGCAGTTTTGTTGCAGGTTTGATGCAGTTTTGTTGCAGGTTTGATGCAGTTTTGATGCAGTTTTGATGCAGTTTTGTTGCAGGTTTGATGCAGTTTTGTTGCAGGTTTGATGCAGTTTTGTTGCAGGTTTGATGCAGTTTTGATGCAGTTTTGTTGCAGTTTTGATGCAGTTTTGTTGCAGGTTTGATGCAGTTTTGATGCAGTTTTGATGCAGTTTCGTTGCAGGTTTGATGCAGTTTTGTTGCAGTTTTGATGCAGTTTTGTTGCAGGTTTGATGCAGTTTTGATGCAGTTTTGTTGCAGGTTTGATGCAGTTTTGATGCAGGTTTGATGCAGGTTTGATGCAGTTTTGATGCAGGTTTGATGCAGTTTTGATGCAGTTTTGATGCAGTTTTGATGCAGTTTTGATGCAGTTTTGATGCAGTTTTGTTGCAGGTTTGATGCAGTTTTGATGCAGGTTTGATGCAGGTTTGATGCAGTTTTGATGCAGTTTTGATGCAGGTTTGATGCAGTTTTGATGCAGTTTTGATGCAGTTTTGATGCAGTTTTGATGCAGTTTTGTTGCAGGTTTGATGCAGGTTTTTGTTGCTGTGTTGACAGCTTCAGTAAAGTGAGACATCATGTCTATTTGTGATAAAAAAAAAAAAAAAAACACAGCTACAGTAAATAATAGCTGGTTTCCATCTTGACATGTGTCACGCGGGGAATCGGACGGGGAAACGAGCGTCCCTCTATCGGCCGCGCTGCGTCTGAATGATGCAAATAGCAGATAATATCAGAGCGGCGTGAATGGCGTTACTCCACATCTAATGTCATTAAAAGGCTGGGCATTAGCCGCCGCCGTTTGACTGACACACAGATTAAGTGCAGTGACAGGAAGCACAATGAAGTCATCAGAGGACGTGACACGTCAGGTTGGGGCGAGGGGACGGGTTGTCAGTCTCTGTCACCGCCGCCGTGTCCTTATCCACCGCCGCCACCGTGGGAAAACAGCCCGCAAATATTTATTCAGCCCCAGGACGAGTGCAGCCACTCCAGCCCTGAGCTTCACCTCAGATTCTCTCCTAGAACGTGGCGTCCAACCCGAGGCCCGCGGCCCCGATCCAGGACGTGAGATGGATTAATTATCAATCAATGTTTGAATTCAGACCAACGCTGTCAGCTGGAAATGTTCTGGACACGAGAGAAAGGCCTGAGAGAATATGGTCAATGTCAGAAAACATGTGGTGTACGCATAAGGACTGGGCATCAGGTAGTTTAACCCCAGTAAAAAGGGTTTAGAACATTAAAAACATACAATACATTAAATATTTAAAATTCTTTCATGTTATTTAACCTTAGACGGAGGTGTGGTCACGTGACCAAGCAGGTGTGGTCATGACACTGTTATTGGTTTAATAATAATGTTCTTTATTATTTAAGTTGATCTCACAATTCAAGAATAAATTGATATAAAACAAGTTAAAACATGTAATGTAAATAGACTTTAATGTGACATGTTGTTTATGTGACATCACAGATCTCTGATACTGGGAGTTGTCATAAATAAAAAAGCTTCTGAAATGTTCGATTTACTTGTTTTTATATTGAACAGAATTTTCCTTCAGGGATAAATGAGCAGTCGTGCTGCGTTCAGGAACATCTCGTTAACTCTGAATCTCCATCTGCGTTTAAGGTTGTTTAAAACAGGGAAGTTTACATTTTTCATCATTTACCTTTGTTGAAACATGAGTTTTGTCGTTTTCTTGTTGTTTGTTTAATATTCAGCGACACAAAAAGACAGATTCTAATCCCTGAAAAATCTGATCTGACGACCAATAATTCAATATGTTTAAATCCAATCAAACATTTGATGAATATGTTTTATGGTCAGATAAACTCAATCAAGTAAGAAATGTTTTGATTTATTTTTATCCTCATGTTTTTCATTTTTTGTGTTGCTGATTTCTGATGAACTAATGACACTAATGTGCTAGTGTTGTTGCCCAAAACAGAAAAATTCAGTTCTTTAGTGAACTGTCAAAATTTGTCAACACACCATAGAAATTAATAGTTTGATTTTATAATATATATTATATATTATAATATATTATTTTATTTTATAACACAAAACACCCCCATAGAAAAAATGATGCATAAATTCAACATTATTATCGAATCTAATGATACTAAACACGAGATTCCCTCTATGAACTAATGAGACCACACACACACACACA
>JAYKQN010000028.1:667500-687500 GCA_036785175.1 Eupleurogrammus muticus | reverse complement strand
AATGTGTGTTAAAGTGCCCTGTAGGAGATAAATGTGTTAAAGTGTAGGAGATAAATGTGTGTTAAAGTGTATGAGATTAATGTGTGTTAAAGTGTAGGAGATACATGTGTGTTAAAGTGTAGGAGATAAATGTGTGTTAAAGTGTAGGAGATAAATGTGTGTTAAAGTGCCCTGTAGGAGATAAATGTGTGTTAAAGTGTAGGAGATAAATGTGTGTTAAAGTGCCCTGTAGGAGATTAATGTGTGTTAAAGTGTAGGAGATAAATGTGTGTTAAAGTGTATGAGATTAATGTGTGTTAAAGTGTAGGAGATACATGTGTGTTAAAGTGTAGGAGATAAATGTGTGTTAAAGTGTAGGAGATAAATGTGTGTTAAAGTGCCCTGTAGGAGATAAATGTGTGTTAAAGTGCCCTGTAGGAGATAAATGTGTGCTAAAGTGTAGGAGATAAATGTGTGTTAAAGTGCCCTGTAGCAGATAAATGTGTGTTAAAGTGTAGAAGGTAAATGTGTGTTACATTTTCTTTCCTAACGTTGGCGCTGGTTCTCGTCGGGTTCCCTCTGCTCACAGAGCCATCCCATAATAATGTGAGAAACAACTAGAGAAAACAACCAAATAAAAGTGCCCTGTAGTAGATAAATGTGTGTTAAAGTGCCCTGTAGGAGATAAATGTGTGTTACAGTGTAGGAGATAAATGTGGGTTAAAGTGTAGGAGATAAATGTGTGTTAAAGTGTAGGAGATAAATGTGTTAAAGTGTAGGAGATAAATGTGTGTTAAAGTGTAGGAGATAAATGTGTGTTACAGTGTAGGAGATAAATGTGGGTTAAAGTGTAGGAGATAAATGTGTGTTAAAGTGTAGGAGATAAATGTGTTTAAAGTGCCCTGTAGCAGATAAATGTGTGTTAAAGTGTAGGAGATAAATGTGTGTTAAAGTGCCCTGTAGGAGATAAATGTGTGTTAAAGTGCCCTGTAGGAGATAAATGTGTGTTAAAGTGTAGGAGATAAATGTGTGTTAAAGTGCCCTGTAGGAGATAAATGTGTTAAAGTGCCCTGTAGGAGATACATGTGTGTTAAAGTGTAGGAGATAAATGTGTATTAAAGTGTAGGAGATAAATGTGTGTTAAAGTGCCCTGTAGCAGATAAATGTGTGTTAAAGTGTAGGAGATAAATGTGTGTTAAAGTGTAGGAGATAAATGTGTGTTAAAGTGTAGGAGATAAATGTGGGTTAAAGTGTAGAGATAAATGTGTGTTAAAGTGTAGGAGATAAATGTGTGTTAAAGTGTAGGAGATACATGTGTGTTAAAGTGCCCTGTAGTAGATAAATGTGTGTAAAAGTGCCCTGTAGGAGATAAATGTGTGTTACAGTGTAGGAGATAAATGTGGGTTAAAGTGTAGGAGATAAATGTGTGTTAAAGTGTAGGAGATAAATGTGTTAAAGTGTAGGAGATAAATGTGTGTTAAAGTGTAGGAGATAGATGTGTGTTAAAGTGTAGGAGATAAATGTGTGTTAAAGTGTAGGAGATAAATGTGTGTTAAAGTGCCCTGTAGTAGATAAATGTGTTTTAAAGTGTAGGAGATAAATGTGTGTTAAAGTGCCCTGTAGGAGATAAATGTGTGTTACAGTGTAGGAGATAAATGTGGGTTAAAGTGTAGGAGATAAATGTGTGTTAAAGTGTAGGAGATACATGTGTTTAAAGTGCCCTGTAGCAGATAAATGTGTGTTAAAGTGTAGGAGATAAATGTGTGTTAAAGTGCCCTGTAGGAGATAAATGTGTGTTAAAGTGTAGGAGATAAATGTGTGTTAAAGTGCCCTGTAGGAGATAAATGTGTGTTAAAGTGTAGGAGATAAATGTGTGTTAAAGTGCCCTGTAGGAGATAAATGTGTTAAAGTGCCCTGTAGGAGATAAATGTGTGTTAAAGTGTAGGAGATAAATGTGTTAAAGTGTATGAGATTAATGTGTGTTAGGTGTAGGAGATAAATGTGTGTTAAAGTGTAGGAGATAAATGTGTTAAAGTGCCCTGTAGGAGATAAATGTGTGTTAAAATGTAGGAGATAAATGTGTGTTAAAGTGCCCTGTAGGAGATAAATCTGGGTTAAAGTGTAGCAGATAAATGTGAAGCAGCCTCCACCACCTTCAGCATCACGTAACATACGTGTTCTCTCACTCCTGATGAATCTACACATCAACAAACTAAACCACAGCTCTAGAGCCTTCGTGTTTTTCGTAGATTCTTCTACATGTTTCTGGTTGGTTTAAAACACTTTCCCTTTAAGAGTTTAAACTCTACACTTCTCCAAATCTCTGGCTGCACTTTTAGTTCAAACTGATGAAAAATGATTTATTGAACTGCAGAAATATTTTACTCATTAAACTTTGTTCCTGTAAAACGTTCCTGGAATGTTTCTTCCAGGTTTCTGTCCTGTAAAACATTCTCATACTGCTGTGAAACATGGTTTTGTTTAATGGATGTTTTAACCTTTTCCAGAACATTCTCAGGAATGTTCTGGAAACATTATGCAGAAACATTTAATAAACGTTCCCAGAATCTAAATCCATTATGTGTTATTAAATGTTTCTGCATAATGCTGGGATGGTTTCTTCCAGACACTCGAACCTTCTTGAGTCTGATTGGTTTAAACGTCACTGGAACGAACTGGAAACACATCGATTGACGGATATTAACGTTCACATTACAACTAATTAAGGTGAAAATATATCTTTTCTCCTTGAGTTCATTGGAATAAAAGCCTGTTTTCATTAAAGTGTGTTAGCAGTCCCTCTATATATTAGCTGCTGTTTATTTACTGTGTCTTTAAACCCCAGGACGCTGGCATTTATCCTATTTACACATCAATATTACAGCACGAGGCCCTGAGAGTTGCGTTTAAGTCATTGTGCCGCTGGTATTAAAACGAGCTCCGTACTGTGAGGGGAGATCGTCAGGGAATAGCTGGGCCCTGGACTCCCATTACCCAGCATAAAAGTGTCAGCCGCTTTAATTACATTCATGCCTTCGCCGCCGTTTTACTGCAGCCGCAGTCAGATTCCTGCAGGATCCCTGAGACCAGGATCTCACCGCCCCCAACACCACGGCAGGAGTTCAGCAAGTGGAAGATTCTGATGCTGAATTAATGCTAAAAACACAGATTTACACATTTAAAAAAGGTAATGCTTTTATTTTGAAATATTTAGGAAACAATCAGAAATGTGTGATGCTAGTGAAAGAAGAAGTGGTTGTTCAGGATGTTTTCTGGATTAAAAAATATAGTCTATAGTTTTATCTGTGGAAAAATGATGTATTTATCCTATCTGGGTCCCTATCTCTTCAAGGTCACCCCCCCCAGACTTAATAAACTTTAATGTTATATTTATTTGGGCTGTGAGCATTTTGGTTGTGATTAAAATGTATTAAAGAGAAAATTAGGGTGTCCTCATAATGAAGGTGTGCTACCATAAAAAAGTCCTGCAAAGTCACAACAAATGAACACACACACACACACACACACACACACACACACACACGTCTGTCTGAAGTGATGATATATGACCGAGTGGTGTTTAGAAGTGAAGACGTTTCAGGTGTTTGCAGCCTGTCATGCACCTCCAGTCACAGGATGAATGTTTTTCTCCATGAGAATCTGAGTGAATCTGCTGCTGGAATCGTTGATTAGGTTGAAAAAAGCTGCTAAATATCAGTGCACCTCAGTGAGGGAGGAGAGGCCCTGGGGGGTGGGGGGGTTATCGTCCTCCACTGTCCTCAGGGGACATGTGCAGAAGAAGTTTCTGCACATCAAATTCTTGTGGAACTTTCTTTTTTCATTTAACAGGTATCACAACATTTACATAATACATTTACTGTAAACTAATGAATGTGCATTCTGAAAGAAAAAGGAAAAAGAGGTTTGTCCTCTGGTCCAGTTTTTATGTTCTGTTGTTGGTAAATGTGTGTTACTATTGAAAGAAGACGTCACATCTTTATATCGTTATTTTTATTTGGATTCACTTGCTGGTTTGATATAGAGCAGGAGGGGGAGGGGTGAGGAGCGGGTGGGTGGGGGAGGGGCTAGGGGAGGGGTGAGGAGCGGTTGGGTGGGGGAGGGGCTAGGGGAGGGGTGAGGAGCGGGTGGGGGAGGGGCTAGCGAAGGGGTGAGGAGCGGTGGGTGGGGGAGGGGCTAGGGGAGGGGGGAGGTGTGTGGGGGAGGGGCTAGGGGAGGGGTGAGGAGCGGGTGGGGGAGGGGCTAACGGAGGGGTGAGGAGCGGGTGGGGGAGGGGCTAGGGGAGGGGTGAGGAGCGGGTGGGGGAGGGGTGAGGAGCGGGTGGGGGAGGGGGCGGCTGGTCAGACTGTTAGCGGCCGTGTCACTTAATGTTTCACGGGGACGCTCCTGACCTTCTGGAGCTGCAGCTTCTCGTTTGTCCTGGACATGGATCAGGGGCTGAATGAGTCCACAGCCCCCCCACACAATTTCACACACAGGAGGCAGGGTGGGCGGTGACACAAACCGTTACCCTGGCAACCAGACCCCATCCTTCACCTAGACCCCCCCAGTCCCTCACCTAGACCCCCCCCGTCCCTCACCTAGACCCCCCCGTCCCTCACTTGGACCCCTGAAGTGTGACGTCATTTTTAGGTTTCCAAGATTTTAAAATTAAATTTTATTATTAACGGTTGTAATGAAATTTGATTAAATGTGATTTTTTAGTTTAAACAAGAGTTTGTTGTTTTGTTTTTTTCTAGGGTTCGTGTACTGATGACACTTTAGTTTTTGGATAATTCACAAAAAAACATGATTGTTTCCTACAACCACAAACTAAACATTTATCTAAATATATATATGTGTGTATATATATATATATGTATTATAGTTTTGTAAATCAACTTCAATGCTGTAACTGTTGTTTCTGTGTCTCTCTGTATTTATATATGTACATCCTACATATTGATATATTTACATGTCCACTGTGTATATTCAGTCGTACCTGCAGCACTGAGCTCAGGCTGAAATCCCTGTTCTGAAATGAGAGCTCACGTCGTCCTGAAGCTAATTTATAGGCTGGATAAGTGGACATAAAGCACTCAGGTGAATCATCAGAGAAGCCATTAATTACTTCTAATGATTTTGAACGTGACAAGTGCGTTCGCTATAAAAACTATTTATGTTGGGCAATAAGGTCAAAGCTTTTCCTAAAAAACGAGATTCACGCCGTGTCGGGTAAAAACAAAACAGAAAAACCCCGGCGGGATCAGTGGAGTTCGTAGCGTTTGAGTCGCGGCCGATCGTCACTTCAGAAGCTGCTGGATGGAGATGAAGCCTCTTCACTTCATGGCCAATTGCTCTAATTACATAAAGGGAATAATGTGTGTGAGTGTGTGTGATATAGCGGCTCCTGATAGATCCGGCTGTTCAGTTAATTAAACCTTCACTCTGTCTCTCAGTGGTGGATCTGGAAGCTTCCATCCAATATTCTGTCTTCGCGGCGCTTTGTCTTTTTTTGCTGTTCCTCCTGTAATCAGCGACCCCTGTTACTCAATTATGGGGTGTGAATTTGGGCTGTTCGTGACCTTCTCGCCGTGATCCTCCCACTGACCCTTCAATAAGGGAGCAGCCTCCCTCGCTGCCGCGCCGCGTCCCCTCGCTTTTTTTTTTCATTTGTGGGATCTTTATGAAGAGGGAAATGAAAGGAAGCGGGTCAGTCGTGTTGTGTTCTCACATCACTTCAGAGGCTGTGAACAGCAGCCGCTGTTTACTTTGATTCTGTGTAGGGTACAGCCTGAGGTCAAAGGTCGGAGGGCAGGATGTAGGCAGGTAATCATCTCCAGCTCCGTGCTCCTCCTGCCGCGACACCGAGGGCGGCGGCTTAAAGGCTCCCACAGCTTCTCCACAGCGGCGGCGGTGGCGAGCATCCGAATCGGCTGTGTCTAATCTTCAGTGATGGAATTACGACGTTGAGATAAGGTGTGTGGATAACTGCATCTAGATAACGGCGTCTAGATATCGGCGTCTAGATAACGGCGTCTAGATACGGTGTGTGGACAAAGGAATCTAGATAACGGCGTCTAGATAACGGCGTCTAGATAACGGCGTCTAGATACGGTGTGTGGACAAAGGAATCTAGATAACGGCGTCTAGATAACGGCGTCTAGATAACGGCGTCTAGATAACGGCGTCTAGATAACGGCATCTAGATACGGTGTGTGGACAAAGGAATCTAGATAACAGAATCTAGATAACAGCATCAAGATAACGGTGTGTGGATAACGGCATCTAGATAATGGCATCTAGACAACGGCGTCTAGATACGGTGTGTGGACAAAGGAATCTAGATAACAGAATCTAGATAACAGCATCAAGATAACGGTGTGTGGACAAAGGAATCTAGATAACGGCGTCTAGATACGGTGTGTGGACAAAGGAATCTAGATAACGGCGTCTAGATAACGGCGTCTAGATAACGGCGTCTAGATAACGGCGTCTAGATAACGGCGTCTAGATAACGGCATCTAGATACGGTGTGTGGACAAAGGAATCTAGATAACAGAATCTAGATAACAGCATCAAGATAACGGTGTGTGGACAAAGGAATCTAGATAACGGCGTCTAGATACGGTGTGTGGACAAAGGAATCTAGATAACGGCGTCTAGATAACGGCGTCTAGATAACGGCGTCTAGATAACGGCGTCTAGATAACGGCGTCTAGATAACGGCATCTAGATACGGTGTGTGGACAAAGGAATCTAGATAACAGAATCTAGATAACAGCATCAAGATAACGGTGTGTGGATAACGGCATCTAGATAATGGCATCTAGACAACGGCGTCTAGATACGGTGTGTGGACAAAGGAATCTAGATAACAGAATCTAGATAACAGCATCAAGATAACGGTGTGTGGACAAAGGAATCTAGATAACGGCGTCTAGATAACGGCGTCTAGATAACGGCGTCTAGATACAGTGTGTGGACAAAGGAATCTAGATAACGGCGTCTAGATAACGGCGTCTAGATAACGGCGTCTAGATAACGGCGTCTAGATAACGGCGTCTAGATAACGGCGTCTAGATACGGTGTGTGGACAAAGGAATCTAGATAACGGCGTCTAGATAACGGCGTCTAGATAACGGCGTCTAGATACGGTGTGTGGACAAAGGAATCTAGATAACGGCGTCTAGATAACGGCGTCTAGATAACGGCGTCTAGATAACGGCGTCTAGATAACGGCATCTAGATAACGGCGTCTAGATAACGGCGTCTAGATAACGGCGTCTAGATGAAGGCGTCTAGATAACGGCATCTAGATAGCGGCGTCTAGATAACGGCATCTAGATAACGGCGTCTAGATACGGTGTGTGGACAAAGGAATCTAGATAACAGAATCTAGATAACGGTGTGTGGATAACGGCATCTAGATAATGGCATCTAGACAACGGTGTCTAGATATGTTGTGTGTGAAAAATGGCATCTTTATAATGGCATCTAGATAACAGCATCTAGATAACAGCATCTAGATAAGGGCGGCTAGATACGGTGTGTGGACAAAGGAATCTAGATAACGGCGTCTAGATAACGGCGTCTAGATAACGGCGTCTAGATAACGGCATCTAGATAACGGCGTCTAGATAACGGCGTCTAGATAACGGCGTCTAGATAACGGCATCTAGATAGCGGCGTCTAGATACGGTGTGTGGACAAAGGAATCTAGATAACAGAATCTAGATAACAGCATCAAGATAACGGTGTGTGGACAAAGGAATCTAGATAACGGCGTCTAGATAACGGCGTCTAGATAACGGCGTCTAGATACAGTGTGTGGACAAAGGAATCTAGATAACGGCGTCTAGATAACGGCGTCTAGATAACGGCGTCTAGATAACGGCGTCTAGATAACGGCGTCTAGATAACGGCGTCTAGATACGGTGTGTGGACAAAGGAATCTAGATAACGGCGTCTAGATAACGGCGTCTAGATAACGGCGTCTAGATACGGTGTGTGGACAAAGGAATCTAGATAACGGCGTCTAGATAACGGCGTCTAGATAACGGCGTCTAGATAACGGCGTCTAGATAACGGCATCTAGATAACGGCGTCTAGATAACGGCGTCTAGATAACGGCGTCTAGATGAAGGCGTCTAGATAACGGCATCTAGATAGCGGCGTCTAGATAACGGCATCTAGATAACGGCGTCTAGATACGGTGTGTGGACAAAGGAATCTAGATAACAGAATCTAGATAACGGTGTGTGGATAACGGCATCTAGATAATGGCATCTAGACAACGGTGTCTAGATATGTTGTGTGTGAAAAATGGCATCTTTATAATGGCATCTAGATAACAGCATCTAGATAACAGCATCTAGATAAGGGCGGCTAGATACGGTGTGTGGACAAAGGAATCTAGATAACGGCGTCTAGATAACGGCGTCTAGATAACGGCGTCTAGATAACGGCATCTAGATAACGGCGTCTAGATAACGGCGTCTAGATAACGGCGTCTAGATAACGGCATCTAGATAGCGGCGTCTAGATAACGGCATCTAGATAATGGCGTCTAGATACGGTGTGTGGACAAAGGAATCTAGATAACAGAATCTAGATAACGGTGTGTGGATAACGGCATCTAGATAATGGCATCTAGACAACGGTGTCTAGATATGTTGTGTGTGAAAAATGGCATCTTTATAATGGCATCTAGATAACAGCATCTAGATAACAGCATCTAGATAAGGGCGGCTAGATACGGTGTGTGGACAAAGGAATCTAGATAACGGCGTCTAGATAACGGCGTCTAGATAACGGCGTCTAGATAACGGCATCTAGATAACGGCGTCTAGATAACGGCATCTAGATAGCGGCGTCTAGTTATGTTGTGTGTGGATAATGGCATCTAGATACCAGCATCTAGATACAGTGTGTGGACAACAGAATCTAGACAACGGAATCTAGATAACGGCGTCTAGATAACGGCGTCTAGATAACGGCGTCTAGATAACGGCGTCTAGATAACGGCGTCTAGATACGGTGTGTGGACAAAGGAATCTAGATAACGGCGTCTAGATAACGGCGTCTAGATAACGGCGTCTAGATAACGGCGTCTAGATAACGGCATCTAGATACAGTGTGTGGATAACGGCATCTAGAAATGGCATCTGGATAACAGCGACTAGATACAGTGTGTGGACAAAGGAATCTAGATAACGACATCTAAATAACGGAATCTAGATAACGGAATCTAGATAACGGCATCTAGATAACGGCATCTAGATAACAGCATCTAGATAACGGCATCTAGATAATGGCATCTAGATATGTTGTGTGTGAATAATGGCATCTAGATACCAGCATCTAGATAACATTGTCTAGATAACGGTGTGTAGATAACTGCATCTAGAAAACGGTACTGATAAAGGCGTCTAGATAACAGAGTTTAAACATCAATGTTGAGATAACGGTGTCTAGATATGTTGTGTGTGAAAAATGGCATCTTTATAATGGCATCTAGATAACAGCATCTAGATAACAGCATCTAGATAAGGGCGGCTAGATACGGTGTGTGGACAAAGGAATCTAGATAACGGCGTCTAGATAACGGCGTCTAGATAACGGCGTCTAGATAACGGCATCTAGATAACGGCGTCTAGATAACGGCATCTAGATAACAGCATCTAGATAACAGCATCTAGATAAGGGCGTCTAGATACGGTGTGTGGACAAAGGAATCTAGATAACGGCATCTAGATAACGGCGTCTAGATAACGGCGTCTAGATAACGGCATCTAGATAACGGCGTCTAGATAACGGCGTCTAGATAACGGCATCTAGATAGCGGCGTCTAGTTATGTTGTGTGTGGATAATGGCATCTAGATACCAGCATCTAGATACAGTGTGTGGACAACAGAATCTAGACAACGGAATCTAGATAACGGCGTCTAGATAACGGCGTCTAGATAACGGCGTCTAGATAACGGCATCTAGATACGGTGTGTGGACAAAGGAATCTAGATAACGGCATCTAGATAACGGCATCTAGATAACGGCGTCTAGATAACGGCGTCTAGATACGGTGTGTGGACAAAGGAATCTAGATAACGGCGTCTAGATAACGGCGTCTAGATAACGGCGTCTAGATAACGGCGTCTAGATAACGGCATCTAGATACAGTGTGTGGATAACGGCATCTAGAAATGGCATCTGGATAACAGCGACTAGATACAGTGTGTGGACAACGGAATCTAGATAACGACATCTAAATAACGGAATCTAGATAACGGAATCTAGATAACGGCATCTAGATAACGGCATCTAGATAACGGCATCTAGATAACGACATCTAAATAACGGAATCTAGATAACGGCATCTAGATAACGGCATCTAGATAAAGGCATCTAGATAACAGCATCTAGATAACGACATCTAAATAACGGAATCTAGATAACGGAATCTAGATAACGGCATCTAGATAACGGCATCTAGATAACGGCATCTAGATAACGGCATCTAGATAACGACATCTAAATAACGGAATCTAGATAACGGAATCTAGATAACGGCATCTAGATAACGGCATCTAGATAACAGCATCTAGATAACGGCATCTAAATAACGGAATCTAGATAACGGAATCTAGATAACGGCATCTAGATAACGGCATCTAGATAACGGCATCTAGATAACAGCATCTAGATAACGACATCTAAATAACGGAATCTAGATAACGGAATCTAGATAACGGCATCTAGATAACGGCATCTAGATAACGGCATCTAGATAACAGCATCTAGATAACGACATCTAAATAACGGAATCTAGATAACGGAATCTAGATAACGGCATCTAGATAACGGCATCTAGATAACGGCATCTAGATAACAGCATCTAGATAACGACATCTAAATAACGGAATCTAGATAACGGAATCTAGATAACGGCATCTAGATAACGGCATCTAGATAATGGCATCTAGATATGTTGTGTGTGAATAATGGCATCTAGATACCAGCATCTAGATAACATTGTCTAGATAACGGTGTGTAGATAACTGCATCTAGAAAACGGTACTGATAAAGGCGTCTAGATAACAGAGTTTAAACATCAATGTTGAGATAACGGAGTATAGATATGGTGTGTGGATAATGGCGTCTAACTGGGTAACTAGTACCTAAAGCTAATTATTTAAATAACTTTCAGGTGTTAAACCTACTTTCTGTGTCTCCAGGAACATACGATGCTCTAGTTTAAGCCCCACCCTGTTCCGTGTCTCTTCTTCTTTAAGCCCCGCCTAGTTTCCTGTCTCTAAGTCTTTAAGCCCCGCCCCGTTTCCATTTCTTCTTCTTTAAGCCCCTCCCCGTTTCCATCTCTATTTCTTTAAGCCCCGCCCAGTTTCCATCTCTATTTCTTTAAGCCCCGCCCAGTTTCTGTCCCTTCTTCTTAAAGCCCCGCCCCGTTTCCATCTCTATTTCTTTAAGCCCCGCCCAGTTTCCGTCCCTTCTTCTTTAAGCCCCGCCCAGTTTTAGCTGGCTGAAGGTGCAGCAGAGGTTGCAGCTGTTTGCAGACTCTGTGTGAGGCGACACACTCATATCGCTGCATATATCACCTGGAGCTGGAGTTAAAGAGTGATTGCTCAGAACAAGGAAGTTAAAGAGGCAATTACATAATGAAACGGGCCATCAATTCTGTTAGTGGCCTTTTTCTCTTTGAACAGAGATGAGAGTGGATCTGACCCGCTAGAAGTACAACTGTTTGTATTAAAGTCTGCTGCTGCTGCTGATTCTCTTATTAATTACCTTCATCTCGCTGCAGCCGCGGCCATTGTATTTACTGCGTTTCCATGGTGACGTGAGCCCATTTATAAGGTTTGTGTCGGTATCAAGACGAGACTTGTATTCAAATGGCCTGCGTCTAAATATAGCTCCAATAACGTGAGGTTATTATAGTGAAATTAACACTACGAGTTGCCGGATCATATGACAGACCTGTAATATTCAGGTTCACAGGGAGAAATCCTCCTATTGCAGCTTGGATTCAGACATTATACACAATTAAAAAATAAACTCTTTCTCATTTATTACCATGGGTGAGAAAATCATCAAAATTTAATATTCGATTTTTAAGATTTAAGTTTTTGTTAAATTATAAAATATTATAAATTTCAAAATGAATTGCATAAGCTTCTGCTGCAGCTTTGTTGAGCAGAACTACACAGCAGCTTGTTCATTGGTTTTAAAAATAGTTTTTTTTTTCATTCTTGATTTCACTTGTCTTGTGAATATTTTTTTTTTATAAAAGCTGCGACTAACCAGAAAAGAATCAAATGTAAGAAGGTGGAGCCAGAGAATTTGGACATTTTCAGTTATCATTTCTTGATAACTTCTGTTTTACTGGTCTGAGTATTCTTAGACAACTTTCTTTTCTGTTTCTACTTTTCCTGCAGCAGGGAGTGAGGTGCATCCCTCTGACAGCAGATCTCTGTCCTCTCCTACACCAGGATCACGGCTTCCCCTCGATCTGCTGCAGATTCAGAGTCAGGCGCTCGTGTTCGGCCCAGAACAGGACGCCGCCTTCTGTCACAGCCTCCAGCCCTGAGCCTCCAGCCCCGGGCCGCCGGCGACCTGCTGCCAGGCTGCGCCGCGCTGCCAGTTGTAGTTTTTTAATTGGCCATCTGGGGAAAAGCTGGATCTAGTGGCTGGATATTAATCAGTAAATTAACCCAGCCATAATACAGCTCCCCTCCCTGTGGAAGCCCGGCAGCTGTGGGCAGAGACGCAGGGAGAGGGCGGCGAAGATGAAGCAGCGCTGGAGAGGCAGCTCCCGGATGGGCTGAACCCCGATTGAACATTTCCTCTGTGTCCCTCACCACGATCCCCTGTCTGCAGCGCCGGTGACCCCCAATTTGTCTGGAAATCACATGGAGGATTATCTGCAGATGTCAAAGGTTCTTCCACTTAGTGTCAGGACAAAGCTGCACATCTACTGTTATAAAGCTGCACATCTACTGTTATAAAGCTGCACGTCTACTGTTATAAAGCTGCACGCCACTGTTATAAAGCTGCACGTCTACTGTTATAAAGCTGCACATCTACCGTTATAAAGCTGCACGTCTACTGTTATAAAGCTGCACATCTACCGTTATAAAGCTGCACGTCTACTGTTATAAAGCTGCACGCCACTGTTATAAAGCTACACGTCTACTGTTATAAAGCTGCACGTCTACTGTTATAAAGCTGCACATCTACTGTTATAAAGCTGCACAATTACTGTTACAAAGCTGCACATCTACTGTTATAAAGCTGCACGTCTACTGTTATAAAGCTGCACGTCTACTGTTATAAAGCAGCACGTCTACTGTTATAAAGCTGCACGTCTACTGTTATAAAGCTGCACATCTACTGTTATAAAGCTGCACATCTACTGTTATAAAGCTGCACATCTACTGTTATAAAGCTGCACAATTACTGTTACAAAGCTGCACATCTACTGTTATAAAGCTGCACGTCTACTGTTATAAAGCTGCACATCTACTGTTATAAAGCTGCACAATTACTGTTACAAAGCTGCACATCTACTGTTATAAAGCTGCACGTCTACTGTTATAAAGCAGCACGTCTACTGTTATAAAGCTGCACGTCTACTGTTATGAAGCTGCACATCTACTGTTATAAAGCTGCACATCTACTGTTATAAAGCTGCACATCTACTGTTATAAAGCTGCACAATTACTGTTACAAAGCTGCACATCTACTGTTATAAAGCTGCACGTCTACTGTTATAAAGCTGCACGTCTACTGTTATAAAGCTGCACGTCTACTGTTATGAAGCTGCACAATTACTGTTATAAAGCTGCACAATTACTGTTATAAAGCTGCACGTCTACTGTTATAAAGCTGCACATCTACTGTTATAAAGCTGCACGTCTACTGTTATAAAGCTGCACATCTACTGTTATAAAGCTGCACGTCTACTGTTATAAAGCTGCACATCTACTGTTATAAAGCTGCACAATTACTGTTATAAAGCTGCACATCTACTGTTATAAAGCAGCACGTCTACTGTTATAAAGCTGGACATCTACTGTTATAAAGCTGCACGTCTACTGTTATGAAGCTGCACAATTACTGTTATAAAGCTGCACAATTACTGTTATAAAGCTGCACGTCTACTGGTATAAAGCTGCACAATTACTGTTATAAAGCAGCACGTCTACTGTTATGAAGCTGCACAATTACTGTTATAAAGCTGCACAATTACTGTTATAAAGCTGCACATCTACTGTTATAAAGCAGCACGTCTACTGTTATAAAGCTGCACATCTACTGTTATAAAGCTGCACGTCTACTGTTATGAAGCTGCACAATTACTGTTATAAAGCTGCACGTCTACTGGTATAAAGCTGCACAATTACTGTTATAAAGCTGCACGTCTACTGGTATAAAGCTGCACAATTACTGTTATAAAGCTGCACAATTACTGTTATAAAGCTGCACAATTACTGTTATAAAGCTGCACGTCTACTGGTATAAAGCTGCACAATTACTGTTATAAAGCAGCACGTCTACTGTTATAAAGCAGCACGTCTACTGTTATGAAGCTGCACAATTACTGTTATAAAGCTGCACGTCTACTGTTATAAAGCTGCACATCTACTGTTATAAAGCAGCACGTCTACTGTTATAAAGCTGCACATCTACTGTTATGAAGCTGCACAATTACTGTTATAAAGCTGCACATCTACTGTTATAAAGCAGCACGTCTACTGTTATAAAGCTACACGTCTACTGTTATAAAGCAGCACATCTACTGTTATAAAGCTGCACGTCTACTGTTATAAAGCAGCACGTCTACTGTTATAAAGCTGCACAATTACTGTTATAAAGCTGCACATCTACTGTTATAAAGCAGCACGTCTACTGTTATAAAGCTGCACATCTACTGTTATAAAGCTGCACGTCTACTGTTATGAAGCTGCACAATTACTGTTATAAAGCTGCACAATTACTGTTATAAAGCTGCACGTCTACTGTTATAAAGCTGCACAATTACTGTTATAAAGCAGCACGTCTACTGTTATAAAGCTGCACGTCTACTGTTATAAAGCTGCACAATTACTGTTATAAAGCAGCACGTCTACTGTTATAAAGCTGCACATTTACTGTTATAAAGCTGCACAATTACTGTTATAAAGCTGCACAATTACTGTTATAAAGCTGCACAATTACTGTTATAAAGCTGCACAATTACTGTTATAAAGCTGCACGTCTACTGTTATAAAGCTGCACAATTACTGTTATAAAGCTGCACGTCTACTGTTATAAAGCAGCACGTCTACTGTTATAAAGCTGCACAATTACTGTTATAAAGCAGCACGTCTACTGTTATAAAGCTGCACATCTACTGTTATAAAGCTGCACGTCTACTGTTATAAAGCAGCACGTCTACTGTTATAAAGCTGCACGTCTACTGTTATAAAGCTGCACGTCTACTGTTATAAAGCTGCACGTCTACTGTTATAAAGCTGCACATCTACTGTTATAAAGCTGCACATTTGCTGTTATAAAGCTGCACATCTATTGTTATAAAGCTGCACAATTACTGTTATAAAGCTGCACGTCTACTGTTATAAAGCTGCACATCTACTGTTATAAAGCTGCACATGTGCTGTTATAAAGCTGCACATCTACTGTTATAAAGCTGCACGTCTACTGTTATAAAGCTACACGTCTACTGTTATAAAGCTGCACGTCTACTGTTATAAAGCTGCACAATTACTGTTATAAAGCAGCACGTCTACTGTTATAAAGCTGCACGTCTACTGTTATAAAGCTACACGTCTACTGTTATAAAGCTGCACGTCTACTGTTATAAAGCTGCACAATTACTGTTATAAAGCAGCACGTCTACTGTTATAAAGCTGCACGTCTACTGTTATAAAGCAGCACATCTACTGTTATAAAGCAGCACGTCTACTGTTATAAAGCTGCACGTCTACTGTTATAAAGCTGCACGTCTACTGTTATAAAGCAGCACAATTACTGTTATAAAGCTGCACGTCTACTGTTATAAAGCTGCACGTCTACTGTTATAAAGCAGCACGTCTACTGTTATAAAGCTGCACGTCTACTGTTATAAAGCTGCACATCTACTGTTATAAAGCTGCACATCTACTGTTATAAAGCTGCACGTCTACTGTTATAAAGCTGCACATCTACTGTTATAAAGCTGCACATCTACTGTTATAAAGCTGCACATCTACTGTTATAAAGCTGCACGTCTACTGTTATAAAGCTGCACGCCTACTGTTATAAAGCAGCACGTCTACTGTTATAAAGCTGCACAATTACTGTTATAAAGCTGCACAATTACTGTTATAAAGCAGCACGTCTACTGTTATAAAGCTGCACGTCTACTGTTATAAAGCTGCACATCTACTGTTATAAAGCTGCACGTCTACTGTTATAAAGCAGCACGTCTACTGTTATAAAGCTGCACAATTACTGTTATAAAGCAGCACGTCTACTGTTATAAAGCTGCACGTCTACTGTTATAAAGCTGCACATCTACTGTTATAAAGCTGCACATCTATTGTTATAAAGCTGCACAATTACTGTTATAAAGCTGCACGTCTACTGTTATAAAGTTGCACAATTACTGTTATAAAGCTGCACGTCTACTGTTATAAAGCTGCACATTTGCTGTTAAAAAGCTGCACATCTACTCTTATAAAGCTGCACGTCTACTGTTATAAAGCTGCACGTCTTCTGTTATAAAGCTGCACGTCTACTGTTATAAAGCTGCACGTCTACTGTTATAAGGCTGCACAATTACTGTTATAAAGCTGCACAATTACTGTTATAAAGCTGCACATCTACTGTTATAAAGCTGCATGTCTATTGTTATAAAGCTGCACAATTACTGTTATAAAGCTGCATGTCTACTGTTATAAAGCTGCACATCTACTGTTATAAAGCTGCACGTCTACTGTTATAAAGCTGCACAATTACTGTTATAAAGCTGCATGTCTACTGTTATAAAGCTGCACGTCTACTGTTATAAAGCTGCACATTTGCTGTTATAAAGCTGCACATCTATTGTTATAAAGCTGCACGTCTACTGTTATAAAGCTGCACGTCTACTGTTATAAAGCTGCATGTCTACTGTTATAAAGCTGCACATCTACTGTTATAAAGCTGCACAATTACTGTTATAAAGCTGCACATCTACTGTTATAAAGCAGCACGTCTACTGTTATAAAGCTGCACATCTACTGTTATAAAGCTGCACGTCTACTGTTATGAAGCTGCACAATTACTGTTATAAAGCTGCGCAATTACTGTTATAAAGCTGCACAATTACTGTTATAAAGCTGCACATCTACTGTTATAAAGCAGCACGTCTACTGTTATAAAGCTGCACGTCTACTGTTATAAAGCTGCACATCTACTGTTATAAAGCTGCACGTCTACTGTTATGAAGCTGCACAATTACTGTTATAAAGCTGCGCAGTTACTGTTATAAAGCTGCACAATTACTGTTATAAAGCTGCACATCTACTGTTATAAAGCAGCACGTCTACTGTTATAAAGCTGCACATCTACTGTTATAAAGCTGCACATCTACTGTTATAAAGCTGCACGTCTACTGTTATAAAGCTGCACGTCTACTGTTATAAAGCTGCACATCTACTGTTATAAAGCTGCACGTCTACTGTTATGAAGCTGCACAATTACTGTTATAAAGCTGTACGTCTACTGTTATAAAGCTGCACATCTACTGTTATAAAGCTGCACGTCTACTGTTATAAAGCTGCACATCTACTGTTATAAAGCTGCACAATTACTGTTATAAAGCTGCATGTCTACTGTTATAAAGCTGCACATTTGCTGTTATAAAGCTGCACATCTATTATTATAAAGCTGCACAATTACTGTTATAAAGCTGCATGTCTACTGTTATAAAGCTGCACATTTGCTGTTATAAAGCTGCACATCTATTATTATAAAGCTGCACAATTACTGTTATAAAGCTGCATGTCTACTGTTATAAAGCTGCACAATTACTGTTATAAAGCTGCACGTCTACTGTTATAAAGCTGCACGTCTACTGTTATAAAGCTGCACATCTACTGTTATAAAGCTGCACGTCTACTGTTATAAAGCTGCACAATTACTGTTATAAAGCTGCACAATTGCTGTTATAAAGCTGCATGTCTTCTGTTATAAAGCTGCACGTCTACTGTTATAAAGCTGCACGTCTACTGTTATAAAGCTGCACATCTATTGTTATAAAGCTGCACATCTATTGTTATAAAGCTGCACATCTACTGTTATAAAGCTGCACATCTATTGTTATAAAGCTGCACGTCTACTGTTATAAAGCTGCACGTCTACTGTTATAAAGCTGCACATCTATTGTTATAAAGCTGCACATCTATTGTTATAAAGCTGCACATCTATTGTTATAAAGCTGCACGTCTACTGTTATAAAGCTGCACATCTATTGTTATAAAGCTGCACATCTATTATTATAAAGCTGCACAATTACTGTTATAAAGCTGCATGTCTACTGTTATAAAGCTGCACATTTGCTGTTATAAAGCTGCACATCTATTATTATAAAGCTGCACAATTACTGTTATAAAGCTGCATGTCTACTGTTATAAAGCTGCACAATTACTGTTATAAAGCTGCACGTCTACTGTTATAAAGCTGCACGTCTACTGTTATAAAGCTGCACATCTACTGTTATAAAGCTGCACGTCTACTGTTATAAAGCTGCACAATTACTGTTATAAAGCTGCACAATTGCTGTTATAAAGCTGCATGTCTTCTGTTATAAAGCTGCACGTCTACTGTTATAAAGCTGCACGTCTACTGTTATAAAGCTGCACGTCTACTGTTATAAAGCTGCACGTCTACTGTTATAAAGCTGCACATCTATTGTTATAAAGCTGCACATCTATTGTTATAAAGCTGCACATCTATTGTTATAAAGCTGCACGTCTACTGTTATAAAGCTGCACATCTATTGTTATAAAGCTGCACATCTATTATTATAAAGCTGCACAATTACTGTTATAAAGCTGCATGTCTACTGTTATAAAGCTGCACATTTGCTGTTATAAAGCTGCACATCTATTATTATAAAGCTGCACAATTACTGTTATAAAGCTGCATGTCTACTGTTATAAAGCTGCACAATTACTGTTATAAAGCTGCACGTCTACTGTTATAAAGCTGCACGTCTACTGTTATAAAGCTGCACATCTACTGTTATAAAGCTGCACGTCTACTGTTATAAAGCTGCACAATTACTGTTATAAAGCTGCACAATTGCTGTTATAAAGCTGCATGTCTTCTGTTATAAAGCTGCACGTCTACTGTTATAAAGCTGCACGTCTACTGTTATAAAGCTGCACGTCTACTGTTATAAAGCTGCACATCTACTGTTATAAAGCTGCACGTCTACTGTTATAAAGCTGCACAATTACTGTTATAAAGCTGCACAATTACTGTGATAAAGCTGCACAATTACTGTTATAAAGCTGCACGTCTACTGTTATAAAGCTGCACAATTACTGTTATAAAGCTGCACAATTACTGTGATAAAGCTGCACAATTACTGTTATAAAGCTGCACGTCTACTGTTATAAAGCTGCACGTCTACTGTTATAAAGCTACACGTCTACTGTTATAAAGCTGCACGTCTACTGTTATAAAGCTGCACGTCTACTGTTATAAAGCTGCACAATTACTGTTATAAAGCTGCACGTCTACTGTTATAAAGCTGCACGTCTACTGTTATAAAGCTACACGTCTACTGTTATAAAGCTGCACGTCTACTGTTATAAAGCTGCACGTCTACTGTTATAAAGCTGCACGTCTACTGTTATAAAGCTACACGTCTACTGTTATAAAGCAGCACGTCTAGTGTTATAAAGCTGCACGTCTACTGTTATAAAGCTGCACAATTACTGTTATAAAGCAGCACGTCTACTGTTATAAAGCTGCACGT
>JAYKQN010000028.1:607500-662500 GCA_036785175.1 Eupleurogrammus muticus | reverse complement strand
TTTGATGGGAAACTAATCAATTAACAGCAACAACCAACAACTGATTGTACAATGACCATCCTGACATTTGCTTTTATTACTACTGATATTTTTCTACTTTATTTTTATTTATTGAAAACTATGGTATCTTTGGTTTTGTTGGAATTCATCTCACTTCATTAAATAAAATGAATGTCGTCAAACAACAGAAAAAAACAAGAAATTCCATGTTGCAGTTTGTGATGAAAACGTGTTTCTGCTGAATAATAAGGTGCCTGTGGAGCAGCACCACCTTTTCATTTTATTCACATGATTTCAAGAAGACTCATAGTTTGGAAATGTTAGTTACAAAGGGCGTCCCACAAGGATCAGAACTAGGTCCTATTTCACTAGTTTATTCTGTCTATAAATAACATGGATTCTGCTGTGACTGGATGTTATTCTTCTTTATGCAGATGATTCTGTTCTTTATTTCACTGCAGCTGCTGTTCACAGTAATTTGGATTTTATCCATTTCTAGTGATGCTACAATAACCATCAGCACATCTTTTAGAATAAGGTTAGATTTCTCCCTAATTGTCAGAGGACTCTATAGTAGTCAGACATTTTAATTTTAACCACGAAGGTAAATTAATTTATATATCCATAGCTGATATTATCATCAATAGTGATTATTGATCATCAATAGTGATTATTGATAGTCTATAGTTGATATTATCATCAATAGTGATTATTGATAGTCTATAGCTGATATTATCAATAATAGTGATTATTGATAGTCTATAGCTGATATTATCATCAATAGTGATTATTGATAGTCTATAGTTGATATTATCATCAATAGTGATTATTGATAGTCTATAGCTGATATTATCAATAATAGTGATTATTGATAGTCTATAGCTGATATTATCATCAATAGTGATTATTGATAGTCTATAGCTGATATTATCATCAATAGTGGTTATTGATAGTCTATAGCTGATGTTATCAATAATAGTGATTATTGATAGTCTATAGCTGATATTATCAATAATAGTGATTATTGATAGTCTATAGCTGATATTATCAATAATAGTGATTATTGATAGTCTATAGCTGATATTATCATCAATACTGATTATTGATAGTCTATAGTTGATATTATCATCAATAGTGATTATTGATAGTCTATAGCTGATATTATCAATAATAGTGATTATTGATAGTCTATAGCTGATATTATCATCAATACTGATTATTGATAGTCTATAGCTGATATTATCAATAATAGTGATTATTGATAGTCTATAGCTGATATTATCATCAATAGTGATTATTGATAGTCTATAGCTGATATGATCATCAATAGTGATTATTGATAGTCTATAGCTGATATTATCAATAATAGTGAATATTGATAGTCTATAGCTGATATTATCATCAATAGTGATTATTGATAGTCTATAGCTGATATTATCATCAATAGTGATTATTGATCGTCTATAGCTGATATTATCAATAATAGTGAATATTGATAGTCTATAGCTGATATTATCATCAATAGTGATTATTGATAGTCTATAGCTGATATTATCATCAATAGTGATTATTGATCGTCTATAGCTGATATTATCATCAATAGTGATTATTGATAGTCTATAGCTGATATTATCAATAATAGTGATTATTGATAGTCTATAGCTGATATTATCATCAATAGTGATTATTGATAGTCTATAGCTGATATTATCATTAATAGTGATTATTGATAGTCTATAGCTGATATTACCATCATGATTATAATTCTCTACTGTTTTTCCCTAAACTGGGAGGACGCTGCTGTTTGCAGGTGAGTTAATATCGTGTCCTGACTCCTACTCGCTGTATCTCTAAAGTCTAATGAGCGGCAGCTGTGATTTTTAATAAAGTTCTGGGCTCATATGCTGTTGTTTATGTGTTTACACATCACTTATCAGTCCTGTCGTCTGTTTGCTTCTGTGCGTCTGTGAGTTCGATTTCTGAAACGGCGTTATTGCGTTTTTTTCACTTCATGAGCTGGCAGCTGGTTCAATAAAGAGAGGGGGGGTCTCTATTCCCCGATCAGTAGCTGAGGCGCGAGGAGCAGACCCCGCTACTCGTCCTGTTACGTGCTGCTGCTCCCAGATTTCATCTGAGGTAATCTAATCCCTCCAGTAAAGGAGGAGTATTAGCGGCCATATGTCAGCCAGATTTGTCAGATTATTCATTACAATTAATTGCTGTTCCACTTAAGGCCTTTTTAAGGCTGTGAATTGCTCCGAAATCTATTGCAAACACAAAAAAATTATGAGTAAAAGACTTTGGCCCTGTCATTCAAATTTCAGGATGACCTTTATAGCGGCGCCGGGCTTTTTCTGAAGGAAGCAGCACACAGTGCCTTCTAATTGCTGTTTCTCCAGCCTTTTTATATGTTTCCCATCTGCAGTTTGAGCGTCTGTCTCGATCGACACCAACACGGGGGGCGGTTGTTCCAGTCCAGGAGGATTCAGTAGGATTCAGGAAGTCCACCGCTGCTTCAAACATCACGTTTGCTGTTGGGCTGCTACTAATACCTGTGCTGGCAGTCAATTAATGCAGCGATTAATCAACGGGTCGATCATAAAATGGTGTAAACGTCTTCACCTAAGCAGGTCTCAATGAACTTTGAAAATCATTTAAATCCTAAACTTAAGTAAAAGTAGAAAAAAATAGTGTCTACAAATACTTCATTAGTTGTAGATCTTCTTGTCTGGATCAGTTTATGTCTTTAACAACCAGAAAACACTAAACAACGTTGGGAAACAGCAGATTTCTGTTCACTGTCAACAGATTTTTAATGTGGAGCATTTTAGAAAGTAAAACGCAGCCTGAAACCACCTGATTAATGTTCTGTCTGAGGATATGAACCAGAATACTGTGTGATTAATGATTCTCTGCTGCTCTGCTTCCACAGTTCAGGCTTCACACTCCAGAGATCCACCACTGCCGTTCACTACAGTTCACTAGTGTTCACTGCCGTTCACTAGTGTTCACTGCCGTTCACTAGTGTTCTACACTGTTCACTGCTGTTCACTACAGTTCACTAGTGGTCACTACCGTTCACTAGTGTTCACTACCGTTCACTAGTGTTCACTGCCGTTCACTAGTGTTCAACACTGTTCACTGCCGTTCACTAGTGTTCACTACCGTTCACTAGTGTTCACTGCCGTACACTAGTGTTCACTGCCGTTCACTAGTGTTCACTGCCGTTCACAAGTGTTCACTGCCGTTCACGGCAGTTCACTAGTGTTCACTGACGTTCACTACCGTTCACTACCGTTCACTAGCGTTCACTAGCGTTCACTGTCGTTCACTCACTACCGTTCACTGCCGTTCACTAGTGTTCACTAATGTTCACTGCCGTTCACTGTCATTCACTAGTGTTCACTACCGTTCACTGCAGTTTACTGCAGTTCACGGCAGTTCACTAGTGTTCACTGCAGTTCACTGCAGTTCACTAGTGTTCACTACCGTTCACTGCTTTTCACTGCCGTTCACTAGCGTTCACTGCAATTCACTAGTGTTCACCACTGTTCACGGCAGTTCATGGCAGTTCACTGCCGTTCACTAGTGTTCACTAATGTTCACTGTCGTTCACTGCCGTTCACAAGTGTTCACTGCCGTTCACGGCAGTTCACTAGTGTTCACTGACGTTCACTACCGTTCACTAGCGTTCACTACCGTTCACTGCCGTTCACTAGTGTTCACTAATGTTCACTGCCGTTCACTGTCATTCACTAGTGTTCACTACCGTTCACTGCAGTTTACTGCAGTTCACGGCAGTTCACTAGTGTTCACTGCAGTTCACTGCAGTTCACTAGTGTTCACTACCGTTCACTGCAGTTCACTAGTGTTCACTACCGTTCACGGCAGTTTACTGCAGTTCACGGCAGTTCACTAGTGTTCACTGCAGTTCACTAGTGTTCACTACCGTTCACTGCAGTTTACTGCAGTTCACGGCAGTTCACTAGTGTTCACTGCAGTTCACTAGTGTTCACTACCGTTCACTGCCTTTCACTGCCGTTCACTAGCGTTCACTGCCATTCACTAGTGTTCACCACTGTTCACGGCAGTTCACGGCAGTCCACTGCCGTTCACTAGTGTTCACGGCAGTTCACTGCCGTTTACTAGGATAGCACTATAGTTCACTGATATTCATTTCACTACCGTTCACTACACACCACACTCATGGTTCTTGTTGTATTGTCACTTTAATTAAAAGTGAAAAACACTCATAGTCATTTAGATTCATTATTTTCTGCTTCAGGCACATTATTGATTAGCATCACGTTCTCTTATTGACTGAAACAAACTTATTTGCAAGTTATAATTATTCCTAATTATTATTGTTTGGTTTGTTTTGTTCTGCTTATTTCAATGTGAAGCATACAAAATAATTAGAAATTGAATAAAATTAATACTAACTAATAAAAAAAAGCCAAAGCTTATTTATGCCCATTTTTCTCATCAATACTATGAACTAACATTTTCACATAAAACCTAATCAACAGAAAAGTAATAAAATAATAAAATAGTACATAACAACTACAAGAACACAACAAATACTCCAGATGAAATTTCAGAAGCACAATCAACAAAATCAAACATTTTTACCTAATTTCCAATCATTCAATTCACAAATTCACTTTTTTGCTCTGTTGTAAACATGAAGTATGTTAACTGTTAACTTCTGATTCCATCAGAACAAATATAACATACATAATAGAATAAATATAAAGTGGTGTTGATGATATGTCTACATGGTTTCATATGTGTTTTTATTAGTTATATATTAAAAGCTGTTCATAACAATGTTAGCTGAGAATAAAGAAAATAACACACGTATCTATGAGTCCATGTGCAGCAGGTTATTTGGTGCTGGGGATACAGAAATATAGAATGACAGTAAATATTTGATTCATTAATGAAAAAATAAGTTTAAACAGAAAAAAACAAGTAAATAAAAGTTCAATAAGATAAATGGGTTCAGTCTTACTTGGTGAAAGTTAGATTTAATGATTCAGGATGAAAGAAAATCCAATATTTAATGAATAGTATCGCTCTCTGTGCTCTTATAGTCATAAATAATTAAATACATATAAAACGGATAAGTACATATTTTAGTCTTGGTTTTAGTCATGAAATGAAATAACATCTGCAAACAATTATTTATGGTGAATTCTGTGAGTTTAGATTTTTTTTGTTATTAGTGATTAAAACTATTGATTTTAATTCACATTAAATCACTGAGTCCTTGAATAAAAAGTCACAGCCAATCACACCAGCACCGACCGTGATTATTATTCTTATTACTGCGGCTTCACAGCTGATGATGTATTTTGGTTAATTATGAGTTAAGGCACTAAGAGCAGTGACTTTAAGCTGCTCTGATTGGCCCATTTAATTTGTGCTTTATGAGATGAGGCTTAGAGCCTCGGTGAGGCCGGAGCAGCAGCAAATCTCTGCTGGCGTCAGATTACCCAGTTAATGAGAAGGTGGAGGTAAGAGAATCCATCAACATCCTCGTCTCACCTGGACTCAACCTGCTGCATCTGCTGCACGTTAGCGTCCAACAAACACCCAACAGGAGGTCCTGCTCACACCTGGACCACACAGTCTATTACAATGAATGCAGTTTGATTCTCATTAGTGACGCAGGTAACAGACAGAAACATCCAGATGTGTCCAGAGGTTGGTAGCACTGCATGTACTCAGATCACTGAGCACATGTTGAATCTAACAGATCAATAAGACTGAAGCTGATGTTATCAATAATAGTGATTATTGATCGTCTATAGCTTCTTTATTTTACCTGTTCCTGTTCTAAACTAATGTGACTCCTCTAATCTGCTCCACATTCTTCATCAGTTCCATTTTTAATCCTCACATTCACAGTTACACGTCCAAATAAACCTGCAGCTTCCTGCAATTTACTGAGTCAGACAATAAATAAAGTGTTTTAGTTTTTTCTTGTACATGTTTGTATGAGATGTTATTACCTCTGTCTGTTTCCTGGTGGCTCAGCCGCCCCAGAGCTTCAGAAGCAGCTTTGATGAGGAGGAGGAGGAGGAGGAGGAGGAGGAGGAGGAAGAGGAGGAGCAGGAGGAAGAGGAGGAGGAGGAGCAGGAGGTGAATATTCCAGATTCCTGACGCTGGGTGCCACAGATCGATGCTCCAGCTCCTCGCCTCATCACTGTACGGCTGCCGACTGACACGTCCTCATTATATTACAATACGGTTGCCACTAAAGGTCATCCTCCCAGAACATAATCACACACAATCAAACCACAAACTTCATATATCAAGCAGACAGTAAACAGCCTCTGGGTTTATTTTGCTGCTGCAGAAACACTTTGTCTGAAGTTGTAGGTCTGAGGTAAACTGTGAACTGCTCCTTTACCTAATGAACTCTCACCAGGACTCTGGATCAGTGCGATGACGAGTGGAAGATCTCAACTTAAAACGTGAATATGTCCATCTGAGCTACTTGTGAAAATGTTGATCAGTGTTTCTAAAGCTGCAGACTGAAGCTAAAATGACATTTTTTTTTGTCCACAACCCAAAGATCATCAGTTTACTGTTATAGAAGAATAAAGAAACAGGAAATAATCAGAACAGAAGCTGGAACTGAGAATTCAGTGATTTAATTGATGAATTGACTAATCGATCGGGCTCTAGTGTAACATGTACGAACATTTCAGTACAAATAAGATCAGAGTTGAGTTTTAATTAATGATGAAGTCAAATGAAAATAGGTTTTTACTGTGTACATTTTCAATTCAGACAAATGTTCTTTGTGAAAGTGACTTTAAAGTTAATCGTTTAACAAAATAGTTGATGATGAGAGTTTGAGACTGATCAATTCATCAACTAATTGTTGCAGCTCTATAATAGAATATTATTATTATTTTATAAAATATTATTATCTAAATAATCAGCGCTTACATTTGTTGACAATACTTCTGTACTTTTACACTTTTATTACTTGCAATTAAGTGTTTGTTGTAGGAAACTGCAGAAAAACTACACAAAACTACAGGAAATTATTGGAAACAACAGAAAATCACAGAGAAACTACAAGAAACTACAGATGATAAATATTCCCACTATTATAATCAACCTTTTCATTCACAAACGAGCAGAGACTAAATGAGAAACGTTGAGGTGAAAGTCAAACTAATTCGTCATTTGTGATCTAATCTGTAAATTCTGGAGGATTCTATTTCTGAGAGGAAACAGCTTCTGGATCTTCACTCACCACAGTTCATCCAGTTCTCCAGGACCGGATCGGACCCTGTGGCGGCCGGTTCTGGGCCCCGGGCCCCGTGTTGGACCCCTCGGTCTCGGTGAAATCGGTGTTTTCTCTGTAGTTCTCGGCTTAAACGCTGATGTGTAGATTTGTCCTGGTCTTCCTGCCTGTCATAGAAAGAAGTGTCAAAGTAAAAGAAGAGGAAACGCGTCTCCGCTGCAGATTAACATAATGAGGAAAACACGCTAAGTGGGCCGCGACCCGGTGTCATCTGATTACAGCCATGATTAATGGTTCCAGGACGGGACGTGTGCGGCTCCAGCAGCAGATGGTGATGTGTTCACGCTCCAGCAGCCGCTGCTTTCCTGCTCTGTAGAAGACGAGGATTCAACATAAAACAGACCAACGTCACAGACTGAGACAAACAGTGAAAGAACAGAATTACACCTGTCAACACGTAATACTTAAAAATACCGGTAAATAATGTGAAAAATCTGTCTCATAAATGACTCAAATCATTGAATTATCAAATTATTCAATTTAAAAATGGTTGGTGATTATTTAATAAGTTGGTAACTAATCGATTCATTGCTGCAGCTCCACAAATAAAAGTTAAACAATGTGGAAAATCTTCATCTTTTTGAGCAATGAACTGAAAAACTTATATTTATGCTGAAAAAAAATCACAGATTCATAGAGACAGAAGACAAATTGTAGTAGTTGCAGTTCATTAGTACATAAAAACTGCATTTTATCACAAAAAGGTTCATTAATAATATTAATTAATCAATAAAATAATAACTAAGCCATGGCTAGTAAGGTGATAATAGATATTCTGATCTTAATCTATTGATTATTGGAATAGTTAATTAATTAATGAGTTGTTTGGAACCAGAGAAATTAGACATTTCATTATTAAAAAAAGACTCTAATTGATTGATTTAATAGATTAATTGACAAATAACTGCAGCTCTAATGTAAAAGACAAATATTTCTGTACGAACACGATCATTTGTTTTAATTAATGATCATGTCAAATAAAAATAGTTTTCACTGTGGACATTTAAATCTAAAATGTAGAGAAATTTTCTGCTCAAATTTGACTGAAAATAGTTGATGTTGAAAGTTTTAAACTGAAGGAAATCAGCTACACAGCTGAGTTTAAGACATAAGACAGGTGGTACGAGTTGGAGGAAAGACTGGATCAGTGGATCACAGAGCAGAGACTGGATCAGTGGATCACAGAGCAGAGACTGGATCAGTGGATCACAGAGCAGAGACTGGATCAGTGGATCACAGAGCAGAGACTCACCAATCATGATGATATCTGTGTGTGTATATCTATGTGTATATATCTATGTGTGTATATATCTATGTGTGTATATCTATGTGTGTATATATCTATGTGTGTATATCTATGTGTGTATATATCTATGTGTGTATATATCTATGTGTGTATATCTATGTGTGTATATATCTATGTGTGTATATCTATGTGTGTATATATCTATGTGTGTATATATCTATGTGTGTATATATCTATGTGTATATATCTATGTGTGTATATATCTATGTGTATATATCTATGTGTATATATCTATGTGTGTATATATCTATGTGTGTATATCTATGTGTGTATATATCTATGTGTGTATATATCTATGTGTGTATATATCTATGTGTATATATCTATGTGTGTATATATCTATGTGTATATATCTATGTGTATATATCTATGTGTGTATATATCTATGTGTATATATCTATGTGTGTATATATCTATGTGTGTATATATCTATGTGTATATATCTATGTGTGTATATATCTATGTGTGTATATATCTATGTGTGTATATATCTATGTGTATATATCTATGTGTGTATATATCTATGTGTGTATATCTATGTGTGTGTATATCTATGTGTGTATATATCTGTGTGTGCATATATCTATGTGTATATATCTATGTGTGTATATATCTGTGTGTATATATCTACGTGTATATATCTATGTGTGTATATATCTATGTGTATATATCTATGTGTGTATATATCTGTGTGTATATATCTATATATCTGTGTGAGTATATATCTATGTGTATATATCTATGTGTGTGTATATCTATGTGTGTATATATCTGTGTGTGTATATATCTATGTGTATATATCTATGTGCGTATATATCTATGTGTATATATCTATGTGTGTATATATCTATGTGTGTATATCTATGTGTGTATATATCTATGTGTATATATCTATGTGTGTGTATATCTATGTGTGTATATATCTGTGTGTATATATCTACGTGTATATATCTATGTGTGTATATATCTATGTGTATATATCTATGTGTGTGTATATCTGTGTGTATATATCTACGTGTATATATCTATGTGTGTATATATCTATGTGTATATATCTATGTGTGTGTATATCTATGTGTGTATATATCTGTGTGTGTATATATCTATGTGTATATATCTATGTGTGTATATATCTGTGTGTATATATCTACGTGTATATATCTATGTGTGTATATATCTATGTGTATATATCTATGTGTGTGTATATCTATGTGTGTATATATCTGTGTGTGTATATATCTATGTGTATATATCTATGTGTGTATATATCTATGTGTATATATCTATGTGTGTATATATCTATGTGTGTATATCTATGTGTGTATATATCTATGTGTATATATCTATGTGTATATATCTATGTGTATATATCTATGTGTGTATATATCTATGTGTATATATCTATGTGTGTATATATCTATGTGTATATATCTATGTGTGTATATATCTGTGTGTGTATATATCTATGTGTATATATCTATGTGTGTATATATCTATGTGTATATATCTATGTGTGTATATATCTGTGTGTGTATATATCTATGTGTATATATCTATGTGTGTATATATCTATGTGTGTATATATCTATGTGTGTATATATCTATGTGTGTATATATCTATGTGTATATATCTATGTGTGTATATATCTATGTGTATATATCTATGTGTGTATATATCTATGTGTATATATCTATGTGTATATATCTATGTGTGTATATATCTGTGTGTGTATATATCTATGTGTATATATCTATGTGTGTATATATCTATGTGTATATATCTATGTGTGTATATCTATGTGTGTATATATCTGTGTGTGTATATATCTATGTGTATATATCTATGTGTGTATATATCCATGTGTATATATCTATGTGTATATATCTATGTGTATATATCTATGTGTGTATATATCTATGTGTGTATATATCCATGTGTATATATCTATGTGTATATATCTATGTGTGTATATATCTATGTGTATATATCTATGTGTGTATATCTATGTGTGTATATATCTGTGTGTATATATCTGTGTGTATATATCTATGTGTGTATATATCTATGTGTATATATATCTATGTGTGTATATATCTATGCGTGTATATATCTATGTGTGTATATATCTGTGTGTATATATCTATGTGTGTATATATGTGTGTGTATATCTATGTGTATATATATCTGTGTGAGTATATATCTATGTGTATATATCTATGTGTGTATATATCTGTGTGCGTATATATCTATGTGTGTATATATCTGTGTGTATATATCTATGTGTATATATCTATGTGTGTATATATCTGTGTGTATATATCTATGTGTATATATATCTGTGTGAGTATATATCTATGTGTATATATATCTGTGTGAGTATATATCTATGTGTATATATCTATGTGTATATATCTATGTGTGTATATATCTGTGTGCGTATATATCTATGTGTGTATATATCTGTGTGTATATATCTATGTGTGTATATATCTGTGTGTATATATCTACGTGTATATATCTATGTGTGTATATATCTGTGTGTATATATCTACGTGTATATATCTATGTGTGTATATATCTGTGTGTATATATCTATGTGTGTATATATCTGTGTGCGTATATATCTATGTGTGTATATATCTGTGTGTATATATCTATGTGTATATATCTATGTGTGTATATATCTGTGTGTATATATCTATGTGTGTATATATCTGTGTGTATATATCTATGTGTGTATATATCTACGTGTGTATATATCTGTGTGTATATATCTACGTGTATATATCTATGTGTGTATATATCTATGTGTGTATATATCTATGTGTGTATATATCTATGTGTATATATATATGTTTCTATATATCTATGTGTATATATCTATGTGTGTATATATCTATGTGTGTATATATCTATGTGTATATATCTATGTGTATATATATATATGTTTGTATATATCTATGTGTGTATATATCTGTGTGTATATATCTATGTGTGTATATATCTATGTGTGTATATATCTATGTGTATATATATATATGTTTGTATATATCTATGTGTATATATCTATGTGTGTATATATATATGTTTGTATATATCTATGTGTATATATCTATGTGTGTATATTTCTATGTGTGTATATATCTATGTGTGTATATATCTATGTGTGTATATATATCTATGTGTGTATATATCTATGTGTGTATATATCTGTGTGTATATATCTATGTGTGTATATATCTATGTGTATATATATCTATGTGTGTATATATCTATGTGTGTATATCTATGTGTGTATATATCTATGTGTGTATATATCTATGTGTGTATATATCTATGTGTGTATATATATCTATGTGTATATATCTATGTGTGTATATATCTATGTGTATATATCTATGTGTATATATCTGTGTGTATATATCTATGTGTATATATCTATGTGTATATATCTATGTGTATATATCTATGTGTGTATATATCTGTGTGCGTATATATCTATGTGTGTATATATCTGTGTGTATATATCTATGTGTATATATCTATGTGTGTATATATCTGTGTGTATATATCTATGTGTATATATATCTGTGTGAGTATATATCTATGTGTATATATATCTGTGTGAGTATATATCTATGTGTATATATCTATGTGTGTATATATCTGTGTGCGTATATATCTATGTGTGTATATATCTGTGTGTATATATCTATGTGTGTATATATCTGTGTGTATATATCTACGTGTATATATCTATGTGTGTATATATCTGTGTGTATATATCTACGTGTATATATCTATGTGTGTATATATCTGTGTGTATATATCTATGTGTGTATATATCTGTGTGCGTATATATCTATGTGTGTATATATCTGTGTGTATATATCTATGTGTATATATCTATGTGTGTATATATCTGTGTGTATATATCTATGTGTGTATATATCTGTGTGTATATATCTATGTGTGTATATATCTACGTGTGTATATATCTGTGTGTATATATCTACGTGTATATATCTATGTGTGTATATATCTATGTGTGTATATATCTATGTGTGTATATATCTATGTGTATATATATATGTTTCTATATATCTATGTGTATATATCTATGTGTGTATATATCTATGTGTGTATATATCTATGTGTATATATCTATGTGTATATATATATATGTTTGTATATATCTATGTGTGTATATATCTGTGTGTATATATCTATGTGTGTATATATCTATGTGTGTATATATCTATGTGTATATATATATATGTTTGTATATATCTATGTGTATATATCTATGTGTGTATATATATATGTTTGTATATATCTATGTGTATATATCTATGTGTGTATATTTCTATGTGTGTATATATCTATGTGTGTATATATCTATGTGTGTATATATATCTATGTGTGTATATATCTATGTGTGTATATATCTGTGTGTATATATCTATGTGTGTATATATCTATGTGTGTATATATCTATGTGTGTATATATCTATGTGTGTATATATATCTATGTGTGTATATATCTATGTGTGTATATCTATGTGTGTATATATATATGTTTGTATATATCTATGTGTATATATCTATGTGTGTATATTTCTATGTGTGTATATATCTATGTGTGTATATATCTATGTGTGTATATATATCTATGTGTGTATATATCTATGTGTGTATATATCTGTGTGTATATATCTATGTGTGTATATTTCTATGTGTGTATATATCTATGTGTGTATATATCTATGTGTGTATATATATCTATGTGTGTATATATCTATGTGTGTATATATCTGTTTGTATATATCTATGTGTGTATATATCTATGTGTATATATATCTATGTGTGTATATATCTATGTGTGTATATCTATGTGTGTATATATCTATGTGTGTATATATCTATGTGTGTATATATCTATGTGTGTATATATCTATGTGTGTATATATCTATGTGTATATATCTATGTGTATATATCTGTGTGTATATATCTATGTGTATATATCTATGTGTATATATCTATGTGTATATAAACCCTCCCCTATAGTTAGGTTCCTTGTGTGTGTGTTAAACACAGTAATGACACACAGAACTCACAAATAATGAACTTAAACTGTTGTTCTACACTGGAGTAAGTTCTGAATTTACAGTACTGCAACAATGGATGAAGTACTGTGATTTCAGTAGTATTTACAGTGTTATATACGGTGACTGTGACCACGGTGGTTTCTAGGGTAAATCACAGGAATCCTCAGGGATACATGTCCAGCATCACAGTGACCATGGTGGTAACCGCTCCAGCTCCAGCCTTCACGTCTTGTTTTGTCCAGTCGATGACTCAGTAGAAAATATTTTCCTGTGGATTTCGCTCCGTCCAGACGCCACGTGGACAAAGCGCCAGTGTTGCGGCGGCGTGGGAAGCGACAATGTCCGTCTGTTCCTTTAATCACCAGTGGGACGAATGTTCATTTACTCGCTGAACAACCTCCTTTGTCGCGCTTTTATAGCTCAGAGGAGTAGATTTACATCTTAGGGACACAATGAGTTTTAGCTCGTGCTAAAAAAGGGGGTGAGACGGCACCCACATTCCTGCTGCTCCCACTGCAGATTGTTCCATTGTGTATGAACACCTCTCTGCTGGGGGGGTCATCCTGACCTGCAGCTGAACTGCAGCTGAAAGCTACAAGCTGTGTGTTCATTTACAGAAGAAACACCTGTCGATCACATTCTGCTGATCGACTAATCAATCAGTCTCTTATCAATAACTAACTGTCGGCTACTTAAGTTCCTGTTGTTCATGTTTTTACAAAGTACTCGACTTCTCTTTAAAGTACTGTAAAATACAGATTAAATACTGTCATTCCAGCTGTGTTTACAGTCCCATGTGATTAACTGAACAGTAAAACTCACACTAATTAAACTTTAATGAAATTATGTTCAACCCAGGAACTGCAGTCAGGTAGTGGAGTAGATTAAACAGAGAATAATCCATTAGTTATTCACGTTATCACATCATTATCCAACTGTTCTGATCATCGATTAATCGATTGTAGTCATTTTACTGATAAAAACTCCAGATTCTCTGGTTCAGCTTCTGTTCTCTGATTATTTCCTGGTTTCTTTATTCTTCTATAATAGTAAACTGATGATCTTTGGGTTGTGGACAAAAAAAGACATTTTAGCTTCAATCTGCAGCTTTAGAAACACTGACCAACATTTTACACCAATTAATGAACCAAATAACTGATTAATTAACTATCAATAATCAATAGATTAAGGTTAGAATATCTATTATCACCTTACCAGCCGTGGCTTAGTTATTATTTAATTGATTAATTAATATTATTAATGAACCTTTTTGTGATAAAATGCAGTTTTAATGTACTAATGAATACTACAATTTGTCTTCTGTCTCTATGAATCTGTGATTTTTTTTCAGCATAAATATAAGTTCATTGCTCAAAAAGATGAAGATTTTTCACGTTGTTTACTTTTATTTGTAACTTACCAACTTATTAAATAATCACCAACCATTTTGAGAACTGAATAATTTGATTTGATTTGAGTCATTTATGAGACAGATTTTTCACATTTACCAGTATTTTTAAGTATTAAGTATTGACAGGTGTAAATCTGTTCTTTCAGTAGTTATAACTATATCAATGAAAACAGACACATACATATATATGTATGTACGTATGTGTATATACATATATATATATATATTAGTTGAGTGTTTGAATGTGGAACACTGGGTGTCAGCCGCTGCTGTTTTATTATTTATTGGACGTTGACCTGCGTTTCGCTGCTTTTCTGCGAACCTTTTTGTGGTGAAATCCAGCAGGAAAAAAAATCCCCCGAGGCCACGACCGGCTCTCGTATAATTACACACACTTTGTAGGAGAGAGGAGGGCGATCAGCTCTGGATCCAGTTCGTCCAGCGAGTGTACAACTGAAGTCAGAGGAAAGAAAAGCGTGCACCACGTGAACACGCTCCAGAAACCCAGCCTGCGTTTGTGTATCGGCTGTCAGAAAATTTAATGAAAAGTCATTCTAATAGGCGACCCCGTGGCCGGCTTCATATTTCCTGTCAATTATGAAAGTATGAAGTCATGCATAGTTATGAGCCATGGGCGGGCCTATTAAAATTCATTTGTGTTGATACCAGGTTCCTCTAAACCAGTGGTTCTCAAATAGTGGGGGGGGAACATGCTTTTTTATTTGATTTGATTTTTACTGTCCTAGAATAAAGTACAATTGCACCTCCACTCCATTGGGGGGCAGCAGAGTGTTCACAGGGAGCATACAGCACAGAGTATGAGTATGAAGTGTAGACACCAAGTGACACCATGAAAACATATTTAACAGGGATGAGAAGACAGGCGGAGAGAGACGGAGATAAAGAGACAAACCAAAGTCTCCCAAAGCTAAGACGAGGAAATATGACGAAGCGTCTGTAGCGCTTGGTTCACTGTGAAAGACCGGTGTGTTACTGAGTCTGAAATGTTGGAGACAGAGACATTAAAGACATTACACCACAATCACTGATAAGACCATTTATGTAGTTTTATTTTACAGTATCATATGGTTTGACATGGTCAGTCAGAAAATGTTTAATTAAGGATTAAATCTTAAATCCTTTCTGTTAGTTAATAAAGCTATTCTTTGTTGTAAGTTGGTGTGTTTATTCTTCCATGGGGGGGGGCAGATAATAATTGAGAAGCTCTGGTGTAAACTACGTAATTCCACCTGCTCTGTAGAACTGAAGCTGTAAAACACCAGATTCCTCCCAAATCTTCAGAATCTGATCTTCAACTTCCACTAAAAGGTGTTTTTAACTCTTAATCGGCTGTTTGTTTAAAGCCAGGAGCTGCTTCCTCGTCTATCGCCACGGCAACGGGCTAATTGTTTAGTGGTAATTACAGCTTCCTCCCTCTCGCTCTTATGTAACTCAGGTGTGTGTAATTACATTTCTTAAGGTCAAACCTTTCACCAGGATGAATTAGTGAAATCGTGTCGTTGACCACTTCAGGGCGACGGATCCAAACGCAATTATCTGCGTTAATAGTTGCTGTTCGTCCATGATTCAGTGATCGACACCGTGTCCACAACAAACACACAGAAGTGGTTTTGCTGCTTATTCCTCAGAGTAAATAATACACATTAGCCTGTTTTCTCTGTGAACGACTGAAGACAAAGGAAATGCTCTTGTCAACTTGAAAAACTGTCAATAATTATAGTAATAAGCTTCATAATAGTTAAAACACTGTTAAACATAGAATGTAAAAACTGTTTCATATATGACTTCAATTGTTGAATTTATTATCAAAATAGTTATGGATTCATGTGAAAGTTGTCAACTAATGAATTAAATGGACCAATCACTGCAGCTCTAATCTCATTAATCTCATCGTTCAGTCAGTTCTACGTTTAGAAGAGAGACTCAAAATATTTCATATCAAATCATTTATTTAATCATCATTTAATTATCATTTATTTATTGAGCGATCGATGTTTTTGTCCAGACCAACAGTCCACAACACAAAGATCATCAGTTTACTGTTAGAGAAGAACAGTAATAGTACACACTACACTACAGTAATAGTACACACTACACTACAGTAATAGTACACACTACACTACAGTAATAGTACACACTACACTACAGTAATAGTACACACTACACTACAGTAATAGTACACACTACACTACAGTAATAAAGTACACACTACACTACAGTAATAGTACACACTATACTACAGTAATATAGTACACACTACACTACAGTAATAGTACACACTACACTACAGTAATAGTACACACTACACTACAGTAATAGTACACACTACACTACAGTAATAGTACACACTACACTACAGTAATAGTACACACTACACTACAGTAATAGTACACACTACACTACAGTAATAGTACACACTACACTACAGTAATAGTACACACTACACTACAGTAATAGTACACACTACACTACAGTAATAGTACACACTACACTACAGTAATAGTACACACTACACTACAGTAATAGTACACACTACACTACAGTAATAGTACACACTACACTACAGTAATAGTACACACTACACTACAGTAATAGTACACACTACACTACAGTAATAAAGTACACACTACACTACAGTAATAGTACACACTATACTACAGTAATATAGTACACACTACACTACAGTAATTGTACACACTACACTACAGTAATAGTACACACTACACTACAGTAATAGTACACACTACACTACAGTAATAGTACACACTACACTACAGTAATAGTACACACTATACTACAGTAATAGTACACACTACACTACAGTAATAAAGTACACACTACACTACAGTAATAGTACACACTATACTACAGTAATATAGTACACACTACACTACAGTAATAGTACACACTACACTACAGTAATAGTACACACTACACTACAGTAATAGTACACACTACACTACAGTAATAGTACACACTACACTACAGTAATAGTACACACTATACTACAGTAATAGTACACACTACACTACAGTAATAAAGTACACACTACACTACAGTAATAGTACACACTACACTACAGTAATAGTACACACTACACTACAGTAATAAAGTACACACTACACTACAGTAATAGTACACACTATACTACAGTAATATAGTACACACTACACTACAGTAATAGTACACACTACACTACAGTAATAGTACACACTATACTACAGTAATAGTACACACTACACTACAGTAATAAAGTACACACTACACTACAGTAATAGTACACACTACACTACAGTAATAGTACACACTACACTACAGTAATAGTACACACTACACTACAGTAATAGTACACACTACACTACAGTAATAGTACACACTACACTACAGTAATATAGTACACACTACACTACAGTAATAGTACACACTACACTACAGTAATAGTACACACTATACTACAGTAATATAGTACACACTACACTACAGTAATAGTACACACTACACTACAGTAATAGTACACACTACACTACAGTAATAGTACACACTATACTACAGTAATATAGTACACACTACACTACAGTAATAGTACACACTACACTACAGTAATAAAGTACACACTACACTACAGTAATAGTACACACTACACTACAGTAATATAGTACACACTACACTACAGTAATAGTACACACTACACTACAGTAATAGTACACACTACACTACAGTAATAGTACACACTACACTACAGTAATAGTACACACTACACTACAGTAATAGTACACACTATACTACAGTAATAGTACACACTACACTACAGTAATATAGTACACACTACACTACAGTAATATAGTACACACTACACTACAGTAATAGTACACACTACACTACAGTAATAAAGTACACACTACACTACAGTAATAAAGTACACACTACACTACAGTAATAAAGTACACACTACACTACAGTAATAAAGTACACACTACACTACAGTAATAAAGTACACACTACACTACAGTAATAGTACACACTACACTACAGTAATAAAGTACACACTACACTACAGTAATAAAGTACACACTACACTACAGTAATAGTACACACTACACTACAGTAATAGTACACACTACACTACAGTAATATAGTACACACTACACTACAGTAATAGTACACACTACACTACAGTAATAGTACACACTACACTACAGTAATAGTACACACTACACTACAGTAATAAAGTACACACTACACTACAGTAATAGTACACACTATACTACAGTAATATAGTACACACTACACTACAGTAATAGTACACACTACACTACAGTAATAGTACACACTACACTACAGTAATAGTACACACTACACTACAGTAATAGTACACACTACACTACAGTAATAGTACACACTATACTACAGTAATAGTACACACTACACTACAGTAATAAAGTACACACTACACTACAGTAATAGTACACACTATACTACAGTAATATAGTACACACTACACTACAGTAATAGTACACACTACACTACAGTAATAGTACACACTACACTACAGTAATAGTACACACTACACTACAGTAATAGTACACACTACACTACAGTAATAGTACACACTATACTACAGTAATAGTACACACTACACTACAGTAATAAAGTACACACTACACTACAGTAATAGTACACACTATACTACAGTAATATAGTACACACTACACTACAGTAATAGTACACACTACACTACAGTAATAGTACACACTACACTACAGTAATAGTACACACTACACTACAGTAATAGTACACACTACACTACAGTAATATAGTACACACTACACTACAGTAATAGTACACACTACACTACAGTAATAGTACACACTACACTACAGTAATATAGTACACACTACACTACAGTAATAGTACACACTACACTACAGTAATAAAGTACACACTACACTACAGTAATAAAGTACACACTACACTACAGTAATAGTACACACTACACTACAGTAATAAAGTACACACTACACTACAGTAATAAAGTACACACTACACTACAGTAATAGTACACACTACACTACAGTAATATAGTACACACTACACTACAGTAATAGTACACACTACACTACAGTAATAGTACACACTACACTACAGTAATAGTACACACTACACTACAGTAATAAAGTACACACTACACTACAGTAATAGTACACACTATACTACAGTAATATAGTACACACTACACTACAGTAATAGTACACACTACACTACAGTAATAGTACACACTACACTACAGTAATAGTACACACTACACTACAGTAATAGTACACACTACACTACAGTAATATAGTACACACTACACTACAGTAATAGTACACACTACACTACAGTAATAGTACACACTACACTACAGTAATATAGTACACACTACACTACAGTAATAGTACACACTACACTACAGTAATAAAGTACACACTACACTACAGTAATATAGTACACACTACACTACAGTAATATAGTACACACTACACTACAGTAATAGTACACACTACACTACAGTAATAGTACACACTACACTACAGTAATAGTACACACTACACTACAGTAATAAAGTACACACTACACTACAGTAATAGTACACACTATACTACAGTAATATAGTACACACTACACTACAGTAATAGTACACACTACACTACAGTAATAGTACACACTACACTACAGTAATAGTACACACTACACTACAGTAATAGTACACACTACACTACAGTAATATAGTACACACTACACTACAGTAATAGTACACACTACACTACAGTAATAGTACACACTACACTACAGTAATAGTACACACTACACTACAGTAATATAGTACACACTACACTACAGTAATAGTACACACTACACTACAGTAATAAAGTACACACTACACTACAGTAATAAAGTACACACTACACTACAGTAATAAAGTACACACTACACTACAGTAATATAGTACACACTACACTACAGTAATAAAGTACACACTACACTACAGTAATAAAGTACACACTACACTACAGTAATAGTACACACTACACTACAGTAATAGTACACACTACACTACAGTAATATAGTACACACTACACTACAGTAATAAAGTACACACTACACTACAGTAATATAGTACACACTACACTACAGTAATATAGTACACACTACACTACAGTAATAGTACACACTACACTACAGTAATAGTACACACTATACTACAGTAATATAGTACACACTACACTACAGTAATAGTACACACTACACTACAGTAATATAGTACACACTACACTACAGTAATAAAGTACACACTACACTACAGTAATATAGTACACACTACACTACAGTAATAAAGTACACACTACACTACAGTAATAAAGTACACACTACACTACAGTAATAGTACACACTACACTACAGTAATATAGTACACACTACACTACAGTAATATAGTACACACTACACTACAGTAATAGTACACACTACACTACAGTAATAGTACACACTATACTACAGTAATATAGTACACACTACACTACAGTAATAGTACACACTACACTACAGTAATATAGTACACACTATACTACAGTAATAAAGTACACACTACACTACAGTAATAGTACACACTACACTACAGTAATATAGTACACACTACACTACAGTAATAGTACACACTACACTACAGTAATAGTACACACTATACTACAGTAATATAGTACACACTACACTACAGTAATAGTACACACTACACTACAGTAATAGTACACACTACACTACAGTAATAGTACACACTATACTACAGTAATAAAGTACACACTACACTACAGTAATAAAGTACACACTACACTACAGTAATATAGTACACACTACACTACAGTAATAAAGTACACACTACACTACAGTAATATAGTACACACTACACTACAGTAATAGTACACACTACACTACAGTAATAGTACACACTACACTACAGTAATAGTACACACTACACTACAGTAATAGTACACACTACAGTAATAAAGTACACACTACACTACAGTAATAGTACACACTACACTACAGTAATATAGTACACACTACACTACAGTAATAGTACACACTACACTACAGTAATAAAGTACACACTACACTACAGTAATAGTACACACTACACTACAGTAATATAGTACACACTACACTACAGTAATAGTACACACTACACTACAGTAATAAAGTACACACTACACTACAGTAATAGTACACACTACACTACAGTAATAAAGTACACACTACACTACAGTAATATAGTACACACTACACTACAGTAATAGTACACACTACACTACAGTAATAAAGTACACACTACACTACAGTAATAGTACACACTACACTACAGTAATAGTACACACTATACTACAGTAATATAGTACACACTACACTACAGTAATAGTACACACTACACTACAGTAATAGTACACACTACACTACAGTAATAAAGTACACACTACACTACAGTAATAGTACACACTACACTACAGTAATAGTACACACTATACTACAGTAATATAGTACACACTACACTACAGTAATAGTACACACTACACTACAGTAATAGTACACACTACACCACAGTAATAAAGTACACACTACACTACAGTAATAGTACACACTACACTACAGTAATAAAGTACACACTACACTACAGTAATAGTACACACTACACTACAGTAATAAAGTACACACTACACTACAGTAATAAAGTACACACTACACTACAGTAATAAAGTACACACTACACTACAGTAATAGTACACACTACACTACAGTAATAAAGTACACACTACACTACAGTAATAAAGTACACACTACACTACAGTAATAAAGTACACACTACACTACAGTAATAGTACACACTACTTAAAAATACGGTTAATTACAATTATTTTATTTTAATTATATTATAATTGAATAATCAAAATAGTGATTGATTAATTGGCCACTAATTGGTTAATTGCTGCTGTTCTGTATGATCCACTCTCTGTGGATTAACTCCAGTCTTTGTCTTTGTCTCTAATCTGATGTGTTTTCTCTGTGTATTGATCACAGCGGATCGATCAGACTCAATGATCGCTGATCAGCTGCCGGCCTGCAGGACTCCCAGGATCCCTCTGGTGGTTTCCCCGCAGCAAATGTCCAATAAACAGGCCCCAGGTCTCTGGATCACACGGGGGCGTGACCCCCTGCCCCAGGACCACGAAACCCCCGGGACCACTAAAACCCCCAAAAGCCCAAAACCACCACAACCACTAAACCCCCTAAAACCACCGGAGCCACCAGAACACACCAAAACCACCAAAACCACCAAAACCACTAAACCCCCTAAAACCACCAAACCCCCTAAAACCACCAAAACCACCATGACCACCAGAACCACCAAAACCACCAAAACCCCCAAAACCCCTAAAACCCCCAAAACCCCTAAAACCACCAGAACCACCAAACCCCCTAATACCACCACAACCACCGGGACCACCAGAACCACCAAAACCACCATGACCACCGAAACCACCAAAACCCCCTAAAACCACCGGGACCACCAGAACCACTGAAACCACCAAAATCACCGGGACCACCAAAACCCCCCAAAGCCACCAAAACCTCTGGGACCACTAAAACCCCTAAAACCACTGAAATCCCCAGGACCACCAGAACCACCAAAACCAGTTAGTCACCCAATTTCTTTAGTGAGTAGTTATGTCTTCATTTTATAATTTATTATAACATCTTTGCACTTGATTCTTTTCTGAGATACAGAATGTTTACACACACACACACACACACACACACAAACGCCAATGTTGTTGTATCAGATGTATGAAAATGTGTCTGTGTCTGACACACACATCCACCAGAGAAGCCAATATGGAGATAAATGACACACACACACACACACACACACACACACACACACACTGCAGGAGGAGGGTCTGTCTCTAGGTGGGGGAGGGTGATAAGGGACCAGGAGGAGAGCAGGGTTGGGGGTGTAGGCTGTTGACAATGTTACCCCCCCTCCTCCTCCTACACCCCCCCCCCCTCCCTGGCAGCTGAGCAGTCCCAGCAGGAGGTTCCATTCAGCCTGGGGAGAAGCGCCTTATCCGGCCAGTGGGGGGGCTCCGTGGGGGGAGGGGGGGCAGAGAGACGACATGGACCACTTTAGACCTGCATCACATGATCACTGAAAGTTCCTGTCCATCATGTGGCAGCATCTGGTTTTGTTTGGATCAAATGTAGCAGAAGAACCACGGGAGTCCTGAACCACAGAATCCACCTAATGTGGACTAATTGCTGCACAGAGTCCGTCCTCTCATTCTCTATTTTACAGTTTGAAACCCTGCAGCATCCATCTGTCCGACGAGTCCCACGAAGAAGAAGAAGCTGCTCAGGACCAGAACCAGAACCAGAACCAGAACCTGGACCTGCACCAGGCTGCTGCTTCCAGGCAGTTTAATTCCTTATTTCAGCTGCAGGTCCAGGTCAACAAGGACCAGCTTCATTCTACTTCACCTCTTTATTCTGTAGGATGTAAAGTCACATCCTGGGTCAGTTTTACCAATGTTTTATTCCAATATGTTTATTTCATTGGAAATCACCTTCTCTCAAATTATGATCAGCTGATTTAATTTATTCTTTCAAGTACAAACTGGGCCTTGTTTTTTTGTGATATTTTCAGCAGAGCAGAAACTCCCAAAAAAACACAAATAAAAAGTAAGGTCATCATGTGAGGTTCAAGATCAACTATTTTTAAAAATCTTTAAGACAACCAGTGCAGAAAGTGTGTGTTCCTGTAGAAAGTGTGTGTTCCTGCGGAAAGTGTGTGTTCCTGTAGAAAGTGTGTGTTTCTGCAGAAAGTGTGTGTTCCTGTAGAAAGTGTGTGTTTCTGCAGAAAGTGTGTGTTCGTGCAGAAAGTGTGTGTTCGTGCAGAAAGTGTGTGTTCCTGTAGAAAGTGTGTGTTTCTGCAGAAAGTGTGTGTTCCTGTAGAAAGTGTGTGTTTCTGCAGAAAGTGTGTGTTCCTGTAGAAAGTGTGTGTTCGTGCAGAAAGTGTGTGTTCCTGTAGAAAGTGTGTGTTTCTGCAGAAAGTGTGTGTTCCTGTAGAAAGTGTGTGTTTCTGCAGAAAGTGTGTGTTCGTGCAGAAAGTGTGTGTTCGTGCAGAAAGTGTGTGTTCGTGCAGAAAGTGTGTGTTCCTGTAGAAAGTGTGTGTTCCTGCAGAAAGTGTGTGTTCCTGTAGAAAGTGTGTGTTTCTGCAGAAAGTGTGTGTTCGTGCAGAAAGTGTGTGTTCGTGCAGAAAGTGTGTGTTCCTGCAGAAAGTGTGTGTTTCTGCAGAAAGTGTGTGTTCCTGCAGAAAGTGTGTGTTCCTGTAGAAAGTGTGTGTTCCTGCAGAAAGTGTGTGTTCCTGTAGAAAGTGTGTGTTTCTGCAGAAAGTGTGTGTTCGTGCAGAAAGTGTGTGTTCGTGCAGAAAGTGTGTGTTCCTGTAGAAAGTGTGTGTTCCTGCAGAAAGTGTGTGTTCCTGTAGAAAGTGTGTGTTCCTATAAAAGTGTGTGTTCCTGTAGAAAGTGTGTGTTCCTGCAGAAAGTGTGTGTTCGTGCAGAAAGTGTGTGTTCCTGTAGAAAGTGTGTGTTCCTGCAGAAAGTGTGTGTTCCTGTACAAAGTGTGTGTTCCTGTACAAAGTGTGTGTTCCTGTACAAAGTGTGTGTTCCTGCAGAAAGTGTGTGTTCCTGCAGAAAGTGTGTGTTCCTGTACAAAGTGTGTGTTCCTGCAGAAAGTGTGTGTTCCTGTACAAAGTGTGTGTTCCTGTACAAAGTGTGTGTTCCTGCAGAAAGTGTGTGTTCGTGCAGAAAGTGTGTGTTCCTGTAGAAAGTGTGTGTTCCTGCAGAAAGTGTGTGTTCCTGTACAAAGTGTGTGTTCCTGCAGAAAGTGTGTGTTCCTGTATAAAGTGTGTGTTCCTGTAGAAAGTGTGTGTTCCTGTAGAAAGTGTGTGTTCCTGTACAAAGTGTGTGTTCCTGCAGAAAGTGTGTGTTCCTGCAGAAAGTGTGTGTTCCTGTACAAAGTGTGTGTTCCTGTACAAAGTGTGTGTTCCTGCAGAAAGTGTGTGTTCGTGCAGAAAGTGTGTGTTCCTGTAGAAAGTGTGTGTTCCTGCAGAAAGTGTGTGTTCCTGCAGAAAGTGTGTGTTCCTGTACAAAGTGTGTGTTCCTGCAGAAAGTGTGTGTTCCTGTATAAAGTGTGTGTTCCTGTAGAAAGTGTGTGTTCCTGTAGAAAGTGTGTGTTCCTGTACAAAGTGTGTGTTCCTGTAGAACGTGTGTGTTCCTGTAGAAAGTGTGTGTTCCTGTAGAAAGTGTGTGTTCCTGTACAAAGTGTGTGTTCCTGTACAAAGTGTGTGTTCCTGTAGAAAGTGTGTATTCATATAGAAAGTGTGTATTCATGAAGTTTTCGGGTCTTCTTACACGGGTCTTCTGCTCTTGAGGCCAGAACACTACCCCCTACACCCCCACAGAACACCTACAGCACTTTATGTTTAAGGAGAATAATAGAATAATTATGTTTTGAATAGAGAAAAAATATTTTATTCATATATCAGCTGATATCAGCACAATCCTTACACAATCCTTTTTTACCCTTCCTTTTATATCAAATACTTTTCATATTAAAACCTTTTTTAATATTTATTTATTCCATTTGTAAGTAACACAAGCAACACATTTACCTTTGTTAAATAATTATTATGAGTGGAAATGTTGCCTATTTTTTCATTATAATTAAAATAAGGAAAAACATCATAAAAACTGGATAATTATCAAGAAAATGTACAAGTGAACCAAGTTTTATTTGTTTTATTTAAACGTCATTCAGGTCAGTTTATGCAGCATTTTAATCCCTTGTAAAAATGAATTATTAGTGTAATAGTAGTGTAATGAAATGAAATGTGATTGTGGCTCCAGCAGATTAGGGTTGAGGGTAAAACACGTCCAGCCTGTTGCTGCAGCTTCAGTTTGATTTAAACACGCGAACAAACACTTGTGAGTGAGAGACGATAATGACGGGATAATAGGAATCTATTAGTCCTTCGTTTTCACGCCGCCTAATAATTACATTAATTGAATGACACTCGTTTAGGGGAAATGAGGGAGCCGGTGCCGTTAATTCAACCTGTGTTTCCAGATGCTCGTTCCCAAACTGCCTCATCATATCCGCCATCTGGGAAATCTGGGAATTCCCCTCCGAGCAGCGTTTTTAAGACGTGGACGGATGGAGGCGACGTGGCCGCCGCGCGACCTGCTTCATTATTAACTCCGCTTCATTCCTGCACCTCATGCTAATTTCTGTCTTTTATATGAAGGTAAATAAGGTCATTATTGCTGTGTTAATGATTAGCATATCTCACAGGTGTAATTCTCTGGGAGTATCGCTCTGAGACTCAGGAAAAAAATCACTCAGTGCCACGCCAACAACGGTGAGACGGACTAATTTATCCCCAAATTTGCACCATGTACAAAAAATCATGCAAATGAAGCGGCTTCTCAATTGGAAGACACAGCATTTGGTGACATTAATCAAAGAAAAACACGCAGACAAAGGTGACAGTAATCCCAATACTCGTGCATAAGTGGCACAGATGTGATTTGAGCGGCTGTACAGTAGCCTGGAAATGGAAATTCTATACATTATAAAACAAGCTTCTCTCATTATTTTTGATTAGCTCACAGTGATCAACGCAGCGATGGACCTTTTTCTTTTTTTCCTCCTCTCTCATACTTAGGTGCTCGTGTTCCAATTACAATATCGCAATTACAAGTACCTGTTGGTTTTTCCATTAGCACTTAAAGTTGTCAAGGAAGAGGAAAAATGAGCTTGTCAGGAGCAGATATCCTGTGGAAAAAGAACGTGTGGTTTTGTAGGTAAGATATAAGGAAAGTTGACAGAAATCAAATAAATTGATCAGTTAAACCAGGGAAAAGGTGCAAGAAGTAATCAGATACTTTAGAGTCTAAAAATACTCCAATGAAGGAGGGAAAGGCTGAATGACTGCGACAGAAACACTGAATTATTATAGAAACTGAGACGAGGAGGTTAAACATCATCAGAAACCAGAAAATACGAAGAGAAAAATGACTCAAATCCAGCAAAGATCATCAGTTTACCAATACAGAGACATTTAAATTATAAAAGGTCCAAATTCTCTGGTTCCAATAACGTCATGGTTGTCCAGATATTGCTGATTTATGGTCATTTACAGCAGCAGAACTGGGTTGTGAGTGGTTGACGCGTTTAGCTACGTCTATGAATGCAGCGTGTTTCCTGTGTGTGATGGCGATTGATGCGGACGTGTGATGAGGACCGGACCGGGCCCAGTTCTGGACTAATCCCTGCGAGCGCAGCTCGGCTGGCCGTCCCCGTGACAAAGGGTGTTTATGGAAAAATAACGGCGGAGCAGCGAGGCAGAAAGGGCTTAGCGGTGATCAGACCCGCTGCACCTTTATCCTTCACCGTTCACATTGAAATGCAAATATCAAGGCAGGGTTTCCACCCGCGTGCCACTCACAAATTGAAAAGCAGTTTTTATCTATGCAAATGAAAGCATGGTAATTGAAGTTAATCAATCAATGCTAGCTTCCACTAAAACCTTGAACATGATTGAATAAAGTAATTATCATTCAGGAGAAAATGATGAAGTTGTAGACAGCATGAACCTTATTAAAGGAGGATTTGGAGTCACAATGGCTTCATTTAGCAGCAGCCCCTCTGTGTCTGTGTCTGTCTGTGTCTGTCTGTGTCTGTCTGTGTCTGTGTCTGTCTGTGTCTGTCTGTGTCTGTCTGTGTCTGTCTGTGTCTGTGTCTGTGTCTGTGTCTGTCTGTGTCTGTCTGTCTGTGTCTGTCTGTGTCTGTGTCTGTCTGTGTCTGTCTGTGTCTGTCTGTGTCTGTCTGTGTCTGTCTGTGTCTGTCTGTGTCTGTGTCTGTCTGTGTCTGTGTCTGTCTGTGTCTGTCTGTGTCTGTCTGTGTCTGTCTGTCTGTGTCTGTCTGTGTCTGTCTGTGTCTGTGTCTGTCTGTGTCTGTCTGTGTCTGTGTCTGTGTCTGTCTGTGTCTGTCTGTGTCTGTCTGTGTCTGTCTGTCTGTGTCTGTCTGTGTCTGTCTGTCTGTGTCTGCCTGTCTGTCTGTCTGTGTCTGTCTGCACCTGTCTGTGTCTGTCTGTCTGTGTCTGTCTGTCTGTGTCTGTGTCTGTGTCTGTGTCTGTGTCTGTCTGTGCCTGTGTCTGTGTCTGTGTCTGTCTGTACCTGTCTGTCTGTCTGTACCTGTCTGTGTCTGTCTGTCTGTGTCTGTCTGTCTGTGTCTGTGTCTGTGTCTGTGTCTGTGTCTGTGTCTGTGTCTGTGTCTGTCTGTGCCTGTGTCTGTGTCTGTGTCTGTCTGTACCTGTCTGTCTGTATGTACCTGTCTGTGTCTGTCTGTCTGTCTGTGTCTGTGTCTGTGTCTGTGTCTGTGTCTGTCTGTATCTGTCTGTGTCTGTGTCTGTCTGTATCTGTCTGTGTCTGTCTGTATCTGTCTGTGTCTGTCTGTCTGTCTGTCTGTCTGTGTCTGTCTGTACCTGTCTGTGTCTGTGTCTGTCTGTCTCTCTGTCTGTCTGTCTGTCTGTACCTGTCTGTCTGTGTCTGTCTGTGTCTGTCTGTGTCTGTCTGTCTGTGTTTGTCTGTGTCTGTCTGTCTGTGTCTGTCTGTGTCTGTCTGTGTCTGTCTGTTTCTGTCTGTGTTTGTCTATGTCTGTCTGTCTGTGTCTGTCTGCACCTGTCTGTCTGTGTCTGTCTGTCTGTGTCTGTCTGTCTGTGTCTGTCTGTCTGTCTGTCTGTCTGTCTGTCTGTGTCTGTCTGTCTGTCTGTGTCTGTCTGTCTGTGTCTGTCTGTGTCTGTCTGTGTCTGTCTGTGTCTGTCTGTCTGTGTCTGCCTGTCTGTCTGTCTGTCTGTGTCTGTCTGTGTCTGTCTTTCTGTACCTGTCTGTCTTTGTCTGTTTGTACCTGTCTGTCTGTGTCTGTCTGCACCTGTCTGTCTGTCTGTACCTGTCTGTGTCTGTCTGTCTGTGTCTGTCTGTCTGTGTCTGTGTCTGTGTCTGTGTCTGTCTGTGCCTGTGTCTGTGTCTGTCTGTACCTGTCTGTCTGTATGTACCTGTCTGTGTCTGTCTGTCTGTCTGTGTCTGTGTCTGTCTGTGTCTGTCTGTACCTGTCTGTCTGTCTGTACCTGTCTGTGTCTGTCTGTCTGTGTCTGTCTGTCTGTCTGTCTATCTGTGTCTGTGTCTGTCTGTATCTGTCTGTGTCTGTCTGTCTGTCTGTCTGTCTGTGTCTGTCTGTACCTGTCTGTGTCTGCGTCTGTCTGTCTCTCTGTCTGTCTGTCTGTCTGTCTGTACCTGTCTGTCTGTGTCTGTCTGTCTGTCTGTACCTGTCTGTGTCTGTCTGTGTCTGTCTGTGTCTGTCTGTGTCTGTCTGTGTCTGTCTGTCTGTGTTTGTCTGTGTCTGTCTGTCTGTGTCTGTCTGTCTGTGTCTGTCTGTGTCTGTCTGTTTCTGTCTGTGTTTGTCTGTGTCTGTCTGTCTGTCTGTCTGTCTGTCTGTGTCTGTCTGTCTGTCTGTCTGTCTGTCTGTCTGTGTCTGTCTGTCTGTGTCTGTCTGTGTCTGTCTGTCTGTCTGCGTCTGTCTGTCTGTGTCTGTCTGTACCTGTCTGTGTCTGTCTGTCTGTGTCTGTCTGTCTGTGTCTGTCTGTGTCTGTCTGTGTCTGTCTGTCTGTCTGTCTGTCTGTCTGTGTCTGTCTGTCTGTCTGTGTCTGTCTGTCTGTGTCTGTCTGTGTCTGTCTGTCTGTGTCTGTCTGTCTGTCTGTCTGTCTGTGTCTGTCTGTGTCTGTCTTTCTGTACCTGTCTGTCTTTGTCTGTTTGTACCTGTCTCTCTGTGTCTGTCTGTGTCTGTCTGTCTGTCTGTACCTGTCTGTGTCTGTCTGTCTGTGTCTGTGTCTGTGTCTGTGTCTGTGTCTGTGTCTGTCTGTGCCTGTGTCTGTGTCTGTCTGTGTCTGCGTCTGTGTCTGTCTGTCTGTATGTACCTGTCTGTGTCTGTCTGTCTGTCTGTGTCTGTGTCTGTCTGTACCTGTCTGTGTCTGTCTGTCTGTCTGTCTGTACCTGTCTGTCTGTGTCTGTCTGTCTGTACCTGTCTGTCTGTGTCTGTCTGTCTGTGCCTGTGTCTGTGTCTGTCTGCGTCTGTGTCTGTGTCTGCGTCTGTGTCTGCGTCTGTGTCTGTCTGTCTGTATGTACCTGTCTGTGTCTGTGTCTGTCTGTGCCTGTGTCTGTGTCTGTCTGCGTCTGTGTCTGCGTCTGTCTGTACCTGTCTGTCTGTATGTACCTGTCTGTGTCTGTCTGTCTGTCTGTGTCTGTGTCTGTCTGTACCTGTCTGTGTCTGTCTGTCTGTACCTGTCTGTCTGTCTGTCTGTGTCTGTGTCTGTGTCTGTCTGTGTCTGTCTGTGTCTGTCTGTGTCTGTGTCTGTCTGTCTGTCTGTCTGTCTGTGTCTGTCTGTACCTGTCTGTATCTGTGTCTGTCTGTCTCTCTGTCTGTCTGTCTGTCTGTACCTGTCTGTCTGTGTCTGTCTGTCTGTCTGTGTCTGTCTGTATCTGTCTGTGTCTGTGTCTGTCTGTCTGTCTGTCTGTACCTGTCTGTCTGTGTCTGTCTGTCTGTCTGTACCTGTCTGTGTCGGTCTGTGTCTGTCTGTGTCTGTCTGTGTCTGTCTGTACCTGTCTGTACCTGTCTGTACCTGTCTGTGTCTGTGCCTGTCTGTCTCTCTGTCTGTCTGTCTCGCTGTGTCTGTCTGTCTGTCTGTACCTGTCTGTGTCTGTCTGTGTCTGTCTGTGTCTGTCTGTGTCTGTCTGTGTCTGTCTGTGTTTGTCTGTGTCTGTCTGTCTGTGTCTGTCTGTCTGTGTCTTTCTGTCTGTACCTGTCTGTGTCTGTGTCTGTCTGTCTCTCTGTCTGTCTGTGTCTGTGTTTGTCTGTGTCTGTCTGTCTGTGTCTGTCTGTCTGTGTCTTTCTGTCTGTACCTGTCTGTCTGTGTCTGTCTGTCTGTCTGTACCTGTCTGTGTCGGTCTGTGTCTGTCTGTGTCTGTCTGTGTCTGTCTGTACCTGTCTGTACCTGTCTGTACCTGTCTGTGTCTGTCTGTGTCTGTCTGTCTGTGTCTGTCTATGTCTGTCTGTCTGTCTGTCTGTCTGTGTCTGTCTGTCTGTGTCTGTCTGTCTGTGTCTCTGTCTGTGTCTGTCTGTCTGTCTGTCTGTGTCTGTCTGTCTGTGTCTGTCTGTCTGTGTCTGTCTGTATCTGTCTGTGTCTGTCTGTGTCTGTGTCTGTCTGTCTCTCTGTCTGTCCAACCAAACCAACAAATCATACCTAATTACCAAACTCAAGGCTTCAAACCAGAAACCACTGTCGGTGTTACCATGGCAACGTCTACTCTACAATCTGTAACCATAGTGACAAATTGAAAACAGGATTTTACAAATTTTTACTAATTCATCAGGTAAAACATCATCAGCATTTATAGTAGAACCTTACAGACCAGAATCTTCATGCATTTGATATGACTGCAGGAAGGAACATCAGGAGCTGGTTGGACCAGGTCCAGGTCCAGGTCTCTGCAGACATGTGGGACCAGGTCCAGGTCCAGGTCCAGGTCCAGATCTCTGCAGACATGTAGGACCAGGTCCAGGTACAGGTCCAGGTTCAGGTCTCTGCAGACATGTGGGACCAGGTCCAGGTACAGGTCCAGGTTCAGGTTTTGCAGACATGTGGGACCAGGTCCAGGTCCAGGTCCAGATCTCTGCAGACATGTAGGACCAGGTCCAGGTACAGGTCCAGGTTCAGGTCTCTGCAGACATGTGGGACCAGGTCCAGGTCCAGGTCCAGGTCCAGGTCCAGATCTCTGCAGACATGTAGGACCAGGTCCCGGTACAGGTCCAGGTTCAGGTCTCTGCAGAAATGTGGGTCCAGGACCAGGTCCAGGTACGGGTCCAGGGCCTGCTGGGCCATCCAGGACACGCAGACTGGTCCTGAAGCAGGTTCATGCTGAACCATCTGACAGGTGGAGGTGAGATCATCTAAACGTCTAAATGTTGCTGTCAACCACATTCTCGTTGCACTTTCTTCTTTTTCTTTTCTTCTTTTTAAATAAATTTGCAAAAGAAAAAATCTGATTTCTGTGCAGGTTGAAATTTTTTCTAGCGACAAGCTGCAACAGCTGGAAGGTCTGTCCCTGTTTGAGGGGGAAATGACACCTGTTCGTAACGGCTGAGGTTGAGGATTAAATAAAAAAGAGGCTTTTCCCTCCGGCTTCCACCTGTCAGCGACCGGCGGTAATTGAGACTTCCAGCCAGCGAGGCCGCTACCTCACTGTCGCTCTGCTCGTGGCAGGGCTAGTTAAAGGCCTCTTCGGTTTGTCACAGAGTTTAATATGCACCCTACATAATTATGCAGGATTCACAGTGCTATCAAACTGCAATTCAAATTAGTTCAGGATTAAAGGCACAGAACAGTACTGGTTCCTTAATTGCATTGTACTGTGCTGATCACATTCAAATACCCATTACTCATTCCCTCTGCGGAGCAATAAGTCAGAGGGATTAATACTGAGGCAGGTGACAGGGCCAAGCCATTAAAAGGCAGTTATGCAGAAAGCATGGCTGGTTTTATTCACGTTAATGAAATCAGCGAAATGAAACTGTAATAGATTTATCAAAGCTCAGATGGATTTGCAGTAAATCAGTTTGATTCAGGCAATCAAACTGGACAATGGAGATAGTTTTCAGCTACAGCCGTGGATATCAGGCAGCGGCATGTGAGCGGAGCTGATATTCTTCTTGTGAGGATTTGGTGAACACCCGTCGCCTAGGCCCTATTCCCAGAGCTGGGCCGGCAGTCGGTGCCAGTGCTGATAAAACACGCTGCAGTCCTCTCCTCCACGTCCTCCATCCTCTCCCTCCGTCCTCGTCATTCCGTGCCGTGTGATGCTGATTCTGGCTTGTTATACAGCGCACAAGCCCATGAATTAGAACCTAAATTCACTTACATCAAACGGATTAGTGCTGGAATCCGTCGTCTGAGCCCGTCTCAGGACGCTCAGACTTTAAGTCCAAGTACTGAAGCACTCAGAGCATCAGAGGTACAAGTACTCCTGACGGCCGCTGCGTTCGCTGGTGGAATCTAACGTCTGTTTATTCACTTCCTGCTGTAAATGACCATGAATGTGGAATATCTGCACAAACACAAAGGTTATTGGACTGAAACCTGGACTCAGAATAAATCTACAACATGTGAGGAGATACAGAAAATAAATCTAATGTTGATAAAAATACTTTATTATCAACAACATTAGCATCTATTTTTTTGTTTTATTTACAACTTAGAACTAAACCAAACAGAACAAAACTTGAAATAATTTAAATGATCTGCAATAATGAGATAAAAGATCAATTATTTGTCTATAAAGTCAGAGAACAACGGGTGAAATATCTTGTTTTTGGTACAATTAGTGTGATAATGAGTAGAATCTGCTAATGACAGATAATTTATTTTATGACATTCTTTTTCTTTATTTGAAATTTATTTTATTTTTTTAGGAAAACGCTGTTCTTGTTTTCTTAAAACAAGACAAAAGTGACCTAAATGTGGAAAAAATATCCATATTTGGTTTTGGTACAATTAGTCTGATATTAATAAGAATTATGGCAGAATATTTAGTTTTTTTCTTGATTTTATTCAATTTAATCGGAAAAAAAAAACTCAAAACAAAAGTCAAATAAGATAAATTATCAGAGTTCAAAGGTCAATTATTAATCTATAAAATGCTATAAATCACTGAGGATCATTAAAAACATGAAGAATATTTTCTGTAAATTATAAAGGAGCCAATTAAATAATCCCACAAACAGCTCCAATCTGAATAAATCTCTAAATAGTGGTTAGTTGCAGCTACTACTGATATTATATTAAACTATTTTATTATTGTATTGATGATGTGGATATTGATGATATATATTGATGCTGGAACAGTAACATTGGGTTTTACTGCAGTAAAATACTTTTTAAATAAAATTAAAATAAGATGAATTATCTGTCAGTGGAATAAGACAATGTGAACAGTGTTAGATAATTATAGTTTTAAAGATGACAGTGTTACTGTATGAGTACAGTATTTAAATACTACATGTAAATATTCTGTAATAATACAACATAGTCTGCAAAACTTGAAGTGCATTTAGCTGCTTATACTTCCATATTTTACTTAAGAATGATCTTGAAGTAAGTTATTTCTACTCGTACCCCCCCTGATGCCATTTTTCCTCCTCATACTTTTTAATGTAAAAACGGTTAAATGACCTGAGCTCAAACGACATTATTTTTAAATGTGTTCTTAATGAGTCGTCCACTGTACAGTATAAATTCCAATTACATCCAATTAACCCCAATCAGAAGCTCCTCATCTCTAGCCTCTTTTTTATTTAATGGTTGGCTGCGGCTCCAACCGTTGATGAGGCTGAATGAGCGGCGCCGCTAAATGACCGCGCCGCAGCAGCCGTTAGCCTAATGGAGGCGGCGTGGCCATTACACCTCTGTGTGCACAAGCCGCCTCTTTTAACAGGCTAGATCAACTTTTATATGGGGTCTGACGCCTCCCGTCCAGGTTCACTCTGACTTTAGCCCATTTGCTGCGACGGAAAATGTTAAGTAGAAACCTCCCATCCATGAACGCCAGCCCATTATTTTCTAATTACGATGCATTTAGGTGCTGCAGCAGCTGTAGGATTCCACAACAGCAGGTACCAAGGAGTACTGGGGAAAGTACTAGTACTTCAGTTACTGATATACATGTGAGAGTAGAACCACACGGCATCAAAACATCTGAAACCTTTACCACGAAGAGCAAATAAAAAAAAAAACAAGAAAAGAGGAAATTTAATAAAATAGAGAATATTAAAGTCTATTTTTAGGAATGTCCTTGTGTCTCAGTAACAGCAACATCACAAACAACTAATCAATACATTAAGTTTTCCAACATCAATAATGCAGAATTTATTATAGTTTTTTGGGATACAATTATTTCAGCATGAAGTGCATTAAAATTGATTGATTGAATAATAAGAGAATAAACTGATCAATAATCAACTAGAAGGATTCTGCCACAAATAATTTTATATATTAAAATCTGACTAAAACTGTCAGATTCATGTAGTGGAGCAATGTGTAAAGCAGCATCACATGGGAGCAAGTACCTCAAAGTGTACTTAAATTAATGTATTTAGTTACTTTCCACTGATTGTGTGAGGAGTTTTACTCAAATCTTTAAATATTAAAAAAAAAAAAGATAAAGTGTAATATAAAAGTTGCTGAGGAGTAACTGTAACAGTACGTTAATATTAACAGTAACACACCCACTGTAACACCAATAGCATCAGTTACTGTTACACTAACAGTAACTGTCACAGTAACACCAACAGTAACACTGACAGTAACACTAACAATAACTGTCACAGTAACACTAACAGTAACACTAACAATAACTGTCACAGTAACACTAACAGAAACACTAACAGTAACACTAACAGTAACTGTCACAGTAACACTAACAGTAACACTAACAATAACTGTCACAGTAACACTAACAGTAACACTAACAGTAACACTAACAATAACTGTCAGAGTAACACCAACAGTAACACTAACAATAACTGTCACAGTAACACTAGCAGTAACACTAACAGTAACACTAACAGTACCACCAACAGTAACACTAACAGTAACACTAACACCAACAGTAACACTGACAGTAACACTGACAGTAACGCTAACAGTAAAAGTCACAGTAACACTAACAGTAACACCAACAGTAACACTAACAGTAACAGTAACACTAACAGTAACACCAACAGTAACACTGACAGTAACACTAACAATAACTGTCACAGTAACACTAACAGTAACACTAACAATAACTGTCACAGTAACACTAACAGAAACACTAACAGTAACACTAACAGTAACTGTCACAGTAACACTAACAGTAACACTAACAATAACTGTCACAGTAACACTAACAGTAACACTAACAGTAACACTAAAAGTAACAGTAACACTAACAGTAACAGTAACAGTAACAGTAACACTAACAGTAACACTAACAGTAACAGTAACACCAACAGTAACACTAACAGTAACAGTAACACTAACAGTAACACTAACAGTAACACCAACAGTAACAGTAACAGTAACACCAAAAGTAACACTAACACTAACAGTAACACTAACAGTAACACTAACAGTAACACTAACAGTAACACCAACAGTAACAGTAACAGTAACACCAACAGTAACACTAACACTAACAGTAACACTAACAGTAACACTAACAGTAACAGTGATTTCGTGCAGACACAGTCTGAAGTGCCAGTTTCGCAGCAGTTTGCTCAACGTTTGCTTTTCTCAGGCTCAAGTCGAGTCGGTGAAACGGAGACAATGCAGATTAGAAGCAGCATGCAGCCACAGAAAGGAAGAATCCTCGGGAGCTGGGCTGGCAGCAGACAGGATAAGCCCTCCCACACACTCAGTCTCCACAACTTCTCTGTTTGTGCTCTTCTGTGGCGTTCACATTGCGTAATACCCACAACAATCTGTCGAATAAACCCAACAAAAATCAGCACCAGGACTCCCGGCTTCACCAACTACGCTTTCATACCAAGTGCATTCAAAACACAATTCCCTCATAATTTGAGCTTTGTTAAAAGAAACACGCGTCCGTCCCTTAATGAAAGCGCCACAGTGGACATTAGACGTGGATTAAGCAGCAGAGAACTAGAGACGCAACAATAAGCCTTTGAAACGGCGCCGACATATAGGACTGTCACAGCCGACACGAAGCGGCTTCTCCGACTGCACGGCTAAATAACGGCTTTATTTATGGATGCTAGGAAATTAAGCACACTTAAAAGCCCGGACAGTTGGGTTTAATCAACTCCCCTGATTCATGCTCACAATTCACGGAGCGACTGAAAGCAGGCACATTAAATACATTCCCTTATTACTCTATAAATGCAAGTGGCCAAGCAGACAAAACCCCAGTGATAAATTAATAGTAATAAAACACCAACTGCACGGACAGATACAGAAATTAAAACCCGGCGTCAAATACAACACGTCGTTCAGCTTAATAAAATCAAGACAATAACATTTCTGGGAACCAATATCTCTGCACCTTCTGCTGCACATTTAAACACGTTAATGTTGATTTGTATCTCGTTGACTTTGACTGAAACCAGCTAATAAATATTTAGTGTTTAGAGGCCGTTTGGGTCAGAGAATGAACTCATTCTGACAGGAAACAAATACTGAACAAGTTCGTCCTGGACCACAGGAAGAGCTGGAGAGGAAGAAATAGACAGAAACAGGCGGAAAGAAAAACGAGAAACGGAAATAGACAAACATCAAACACATGAAATAAGAAGAGTAAATAAAACGCAGAGATAAAAACAGAGACATGAGACACAGGAAGGAAGAAATGAATGAACAACATATACAGACGTTAGCGTTAGCGATGGATTTATTTAGGTTTTATTTAAAAAAACAACAAGTTAAATAAAATATTTAATTTGAAAATAAAAATCCACACGGATGCAGAAAGTGTGATGTGAGTTTAGCTCCAGAATCACTTTATAATATTTAATTTATCATTTAAAAATATATCATTTTAAACATTTTGAAATAAAATCTCTTTTCTATCTGCTAATTAGATTTAGATGTGTTTATAAATCACATTATCTACTCTCTCTCTCATATATATATATATATATATATATATATATATATATATATATATATATGTATACATATATACATATACATATATATATATATATATATATATATGTATATATATATATATATGTATATATGTATATATGTATACATTCATTCTGTTGCAGCCTTATTTCCAAAAGAAAAGAAAACAGAACAACACATATTTTGTCATTGCAGAATAATGATCATAATTATTTTGAGTCCAGATATTTCTTCCTGAAACAGGTTTGAATTGTGTAATTTCTTCTGTTTCTTCCGTTTTCTGTAGTTTAGATGATGAATGAGGGTCAGTTTTAAAATATTAATTAACTAGTTTAATATTCTAGATGGATTAAATATTTAATATTTATCTTTTTGTCAGTTACACCTTTTAGTGTAAAAAGAAAATTCACACAAAATCATGATTTTTGTTAAATAAACTGGATTTTAAAGGTTTTGGACATTTTTGCATAATTGGTGATATTTTAGTGTATTTATGCCACGTTGGCAGCATGATGTTGTCCATGCAGAAGATGTACAAGTCTCATTGTTTAAAGTGATGAACTGTTAATCAGATTTCAGCAGCTCCCACATGGTAAACGTGTCTCTGACAGGAGGACTCACTCCGCCTGGAGACTATAAAAACTGAGTCTGAGACCAGAGGACCTGACGTCTCTGAGGCCCAGACAAACGTGGTCCTGGTCCACCGGCAGGAAACGTCCTGACACGCATTAATGCTGCTCATGTTCTGCATCCATCACCGTCACCCAGACGCAGACAAGAAGAAACGATTAGTGGATTCATCACCTCGTGTCCAGGCTGGGAAATCCAGATTCTCTCTGGGTCGGGTTAGAAAACAACCCTGACCCTGGACAAACAACAGATTGACTCTTCATCCAGTTTTAAGCCACTTTTTTCTTCTCAGATCTTCTTTCTGCTCCCTTTAATCAGCTGTCTGAATATTCCTTTAAGGGGACTCTGAGGGTAAAAACCAGGAGAAAACTACAACTCCCATAATCCCACGGTGCATCATGACATCATCAACCCCTGACACCCCTATAGAAACTGCAGGAAACAACGTGTGTTTTATGTGAAAGTGTTGGTTATAGCTGCCACCAGAGTTTCTACAGCGGTTCAGGAATGCAGCGGCAGCAATCGGACTGATCAGGGCTGCACCTTATTAAGCAGAGAATGACAGGAAGGGCAAGGTTCCAACACGCTCAGCAGAACCTAAGACTATCAGGAGCACTGCAAGGTGCCGTCTAAAAATAGACTAATACCAACAAAACTCTGACAGGAATAGAAAGATCACAACAATGCCCATTTAGTGCTCACGCACGCAGCGTCAATGGGCTTTTGTGCGGCGCAATCTCATCTTATTGCAATCTCAGCGTGGCCAACCTACGGAGCAAATCTCAGTAATTAACCTATGGTAATGACAAAAGCCAATTTATGGCTCTTAAAGATCAAATGTATCTGGGTTAATGTGAGGTCAATCTAATGCATGCGCGGGAATACCGGAGCCGGAATTGGAGCGGGATTATACTGCTGTTCCCGCCACAAACAGACGTGATAAAGACGCGTTAATGCGGCGCTGCTGTCAGATTAACGTGGAGCTGGAGTGGAACACAGCGACGACGCGTCGTTAGCAGCTGATAATAACCTGCAGCTGTCATAGGGAACCTCATGGAAGTGATGCACAACTTCTCGTCTTGTTGATTGTTGATGTGGAGAATTTGCTTTTAAGGAGGTTGAAACAGATCAAAAACTGCAAAACTGCACCTGTCGAATGTTTTATCAGGTTCAGGAAGAATGACAGCACCACACATACATGTAAAATAATGAATAATAGATTAATTATAGCTAATTAATCAGCCACTTACTTGTAGTGAAATCCATTATCCTCTATTCATCCTCATTAGATTAATAGATGGTGATGGTCCCAGAAAGTTTGTATGGATAAATACATAAAGTCCTGTATGTGTGTGTAGATAAATAAATAAATAAATAAATAAAGTCCCTGTTTGTGACTTCATTGCGGCCTCTGTAGCGGAGCCAGATGTTGGACCACCTGGACCAGACCAGACCAACCAGCATTAGTGATTCAGCCCAGTGACTCCAAACAGAACCGCTGACAGATCCCGGCTCCTGGGAGTTCTGCTGCATTTAAATAGCACCTTTTGATATGAGATCAATACGGCGGATTAACAGTCCAGTCACTCATGGCGATGCTGCAGGGAGACGGCGCTCCGACCGTGATACATTATGTGCCAGAACTAAACAAAGAAGTTATTTCAATTCCAATGGTTTTGTTACTTTTTTTCACAAAAGGTCAAGCGCTGTCAAAAATATCAGCATATTGACCTTTTTAAACATTCCAGAATCATCGGGATCATAGATTCTGCTTCTGCCTCTTTCTAAGGGTTAAAACGGCAGCGACTCCCGTCCTTGTACAGTTTCACCTCCAGCCAGCAGGGCAGCAAACCGCCTGCTGATTGGTGGAGGAGAGAGGGCCCGGACCGGCTCGTTAAGGACCGGACCGGCACGTTAAGGACCGGACCGGCTCGTTAAGGACTGGAACCGGCTCGTTAAGGACCGGACCGGCTCGTTAAGGACCGGACCGGCTCGTTAAGGACCGGACCGGCTCGTTAAGTCAAAGTCAAAGTCAAAGTTAATTTTATTGTCAATTTCTTCACATGTACTTGACATACAAAGGAATCGAAATTGCGTTTCTCACTATCCTATGTGTTTACATGTACAACAACATCAAAGTGCAGGTGCGCAAGACGAGACAATCCTAAACTAACTTAAGGGACTGGAACTGGCTCGTTAAGGACTGGACCGGCTCGTTAAAGACCGAACCGGCTCGTTAAGGACTGGACCAGCTCGTTAAGGACTGGACCAGCTCGTTAAGGACCGAACCGGCTCGTTAAGGACTGGACCAGCTCGTTAAGGACTGGACCAGCTCGTTAAGGACCGAACCGGCTCGTTAAGGACTGGACCGGCTCGTTAAGGACTGGACCAGCTCGTTAAGGACCGAACCGGCTCGTTAAGGACTGGACCAGCTCGTTAAGGACTGGACCAGCTCGTTAAGGACCGAACCGGCTCGTTAAGGACTGGACCGGCTCGTTAAGGACTGGACCAGCTCGTTAAGGACCGAACCGGCTCGTTAAGGACTGGACCGGCTCGTTAAGGACTGGACCAGCTCGTTAAGGACCGAACCGGCTCGTTAAGGACTGGACCGGCTCGTTAAGGACTGGACCAGCTCGTTAAGGACTGGACCGGACCGACTTGTCAGGGGCTGGTTGGTTCACTAAGTGAACAGAGACTTTTACTGGAAAACATGAATCTATATATTTAGCATCTATCAGTGTTTCCATGAAAACACAGAAACAGTTGCAGATTCTGGAACAAAAAACACAACTGATTAGATTTGACTGAAGGTTTCTGTTTTTAACCATTAATATCTGGATATTTACATTTATTATTCATATTTTAAATGACTCACTTCTCTTTTAATGGGACTGTTGTAGTCGATGTGTAGAAAAGATTTTTATTTTACAGAAAAAGAAAAGCATTAATTGGTTGATTTTTCAGCCTATTGAATGTCAGCGTTTCTCCTGTTGGCTCCGCCCACAATTTCCTGTCCAGAGACTTGAAGCTGTGGTGATGTCACAGTTATTTAAAGGGACATTTAAGTATTTTGTACATTTATTCCCATTTCCCAGATTACTATCATTTATCAGATCATCAATTAGTCGTTTGGTTCATTAAATGTTGATGAAGATCGAAGCTAAAATGTCTTTTTTTGTCCACAAACCAAAGATCATCAGTTTACTGTTATAGAAGAATAAAGAAACCAGGAAATAATCAGAACAGAAGCTGGAACAGAGAATCTGGACATTTTATCAGTAAAAATGAATTAAAAATAACTCTAAATAATTATGATTGTGTCATCCCTCCTGTTTTGTTAGTTTACGGTTAAGAAATGTGTAGGTGTCAGTTCTGTTTATTTTGACTGTTTATAGCAATTAATCAACGAATCTAAGATTCATCTAAACTAAAGAAGCTTTATCAGCCAAAACATTTGGTGACGCTCCAACACGTTCGTAAGAATGTTGTGAACATGTTTTTGTCAGTGTGACGTCCATTAAACCTTCTAACACGTGAACACACACATTGACTGATCGTTGCTGTGTTGAAAACGTGTTTTCACCAGATTCGTGTCAGCGTTGTTTCTGCTGCAGATTGACAGAGTCCTTTAGTCCTTGAGTTGAGCTTCATGACCCGAGGATCAGAAACACTGGAAGCGTCTGCTGCGTGTGTGTGCGTGTGTGTGTGTGTGTGTGGTCCACCGCTGTATTTCACCGCTACAGAAGGAAATAAACGAGCTCCAGCTGCTGCTTCTCATTGCACTGACATATAGAGAATTAAATATTAATGCACTATTGTGTATTGATTGAAAAAATAGCTGCCACCGTAATGGGCCGGTTGATATTTCTGAATCAAACAATGACAAACTCGTTATCAAAGGGCATTTTTTAAACATTTATGACATCAGTTGTTGCCGTGGAGCAGACGGCTTCGTACCGCAGTAAACAGCATGGAAATGAAGCAAAAGCTCGTTCGCGGCTGCTGAAAATGAAAGTTCTGCACGACACACAAAGTCTGTAATTGTATTAACCTGGGACGACCTGGAACAATAGATCCGAGCGTCCGATCGATTATTTTGACGGGTGAAAAGGTTCGACTAACTTCTCCTGAGCGTTTACAAGTCGGCGCGGGCTGAATGTTAATGAGCGCAGCGGCGTTCCTTCTCTGGAAAAAACATGCGAAATATTCAGAGAAAAGTGTGTTTTTTCCAGCCGTCAGTGAGGCGCCTTTGTTCGGCTGAGTCATGGATGGGGAATGAACTGTTGCTGTGGAAAGATTTCAGCACCAGAACACAGCCCCGGTCCAGTCCACACGGACAAAGAGACTGTTCACACCAGCAGCATCTTCACAGTAAGACACCAACTCCCTCTGCTACAGGTCAGAGGTCAGAGGTCAGCGTGAGAAACCGTAGAGAACGCAGCCATGTGGAGATTCAAGAGATTCACAATCAATATGTTATAGACGATCAATAACCACTGTTAATGAAAACATCAGCTACAGACTGTCAATAATCACTATTGATAATATCAGCTATAGACTATCAATAATCACTATTATTGATGATATCAGCTATAGACTATCAATAATCACTATTGATGATAATATCAGCTATAGACTATCAATAATCACTATTGATGATAATATCAGCTATAGACTATCAATAACCACTATTGATGATAATATCAGCTATAGACTATCAATAATCACTATTATTGATAATATCAGCTATAGACTATCAATAATCACTATTATTGATAATATAAGCTATAGACTATCAATAATCACTATTGATGATAATATCAGCTATAGACTATCAATAATCACTATTGATGATAATATCAGCTGTAGACTATCAATAATCACTATTATTGATAATATCAGCTATAGACTATCAATAATCACTATTATTGATAATATCAGCTATAGACTATCAATAATCACTATTGATGATAATATCAGCTATAGACTATCAATAATCACTATTATTGATAGTCTTATCATCTTATTGATCTCCTTTCCTTCATACATAACAGACTGTGGTTCCTTGTATCTTACAGTAGAAGCTCAGACTCTGAACAGACTGGAGTTGGAGCTGTGACTGTGAGAAGAGACGTTTTCCTCTGGGGGACGTGGGGGGGCTGTTGGTGGGGGGCTGTTGGTGGGGGGCTGTTGGTGGGGGGGGGGCTGTTGGCGGGGGGCTGTTGTCCACTGCAGGTCGGAGGTGTCACCTCCACACGATGTGACAAACCCCTCTGGTCGGACGCTTCCTCTCCTTCACACCCCCCATCCTCTTCCCCTTTTCCACCTTCTCAGACAAATGAGTGAGGCCCCCGCCCGGCGCCCCCCCAGGCAAGGACGGGCGGCGTGCTGGACTGCAGCCCCGGTCGCAGCTTCTCGCTCCATCGCTTCACACTTAACCCCCCCCTTCTTTCTCAGGCCCAGGGCTCTGGCTGCTCGTTTTGTGACTACAGGACCGTTTCCAGAGTCGCGCCCAGACATACGCCACATGTCACGGCGCCGTGCGGCGGCCCGGGGGGGGCGAGCTGACACGTCCGGTACGTCGGTACGCCACCTGTTAATGTACGATACCAAACACCCCAACAGGACCACGTCCACCCTGGAAGGCGTCTACTGCTGGGAAGCAGAGAATAACCAGAACACAGGAACCAGGCGAGGTTTTAACTTAACGACCAAATCCACGAAGAAACGTTCCCCCAACGTTCCCCCAACGTTCTCAGAATGTTCCCTTCACAGAAATATTAGTTTTATGTCCGAAAACCTTTTAATTTTATCATCTATTAACCCTCTTGCATAAATATTACGTAAACATAGTAAAAAAAGGGTTTGAATGCTTTTAGTACCTAAACTGTCTAAATAAATAGATATAATAAAAAGTATTCAGTCTTTCAAAATAAAAGCCTCCCTAATTGTAAAAACAGATTTTATATCACAATGTTTTAACAGATGAAGACAAAGTAAACTATGAAGTTGAGGCTTAAGAAGTAAAAGCGACACAAGTCAAACAGAATGAGAATTACAGGTCAAAGATTTTACAAACGCTGGTTTTCACTGCGGAGGCTGAAGATCTGAAGATGTTCTAAAGCTGAGGAGATCTAACGTCAGAAACACAGAAATGTCCCTTTAACATCAGGGAAACGTTAAATGAACATTCCCACAACATTGTGGAATGCAGAACGTGCAGCTGGAATCTCTCTGCTTCTTTTCCATGTCCTTCAGCCTCCACAACGTAGAAGTGATATTGAGGAATGCAAAAAACGGCCTGGTGGACTAATCGTGTGCTGAGTACAGCCATGATAATGATGATGGATTAGAAATACAGCGGCGTATTGGGATTACTGTGCTATTAACTGGCCAGGGAGGAGGAGGACGAGGAGGCAGACCACTATCAAGCTAATCAATCAAATAACGGGACAAGCCCCTGTCTAGTAGAAACAATTAGACCACTTCTCCACAATCAATAGGCTGCATTCTGTTTAGATACCCACTGGTCACTCATTCAATAAACCTCTGTGGGCTGCGATAAGCCTGCCAGGCGGCGAGCAGGGAACACACACATCACGCCGGCTCCAGGAAGGCCTCGTAAAAATCGCAAATCGAAGACAATATAATTTAATGTGGCAAAGGTTATTTTTTCCAACTTGTTCATTATCAAACGTCTCATGTGGAAGCTTCGCTATAAAAACCAGAGTCGCTGTTTTAGGGAACAGCCTCTCAGACCTGGACTTTATTAGGTTTAATTACAATTATTAAAGATAGCTTCATTATATTAAACACAGGGAAACATGGGCAGAAACATCCAGATGTTGAATCTAACAGATCAATATGACTGAAGCTGGTTTGGTTTGTTTCAACATGTTTTTTACATTTTAAATCATAACTGAGATTAACTGAGACTATTTCCCTTTGTCCAATAATCAATAATCATAAACTGAAGCAGGTTTGTCCACTCACATGTTAAGAGATTAAAAAGTAGAAAAATATCCTTTAAGGGACATTTAGAACAGAGAAAGATGAGATTAATTAGTGATTGGAGAGAATCTCAATCTGAAGATGATGTTATCAATAATAGTGATTATTGATAGTCTATAGCTGATATTATCAATAATAGTGATTATTGATAGTCTGTAGCTGATGTTATCAATAATAGTGATTATTGATAGTCTGTAGCTGATGTTATCAATAATAGTGATTATTGATAGTCTATAGCTGATATTATCATCAATAGTGATTATTGATAGTCTATAGCTGATATTATCAATAATAGTGATTATTGATAGTCTATAGCTGATATTATCATCAATAGTGATTATTGATAGTCTATAGCTGATATTATCAATAATAGTGATTATTGATAGTCTATAGCTGATATTATCAATAATAGTGATTATTGATAGTCTATAGCTGATATTATCATCAATAGTGATTATTGATAGTCTATAGCTGATATTATCAATAATAGTGATTATTGATAGTCTATAGCTGATATTATCATCAATAGTGATTATTGATAGTCTATAGCTGATATTATCATCAATAGTGATTATTGATAGTCTATAGCTGATATTATCAATAATAGTGATTATTGATAGTCTATAGCTGATATTATCATCAATAGTGATTATTGATAGTCTACAGCTGATATTATCAATAATAGTGATTATTGATAGTCTATAGCTGATATTATCATCAATAGTGATTATTGATAGTCTATAGCTGATATTATCAATAATAGTGATTATGGAGCTGCGTTCTCCAGTGTTTCCACCTCCTAGCTCCAGGTTTATGGGGCGTTCAGGGACTCTGAGGTGGTTCCGTGGGGATCAGTCTCAGCAGTGCTGGTGTCTCCTGCTTCTGCTTCCAGCTCCGCTCACATACATAATTAAAGCAGGAATTTGTATCTGTCTGCACTCTGTGGCCTCCTGATGAATTAATATCTGGTGGAAGTCCTACACAGCCATCAGATTAGCTCATTTATTTCTGTCAGCTGCTTGCTCTATCAGCTATTTGTAAATCAGAGCGTGTGTGTGTGTGTGTGTGTGTTGAGATTGTTGGACGTGTATTTATTATCATAAATGGCTGTTATGAATTAGGGCTGATTCAAACGTCCAGCACACAGAGCCGCGAGTGTGAGTGCAGTGATGACAAATATCTGTTTCCCTGAGAAATGCTGTTGTTGTGATATTTCACATTGTTCCCAGCTGGACATGAAAGGACCAGCATGCTCCACCTCAAAATGTCCTCTGATCCCTTTAATGCTATTATTAACGCGTCTGAGTGCTAATACACCCTGATAAATACAACCTCATACAAATGCTTTATTTTGTCAATGATTTCAGAAAGTGAACCTCTACATACCCAGAGCCTTCATTCCTCATGTTTATGACTATTGCTTAAAGATGATGAAAACCTACAACTTTTCACAATATTTCAATTATTTGATTTATATATTTATTTTAATGACTTGTATATATATATTGTCTTAATAAAGCATTTTTTTCTGTTTCTGTACCCCTGACAGTATATTCTGATGTTGAAGAGAAAAACAGACAAATCTAAACTCAACTAGAGCTGCAATGATTAGTCAATTAATCAATTACTTTCCAACTATCACATCAACCATCAACTATTTTCATAATCAATGAATTGTTTTGAGTTATTTTTAATGATAAAATGTCCAGATTCTCTGGTTCAGCTTCTGTTCTCTGATTATTTCCTGGTTTCTTTATTCTTCTATAATAGAAAACTGATGATCTTTGGGAGAACTGATTGACAAATTTTACTTTTCTGTATAATTTAATACGTTATTTATCCTTTAGCAGGAAACGCTAAAACGCTGCTACACACCAACATTGTGCACAGGAAAAGAGAAGTTAATAAAACAAGGACAAAGTGTCAGGCAGTGAGAAAACTCAGCTCTGGATTCTGATGCAGCTGAAACTTTCTGTTCCTGCATCAAACTGAAGATTCATGAGTTGGTTTTTGATCCAGTTTTAATTTATTTTCTTCTGTAGAACAGTGAAATATTCGTGACTAATGCAGAGGCGTTTACAGATTAGTTCAGATAGAAGAATAGAAATTTATTTAAAACAAAATTCATGTTCAATGTTCAAACATCACTTGTTAGTTCCACTGGAAAAAACATCACAGATATTTAACCATAAACATTTCTTCAGTTTTACTGGTTTTAATCACAGTTCATTTGGAGACAGAAGATTTCATACTTTTTTTCTTAGTTTTACTTTTATTTCATTTTGAAGTTTTATTTAGTTTTGATTAGTTCTAAGTGTATTTACTAGTTTGAGTTTAGAATAAATTCATCTATTAGTCTAAGTGTTATTTTTGTGATTCAGAGATTTAGATCTAAAATAAAGTCTTGGACCAAAAACTGACTAATCACTGTTGTATAAGACATTTTCTCTATAATTGTGATAGTTCTAATTAATTTTCTAAACACAACAAAAACAACACTTTTGGTTCATTATTGCTTTGAGTAAAGTTTTTGAATTATAGATCAGAATGTGTGTGTATGCGTGAGATTCTTATCTCCAGATCTGTCAGGTCCACCAGGTCCACCAGGTCCATCAGGTCCACCAGGTCCATCAGGTCCACCAGGTCCATCAGGTCCACCAGGTCCACCAGGTCCACCAGGTCCACCATGCCCACCAGGTCCACCAGGTCCACCAGGTCCATCAGGTCCACCAGTGAGGGTCCGACAGGGTCCAGACGTGGTTTGGTAGGACTGGAGGTGTAGCAGGCTGCCTAGGAACAAACAAGAAGACTGCGTTGGGGGGTGGTGGATGGCAGCATGCAGGGTGTTCAGGGGGGGCAGGGACATATAGTATATATACTATAATAATATAGTTGTTGATGTGGTGGTGTTGGTAATAATATTGTTGTTAATATGGGGATGGTGTTAATAATATAGTTGTTAATATGGTGGTGTTGTTAATAATATTGTTGTTAATATGGCTTTGGTGTTAAAAATATAGTTGTTAATGTGGCGTGGTGTTAATAATATAGTTGTTAATATGGAGGTGGGGTAATAATACTGTTGTTAATATGGTGGTGGTGCTGTTAATAATATAGTTGTTTATATGGTGGTGTTGTTAATAATATAGCTGTTAATATGGCGGTGCTGTTAATACTACTGTTGTTAATATGGTGGTGGTGTTAATAATATAGTTGTTAATGCGGCTTTGGTGTTAATAATATAGTTGTTAATATGGCGGTGGGGTAATAATACTGTTGTTAATATGGTGGTGGTGGTGTTAATAATACTGTTGTTAATATGGTGGTGTTGTCAATAATATAGTTGTTAATGTGGTGGTGGTGTTAGTAATACTGTTGTTAATGTGGTGGTGGTGTTAGTAATACTGTTGTTAATATGGCGGTGGTTTTGATAATATAGTTGTTAATATGGTGGTGGTGGTGTTAATAATACTGTTGGTAATATGGCGGTGGTGTTGATAATATAGTTGTTAATGTGGCTGTGGTGTTGATAATATAGTTGTTAATATGGTGGTGGTGGTGTTGATAATATAGTTGTTCATGTGGTGGCGGTGGTGTTATTACTACTGTTGTTAATATGGTGGTGCTGTTGATAATATAGTTGTTAATATGGTGGTGCTGTTAATACTACTGTTGTTAATATGGCGGTGCTGTTGATAATATAGTTGTTAATGTGGCTGTGGTGTTAATATAGTTGTTAATGTGGCTGTGGTGTTAATAATATAGTTGTTAATGTGGCGGTGGTGTTAATAATACTGTTGGTAATATGGCGGCGGTGTTAGTAATACTGTTGTTAATATGGTGTTGTTGTTAATAATATAGTTGTTAATGTGGCGGTGGTGTTAGTAATACTGTTGTTAATATGGCGTGGTGTTAATAATACTGTTGTTAATATGGCGGTGGTTTTGATAATATAGTTGTTAATGTGGCTGTGGTGTTGATAATATAGTTGTTAATATGGTGGTGGTGGTGTTGATAATATAGTTGTTCATGTGGTGGCGGTTGTGTTAATACTACTGTTGTTAATATGGCGGTGCTGTTAATACTACTGTTGTTAATATGGCGGTGCTGTTGATAATATAGTTGTTAATGTGGCTGTGGTGTTAATAATATAGTTGTTAATGTGGCGGTGCTGTTAATAATACTGTTGTTAATATGGTGGTGGTGTTGTTGATAATACAGTTGTTAATGTGGCGGTGGTGTTGATACCACTGTTGTTAATGTGGCGGTGGTGTTGATAATACAGTTGTTAATAGTGGTGTTGATAATAGAGTTGTTAATAGTGGTGTTGATAATACAGTTGTTAATAGTGGTGTTGATAATACAGTTGTTAACCTGAGACCAGGCCTGCGCGCTGCTCCCTCCCTGCTTCGTACCTGTAGCAGCTTCCTGAGCCGTGCAGCGCTGACAGATGTCGGCCTTCTTCTTCTGATCATCCATTTTCCGCGGCGCGCTGTAAAAGGTCCCGTGGCATTGATAACACATTTGGCTCTGACATCAAATTCCTGCCCTATGAAAGAAAACAGCATCAATCACCAGGGGCCATTCATCTGTGGCTGGTGACAAGGCGGATTATTAATTTATCAGCGAACGCCCCCCTCTCTCCGTAATAGAGTGGCTCGAGTGTGTCCATGGGAGACTTCCCAGGATTGTAATTAATAGGGAACAGACATACCTAATTTCCCTCTCGCCTCTTTGTGTCAGCGAGCGGCTCAGTGGCAGTGACTGAAAGAGGCTTTAGAAAGCGTTTGTTGATGTGATGCCGGATGCTGACGAGCAGAGTCCATAATGGGAGGAATATCAAAAGACACCATGAGGACGCAAATGATCTGATGAATGACGGGAGCCGGAAATCCAGATTTTTATAAGGAGAGGGAAAAAAAAATAAAGACGCGAGGCCTCGTCTCACAAATGAAACCGGACGCCTCCTCGCTGCCTTCTTTCCAGACATCAGGGGCTGTGTGTTGAGATCCTCAAATCTCGGTTATTCATGAAAATGTTTCGGAATACCATCTTTTACCTTTAACTGCTTTATTCTCCCAAAGCCGGCCCACTGCATGACATTTAAAAGGTAAGTAAGGCCATTTGGAGTTGGCTAATTCCGTCTTATGTTCCTGCCTACGAGATCTGAAGCAGCCCTAGCGCCATAAAATGCTTATAAAATATTAAAAAGCTCCAGCATTAGATGTGCAGCAGTAGAGTGAGAGGAGCAAGGAGGCTTCCTGCTGTGAGAGGAGGAGGAGGAGGAGGAGGAGGAGGAGGCTGGTGGACTGCAGCAGCGTCACTTCACTGAAGACAGGAACTCTCCCTCCTGGGGGGTCCACGGGTTAGAAAACCTGGAAATGGGAAATTTAAATGCAGCAAGTCTGGTGAGATTGGAGAACATCTTATATATTTTATTATATTGTATGTTTTATTTATTTATACATTTCATTTATTTTAAATTCTGTCTGCAACCTCTCAGCTATAGACTATCAATAATTACTATTGATGATGATATCAGCTATAGACTATCAATTATCACTATTATTGATAATATCAGCTATAGACTATCAATAATCACTATTATTGATAATATCAGCTATAGACTATCAATAATCACTATTGATGATAATATCAGCTATAGACTATCAATAATTACTATTATTGATAATATCAGCTATAGACTATCAATAATCACTATTATTGATAATATCAGCTATAGACTATCAATAATCACTATTATTGATAATATCAGCTATAGACTATCAATAATCACTATTGATGATGATATCAGCTATAGACTATCAATAATCACTATTGATGATAATATCAGCTATAGACTATCAATAATCACTATTGATGATAATATCAGCTATAGATTATCAATAATCACTATTATTGATAATATCAGCTATAGACTATCAATAATCACTATTATTGATAATATCAGCTATAGACTATCAATAATCACTATTGATGATAACATTCAGAAGCAGTTAGCAGCAGCACTGTTAGCATTAACAGCAGCAGTGTTAGCAGCAGTAACAGCAGTGTTAGCAGCACTGCTAGCAGCAGTGTTAGCAGCAGCAGTGTTAGCAGCAGCAGCAGTGTTAGCAGCAGTTTTAGCAGCAGCAGTGTTAGCAGCAGCAGCAGTGTTAGCAGCAGAGTTAGCAGCAGCAGTGTTAGCAGCAGAAGTGTTAGCAGCAGCAGAGTTAGCAGCAGCAGTGTTAGCAGCAGAGTTAGCAGCAGCAGTGTTAGCAGCAGAAGTGTTAGCAGCAGCAGAGTTAGCAGCAGCAGTGTTAGCAGCAGCAGCAGCGTTAGCAGCAGTGTTAGCAGCAGAGTTAGCAGCAGCAGTTTTAGCAGCAGCTTTAGCAGCAGCAGTGTTAGCAGCAGCAGTGTGAGCAGCAGCAGCTCTAACCTCCTTGCTAGGTGCAGGCTTCACTGTAATTGGCTGTGCCAACAGCAGTGTTAGCAGCAGCAGTGTTAGCAGCAGCAGTATTAGCAGCAGCAGTGTTAGCAGCAGCAAAAGCAGTGTTAGCAGCAGCAGCAGTGTTAGCAGCAGCAGCAGCAGTATTAGCAGCAGCAGTGTTAGCAGCAGCAAAAGCAGTGTTAGCAGCAGCAGTGTTAGCAGAAGCAGCAGCAGTGTTAGCAGCAGCAGTGTTAGCAGCAGCAGTGTTAGCAGCTGCAGTATTAGCAGCAGCAGTGTTAGCAGCAGCAGAAGCAGTGTTAGCAGCAGCAGTGTTAGCAGCAGCAGCAGTGTTAGCAGCAGCAGCAGCAGTATTAGCAGCAGCAGTGTTAGCAGCAGCAAAAGCAGTGTTAGCAGCAGCAGTGTTAGCAGAAGCAGCAGCAGTGTTAGCAGCAGCAGTGTTAGCAGCAGCAGTATTAGCAGCAGCAGTGTTAGCAGCAGCAGTGTTAGCAGCAGCAGCAGTGTTAGCAGCAGCAGCAGCAGTATTAGCAGCAGCAGTGTTAGCAGCAGCAAAAGCAGTGTTAGCAGCAGCAGTGTTAGCAGAAGCAGCAGCAGTGTTAGCAGCAGCAGTGTTAGCAGCAGCAGTATTAGCAGCAGCAGTGTTAGCAGCAGCAAAAGCAGTGTTAGCAGCAGCAGTGTTAGCAGCAGCAGCAGTGTTAGCAGCAGCAGCAGCAGCAGTATTAGCAGCAGTAGTGTTAGCAGCAGCAAAAGCAGTGTTAGCAGCAGCAGTGTTAGCAGAAGCAGCAGCAGTGTTAGCAGCAGCAGTGTTAGCAGCAGCAGTGTTAGCAGCAGCAGAGTTAGCAGCAGCAGCTTTAGCAGCAGCAGTGTTAGCAGCAGCAGTGTTAGCAGCAGCAGCTCTAACCTCCTTGCTAGGTGCAGGCTTCACTGTAATTGGCTGTGGCAGCAGCAGTATTAGCAGCAGCAGTGTTAGCAGCAGCAGTGTTAGCAGCAGCAGTGTTAGTAGCAGCTTTAGCAGCAGCAGTGTTAGCAGCAGCAGCAGTGTTAGCAGCAGCAGCAGTGTTAGCAGCAGTGTTAGCAGCAGCAGTGTTAGCAGCAGCAGTGTTAGCAGCAGCAAAAGCAGTGTTAGCAGCAGCAGTGTTAGCAGCAGCAGCAGTGTTAGCAGCAGCAAAACCAGTGTTAGCAGCAGCAGTGTTAGCAGAAGCAGCAGCAGTGTTAGCAGCAGCAGTGTTAGCAGCAGCAGAGTTAGCAGCAGCAGCTTTAGCAGCAGCAGAGTTAGCAGCAGCAGCTTTAGCAGCAGCAGTGTTAGCAGCAGCAGTGTTAGCAGCAGCAGCAGCTCTAACCTCCTTGCTAGGTGCAGGCTTCACTGTAATTGGCTGTGCCAGCAGCAGTGTTAGCAGCAGCAGTGTTAGCAGCAGCAGTATTAGCAGCAGCAGTGTTAGCAGCAGCAAAAGCAGTGTTAGCAGCAGCAGCAGTGTTAGCAGCAGCAGCAGCAGTATTAGCAGCAGCAGTGTTAGCAGCAGCAAAAGCAGTGTTAGCAGCAGCAGTGTTAGCAGAAGCAGCAGCAGTGTTAGCAGCAGCAGTGTTAGCAGCAGCAGTGTTAGCAGCAGCAGCTTTAGCAGCAGCAGTGTTAGCAGCAGCAGAGTTAGCAGCAGCAGCTTTAGCAGCAGCAGTGTTAGCAGCAGCAGTGTTAGCAGCAGCAGCAGCTCTAACCTCCTTGCTAGGTGCAGGCTTCACTGTAATTGGCTGTGCCAGCAGCAGTGTTAGCAGCAGCAGTGTTAGCAGCAGCAGTATTAGCAGCAGCAGTGTTAGCAGCAGCAAAAGCAGTGTTAGCAGCAGCAGTGTTAGCAGCAGCAGC
>JAYKQN010000028.1:575000-602500 GCA_036785175.1 Eupleurogrammus muticus | reverse complement strand
ACACACACATGAATACATATAACAAAACACACACAGATATATACACATAACACACACCAGGCCTGGTCTCCTTTAATAATTTAAATGCGTTTAATCCAGTATTTTATAAGTGAATATTTGGGAAAGTGGCTGTGCGGCTGAATCTCCAGTTTATTAGCTCCTGTTTTATGAGGACATTTGTCATTCATGAGTCATTTCTTACTAAGTTCTCTGTTTGCAGAGAGTGTGTTTTCCGCGGCTAAAGGAGTTTATCTGACCGTGATGCTGAAGGATCCTGAGGAGACGCTGCTCAGTGGAGAAGGTCAGGACAGGAAATGTCACTGCCATAATGCAGCTGGTCCACAAAACACAGCTGCAGGAAAAACGCTGTAAACGGCCTAATATTTATTTTAATCCTGTTAGTCCCATACAGCGATTATCAGAGCATCCAAAGCTGTTTTAACGTCGTGAAACTACACGTGAATGTTTGAAAGTGCTGATTTGTAGGCGCTTCTCAACGTGAGCACAGATAGCTGGATGAATCCCCCCTGTCCCTCTTTACTTCTGCTAAATGAATCCTGTTGACAGATCACTGCTCAGATAGCAGCCGCGTTCCCTCACAAACGCGCTGCTGCGGCTTTTTTTGCCGTTTTGCAGCACACGGGAATCCACACGTCCTAAATGCTAAATGAAGTCTGACAGATAGCCTGGAGAAACAAAGTTGGGAGTTTGCAGCTGGGAGGGAGCGACCCCGAGTGAACAGGACACGCCATGAACACCGCGGATTTAACGATCAACATATGCTTCTGGATTTCTGGATTTTTTGATGCCAACACGAGGCAGCGACGGCCTGGAGACACGCAGCCACACAACGGAAGAGAAGCAGATAAAGACGAGCATCAGACATGTTTACTGTTATCAGCTGCTCTGCTGATCAAATATTAACTAGAGCTGTGACTCATATCTATTTTGATAGTTGATTCATCTATTGATTATTGAAATGATTGATTAGTTGTTTGTGTATAAAACAGCAATCAGTGTTTCCCAAAACAGAAAATAAACCTGAATATTTTGGTTATTACACACATTATATTCGGTTATATGTGTTATAATACTACTTTAAATCTGCTGTGTTTCTGTGTTTCCTCATCCACAGAGCATGCTGCAGTGCAGCCACTGAGGGATCTACGATGTTGGAGGGTCTGAGGCTGCCTTGGTGAAACCTGGAAGCTGTGATGGATCCTGCTCCTCATCCTCCACTTACACCAACATTCATTACATTTCTGTTTGTCTGTTTGTAATGTCCAGTTTTCCCTGTAATGTTTCCACCTGCACATCATCTACTGCAGCCTGTCCGTCCTGAAGAGGGACCCTCCTCTGTTTCTCTTCCTGAGGTTCTTCTGTTTTTAGAGTTTTACCTTGTAGATGTGAGGCTCTAAGGACAGGGGATGTTGTGTTGTGTTGTACAAACTGTAAAGCTGTTGGGGCAAATCTGTGATTTGTGATTCTGGGCTGAACAAATAAAGTGAATTGAATTAAATTGACATACTGTGCTGGTGTATTCTACACTATAAACTAAATATTTTAATTCCTTCAGAACTTGTGCTGTTGTAAATGTGTTTGTTAGACAGTTCAGGTTCCAGCACCAGAACAGTCAGGTCTGTAGTTTTCAGACGGCTGCGTCCAGCTGTGATAATGCCGTCTTCCTGTGCTCTGTGTAGTAATGTGCTGCTTCTCTGAGCAGGAAACAGCAGCATCAGGAAGAATCTGCTGCTGCGTGCTGGTGCAGCACCAGCGTCTGAGGGGTCAGGTATGGGGGCCAGGTATGGGGGCCAGGTATGGGGGCCAGGTATGGGGGCCAGGTATGGGGGCCAGGTATGGCTTTATGTTCTGAAGGAGGGTTTGAGGCTGCTGACAGGAGGCGTGATGAGTTAAGACGCCGCCCGGCGACGGGAGAGAAAATCAGAAAATCTGCATCTCCACTCAGTAATGAGCCACACCTGTACACCGCTTTAAATACCAGAGAGAAGCTTTAAATGTCAGGTGCAATTAAAGCTTATGATTCAAGGCTGCACCAATCAAATCAAGACCCAGAGTTCAGCCGAGATCTGAGAGCAAAGGAGAAACAGGAAGTTCACGGCTGAACTTCAGATTGTGGCTGAAACTGGACGTGGATCAGAGACGAGTCTGAAGCAGGAAACGACCTGATGGTCGTGTGAACCGGTTCTGTCCAAAAACTAATGCTCTGCATTCAAAGCCTTCTGTACACAACCGTGTATATACGTATACACATATATATACGTATACACACACACACACACACACACGTATTTCTGTGTGTTTTCCTCTTTTTGTACATAATCTGTGTTTTTTTATTATAGACATATTATGAGATTGAACTGATTTCCTACCAGCTCACACACTAACTGACACTAATTGTGGTTCTGACTTTGATTCTCCAGGTTTACCAGGTTTGACCTGCTCAGTTTCTCCGTCTCTTCCTGTAATTTCTCCATAATCTCTGACTGAGACGCAGCAGCTGCAGGTAAATATTCCTCCTGTAATCACACTAATTGGTGTCTGCTGCTCACCTCCAGGGCCCTCGCAGGTTCTACAGGTAAAAAATAAGACTCCTAAAGAAAACACGAGCCCAGGATAATGAGATTTCACCAACTCCTGTGAAATGAAACAGAAAACGGTGACATTTCAGCTTGAACCCGGGTGACTCGTCTTAAACAATCCACAGACAAAAGGCTTCATTCCGCTGTTACTGGGAGATAATTCGCTGAATTAATTCACTATATGAGAACAACACAGCTGAGCTTTAAGTTGCAGGCATTTCCTCAACAACTTGGGAGATCTGAAGCAGCGAGTCACTCAAAGGCAGAACATGTCAGGGCTTCCAGAGGGTGAGAAATGAACGGGGGGTAAATAAAGCAATATGACCACAGGGACCAGGAATTCTGCGGATAAGTGTCAGCTGGGGAGAAAAAATGAAGCATTTACCTGTTTGTAATCCAATTTCCTGATGGCTTTGTGTAGATATCGGACTCCTCTGATGAGAAATGGTCGGTTCAGGATCCGACAAACGGAGCCAGAAACACATCAGCGTTCCACATCCCGGCTTCCCAAATCTTTAACTTTCCACTGGAATATTCATGACCGGGAACAATATTGTGAGGCCATACATATTCCATTGGCTCAAAACGACAATCATTTCCTGCCGCGTGGCAGCAGCGACCACGGGGGCGACGCTTCACGACGCTGGATTTTTATTATTTGGAGGAAATCAGGTGAATTTGGTGGCGTTTCTACCACGGATCGCTCTGTGGTTCCTGAACAGACCACAGCACCTCGTTACTGCAGCAACACACTCTGAATGACTCTGAATGTCTGATTGGTGCTGGATTATCAACGGGACATTTCCTGCTGTTTTCATGTCAAATACTGGACAGAACACTTCACTCATTCACATGCACCTTTTCTCTTCTGTTTGTCGTTTTATTGTCAGTAGGACGCAGTCCATCAAATATTTTGGTATTTAGGATGAGGACAAAACGAATCCTGAAATTCACTGATTGAAAAGTTTGGCTCCTAGAAAGCAGGTTAACAGAGACTCAGATTAACGCGTTAACGAGTTATTGAGTTAACGCGTTAACGAGCAGCTCGTCTCGCTGGTTTGAACCTTCATTCACAGAACAGTGGGACCAGAGTGGGGCCGCGGGCCTCAGGTTTGACAACGTGTGGCCTGATAGAAGCTTCTTTACTGTTTCCATAACTTTTATTTTGTTAGAATTTCGGGATCAAACTTCAGGTTTCCGTCTGTAGAACGTTAAGTGTTGTTTTAAGTGTTTTTCCTCAGACACCAGCCCAGTGTTTATCTGATAGAATGTCCTCTGCAGCTCCTTAAACATTTGAAGTCACATTTACTCCGTTTTTAACCTAAACCTAAATTACTGGACAAATAAATAGAAATAATCCCAAACCTGTGGACTCCTAAAGCTCCACATTGTTAAAGTGTAGAAGTTGGTGAGTGAGAACGTGTGAAAAAGGATCAGCTGTTTTTGAAGCTTCTGGCCTGATTTAAAGAATATTTGTTCCCTAAAAGACAAATCACACTTTTAGTTTAGGCATGAGGGGGCACTTTAGCACATGTTTTAGCTCATAGGGGGCACTTTAACACATGTTTTAGCTCATAGAGGGCACTTTAGCACATGTTTTGGCTCCTAGAGGGCACTTTAGCACATGTTTTAGCTCATAGTGGGCACTTTAGCACATGTTTTGGCTCATAGAGAGCACTTTAGCACATGTTTTAGCTCATAGTGGGCACTTTAGCACATGTTTTGGCTCATAGAGAGCACTTTAGCACATGTTTTAGCTCATAGTGGGCACTTTAGCAGATGTTTTGGCTCATAGAGAGCGCTTTAGCACATGTTTTAGCTCATAGTGGGCACTTTAGCACATGTTTTGGCTCGTAGAGAGCACTTTAGCACATGTTTTAGCTCATAGTGGGCACTTTAGCACATGTTTTGGCTCATAGAGAGCACTTTAGCACATGTTTCAGCTCATAGTGGGCACTTTAGCACATGTTTTAGCTCATAGTGGGCACTTTAGCACGTGTTTTGGCTCATAGAGAGCACTTTAGCACATGTTTTAGCTCATAGTGGGCACTTTAGCACATGTTTTAGCTCATAGTGGGCACTTTAGCACATGTTTTGGCTCATAGAGGGCACTTTAGCACATGTTTTAGCTCATAGAGGGCACTTTAGCACATGTTTAGCTCATAGAGGGCACTTTAGCACATGTTTTGTCACATAGAGGGCACTTTAGCACATGTTTTAGCTCATAGAGGACACTTTAGCACATGTTTTGGCTCATAGTGGGCACTTTAGCACATGTTTTGGCACATAGGGGGCACTTTAGCACATGGTTTGTCTCATAGAGGGCCCCTTAGCACATGTTTTGTCTCATAGTGGGCACTTTAGCACATGTTTTGGCTCATAGAGGGCACTTTAGCACATGTTCTAGCTCATAGAGGGCACTTTAGCACATGTTTGGCTCATAGAGGGCACTTTAGCACATGTTTTGTCACATAGAGGGCACTTTAGCACATGTTTTGTCTCATAGAGGGCACTTTAGCACATGTTTTGTCTCATAGAGGGCACTTTAGCACATGTTTTGTCTCATAGAGGGCACTTTAGCACATGTTTTGTCACATAGAGGACACATTAGCACATGTTTTGTCTCATAGGGGGCACTTTAACACACTTTAGCTTTAGTATTGCTGCTTCTGGGCTGTTTTCTGGGTTTTTGTGGCAGTAAAACATGATTCATATTAAACCAGGGGACTAAACAAACTTTCCTCACCTGGGTTCGTGGCTCCGCCCCCCGGCGCTGAACCCGTCAGCCTCCTCGTCAGGGCGCCATCTGAGCGTCTACCTGTTCATCCGCCTCCACATGCGGCGCCGCGGCCTATAGCGTCCAAACAAAAGCAGCCATCCATTTCACTGTCAGAGGACTCCAGGGGACAGAACGCGTTAATAAATGTGTTTCATTATTATGCATATGTCTTTATATTCCTCATGATGGATTTCAGAAAAAAGACGGCGTGTGTTTTCCGTGACAAAGCTGTCAGACATCATCACGCAACAGAAAACAATGCATCAGCCGCTTATTTACATTCCGTCCTCCTGATAACATTTCAGAACATTGTCTTTGCAGATTAATCACAGAATCTGCATGTGGCGGCGCAGACGCTTAACAAGACGCCTGACTGATGACAGGACGCGTGTTGGATAGACGGAGATGTCCAGATGATCTGGATGAGCTGGAGGAGCAGGCTGTACATTTACATCCAACACGTAACCTGAGGCCTCCTCATTCTGTTATACAGGATACAACATGACGTGTTGAGCAGAAAAGAACTTTTCTGATAGTTTAATAACCTATTGATTATTTAAACCATTAATCGATCACTTGTCTGGTTCATTAAATGGTGTAAAATGTTGATCAGTGTTTCCCCAAGCTGAAGATTGAACCTAAAATGTCTTAATTTATTATTAATTAATACCTATTCATTGCTGCAGCTCCACAAATAAAAGCTAAACAATGTGGAAAATCTTTATCTTTATGAGCAATGAACTAAAAAACTTATATTTATTTATGCTGAAAAAAAATCACAGATTCATAGAGACAGAAGACAAATTGTAGTTCTACATTAAAACTGCATTTTATCACAAAAAGGTTCATTAATAACATGAATTAATCAGTAAAATAATAACTAAGGTGATAAGTTACATAACATTACATGTCAGAGCTGCACTAATGGATATTCTGACCTCAATCTATTGATTATTGATAGTTAATTAATTAGTTGTGAAAATGTGATGATCTGATGTGTGAGTGACTGATAAACTTGGTGCTAATCAGCCAATAGGTGGCGCTGTAGCAGCATGATATATAGGGAAGGAAGATTGTTATCACGACTCAAATCAATTAATTGATTATCAAAATACTTGTCAACCAATAGATTATAATCAATCAATCATTGCAGCTTTTTTTTTTACTTTTGATGAAGTGCTATCTACTGGTAACAGTAGAATGTGTATTTTCTACTGAAGCCTGTGAATTCTAGTGAGTAATAAACGTTTTCTCAGGTTCAAACGCAGCAGTGACGACACGTACGACTCCATGTCTGGATTCATAACCATCATGAAGAGATTCGTCAGTGCTGTGAACCTCCCTATAATCAGATATATTATTAATCACAGAGATTGACAAAGAAACTAATGGTTTGTCTGATTTTCACCAGGCTCGATCCAGCCGCCGATTGATTGTGTCAGCAGGGAACACCTGCAGCTTCAGAATACATTTCACTTCCAGGAAGGAAAGAACAAAAAAAACAGCAGCAGCAACGTGGAAATATTGCCCCAGCGCATGAATATGCAGCGACTTGATACCAGCAGTGTCATTACTAATGTTGCTGCCAATTACAGAGCATGTCATGACACTGTGATTCATGAATATTCATCAGGGTGGATCCAGACGGAGCGGCGTGCCGCCTCGTTCCCGTTTTACTGTCTCATTGTGGATGGTGAACAGGTACCTCCATCATGCCATGGAGGCGCCTTCCAGCTGCAGGACAAGCTGTTCCACGAGGCATCGCTAGTTAACAGTGTGTTATATAAAGGTGTGTAAAAGTGATGAAGTGCTCCCCGGCTCTAAAGAGCAGGCATTAAAGCATATTAAGTAGACATTTAAGCTTTAAAGTGGGATTCTAGAAATGGAAAGAAGACACTGAGCAAAAGGGTTGGTGGGGGGGCGAGGGGGGGGATGCCTTCAGGGTCAGCTGTTCAATTCAGGAAGTTTCATACCTGCTGCTGTATGATAAGGATCTGACCATGACCCCCCAGAGGTTTCAGTCTCACACAAACTAAAACCAGAGAATCAACTAATGATGAGGAAAGTAGACAGAATCCAACACGAGTTTGTCCACAAATCTGCGTAAATCCATTTACAGGGCACTTTAATACATTTATCCCCTACACTTTAATACATTTATCTCCTACACTTTAACACATTTATCTCCTACACTTTAACACAGTTATCTCCTACAATGCACTTTAACACATCTATCTCCTACAGGGCACTTTAACACATTTATCTCCTACACTTTAACACATTTATCTCCTACACTTTAACACACGTTTATCTCCCACAGGGCACTTTAACACATTTATCTCCTACACTTTAACACATTTATCTCCTACAGGGCACTTTAAGACATTTATCTCCTACAGGGCACTTTAACACATATCTATCTCCTACACTTTAACATAGTTATCTCCTACAAGGCACTTTAACACATTTATCTCCTACGGGGCACTTTAACACATTTATCTGCTACACTTTAACACATTTATCTCCTACACTTTAACACATTTATCTCCTACAGGGCCTTTAACACACGTTTATCCTCTACATTTTAACACACGTTTATCTTGTACACTTTAACACACATTTATCTCCTACAGGGCACTTTAACACATTTATCTCCTACACTTTAACACACATTTATCTCCTACACTTTAACACACATTTATCTCCTACAGGGCACTTTAACACATTTATCTCCTACACTTTAACACACATTTATCTCCTACACTTTAACACACATTTATCTCCTACAGGGCACTTTAACACACATTTATCTCCTACACTCTAACACACATTTATCTCCTACAGGGCACTTTAACACACGTTTATCTCCTACACTTTAACACACATTTATCTCCTACAGGGCACTTTAACACATTTATCTCCTACACTTTAACACACATTTATCTCCTACACTCTAACACACATTTATCTCCTACAGGGCACTTTAACACACGTTTATCTCCTACACTTTAACACACATTTATCTCCTACAGGGCACTTTAACACACATTTATCTTCTACACTTTAACACATTTATCTCCTACACTTTAACACATTTATCTCCTACAGGGCACTTTAACACACGTTTATCTCCTACACTTTAACACACATTTATCTTCTAGACTTTAACACATTTATCTCCTACACTTTTAACACATTTATCTCCTAAACTTTAACACACATTTATCTCCTACAGGGCACTTTAACACACGTTTATCTCCTACACTTTAACACACATTTATCTCCTACACTTTAACACACATTTATCTCCTACATTTTAACACACATCATTTTTTTATTGGTGCAGTTTTTCTGCTGTTTTATAGTTTTACAGGAAATGTTCTTCTGATTATTACAGTAGGTTTATTGACAAACTTCCTCTGTAGAGCTGCGATGATTAAATGAAGAGTTTCTAACTATCACATTAATCACCAGCTATTCTGATCATCAAATAATTGATTAAATCAATTAATTGAGTGGAAAAATTTTCTGGTTCCAGCTTTTTGTCCATGATTTCTATATTTCTTCTAATCTAGTAGTAAAACTGGGAAATGACAGAAAACACTTTAAACTACAGTTTAAACAAACTAATACAACCTAGGACTAATTTGATATGTAAGAGCATTGATTAGCTGCTAATCATTAATTAATCACCAAGTACCCTGATCATCGACTTGTTTAATTTTTAGTGGAAAATGTCCAAATTATCTGGTTTCAGCTTCTCTTCTCTGATTATTCTCTAGTTTTTGGTTCTTTATTCTTCTACTTAATGAACCAAATAATCAATTAATTATTTCAATAATAGGTAGATTAATCCACTATCAATAATAATCCTAATAAACTAACAGTAGAAACTGATCAGTTTTACTGCTAATAATAAGATAAAATCATATTACTCCATTGCTAGTATAAATCCTGCATTAAAACACTTTCCAAAGTTGAAGTTTACAAGTATTAAAGAAAGTAAAAGTCTGAATGATTTTGTTAACTTAATTTAAAATAATTATTTAAATAATTATTAAAATAATTATTATTTATCAGTGATTATTAGTCCTGACACATAATATAATTAAGGTATTTGTGCATGCACAGTAATCAGTGATTTAACGGGTAGTTTTTTTATAATTGAACAGACTGGTTGTCACTGGCCTCTTCTTTCGTCTTCATCCCTGGTCCAGACGGTTTAGGGATTTTCTGCTGCTGGAGAAAATGGATTTATTTAAAACTTTGTACGATTCAGATGCAGATGTTCCACATGTGAAAAGCTGCAGCTGCATGAGCAGAATGCTGGTCTAGTTTTATATATCTATGTCATGGATCGTGGTAAACTTCATTTAATCTCTTTAGAAACAGGGACAGAATGGATTCTGATGGATTGGTTTTATGCACACATAGGTATGAGTGTGTGTGTTACTTCTGTATTCCTATTTTTTTACTCTTAACACTTGAATGTGTGTAGAAACACCATGTGCAATTGTCAAACGGAAAATAAAGTCATTGTATAGAAATATGTATTTTATATTGTTGTTGATAAACACTAAATACAATCTAATTAAAAGAAACACTGATTGTACATTAATGAACAACAGTAAATAAATAAGTAAACATAACACAAACACAGCAATAAAGAACAAAACTCTCACACACACACACACACACACACACACACACACACACACACACACACACACACACACACACACACACACACACACACACACACACTCACACACTCTACTTTACTTGATAAGTCGAGCAGTGATGATGCGTTTAATTGTGGGATAATGTCTGTGATAAACTCACATATAAAAGCTGTGTCTGATGATGGACATCAAAACGTCTCCTTCTGTCCATCAAACGACGAGAAGATCCAGAGTCCAGGATCCAGGATCCAGGATCCAGGATCCAGGTCCAGCTGCTGGTCTGGGACCAGAAACGTCCTGAGACCTCAAGGTGACGACAGCATCTTCACTAACGAAGATTTCTGCAGAGAAATTAATAACTGGCTGTAAACTAATAAAGGGGTGCAACACACACACACACACACACACACACACACACACACGTTGGTAATGTCAGTGCTCGTCTCTTCAGACTTAAAAACACATTCTTGGAAAATAATTTCTTTGCGATTAAATCTAACTTCTCACTTTCAAATGTCTGTCATTAATTGTGCATGTAAATGTGAAGTTAATTATTCTTCCTTTTAGAGGCCAATTAATCTGCTAATTGTGTTTTCATTCCAACGTCTGAGTGGTGACGTTTAACAGCAGAAACACACGATGTGACGTCCAAGTTACTGAGAGAAAGCAGGTGTTATTCTGCACAGACGACAGATCACACCATAGAAACTAGAGCAGAGTCATACACTACACACAGAATACACAATACACAACACGGATCTAGACTGAACATGGACTGTAGACTACAGCACACAGAACAGAGAAAACAGGACCTGGACCAGCTGGTGGGGGCGGGGCCGCCCAAGTCCACCTGAAAACGAGTGGGCGGGGCCACCTGCCTTATTAAAGGTTCATTATGAGGAGCAGAGCTGGTGATGTGATGGTGAACAATAGTGTCCTCTAGAGGAGACTGGAGCAGCCCCACTGCTCCCACTGCTCCCAGTTCTGTCCTCATCTGCTCTGAGATGAGGTCAGTGAGAGCTGCACTGACAGATGCCATGAGCTTCATGTATGAGCAGCAGCAGCAGCAGCAGCAGCAGCAGCAGCAGCAGCAGCAGCAGCGTGAAGAGATAAGATAGATAACATAAGACTTTATTCATCCCACAACGAGGACATTTTCTCGTTACTGCAGCTAAGCACAGATGGAAGAGAGAACAGAGAAAAATAAAGCTATAAAAAATACACAACTCTATATACTATATACTATTTATCTGTTAGCAGCGGCAGCAGCAGTGTTAGCAGCAGTAACAGAGTTAGCAGCAGCAGCAGCGTTGGCAGCAGCAGTGTTAGCAGCAGCAGACCCCTGGCCTATATGCATGTATAAATGGAGGCCAGTGATTGGCTGATCACAGGTCAGCTGCTTCGCTGCTGAACAATACGACTGCAGATTATTTTGGTGACTGCGTCAACTTGAGCGTTTTCTGCGTCACTCTCCATTCTGTCGTCCTATCAGCTTCCCTCCCCAGGGACCGACCCCTCAGACTGGAATGGCTACAGGCCCACTAATTATCCCCTTCCTCCTCACACACACACACACACACACACACACACACACACACACACACACACACACACACACACACACTCCAACAGCTATGAATAGGCTGCCCAGCCCGTCAGACCCCACCCCATCGGAGGCTAAATTTGGAACACAATTGAAATACAGAAATCCTGTCAAGACGATAAGGAAGAATAATATTAACACCCCCTACACACACACACACACACACACACTAGGCCTGTGTGGAGTCTGGCTCATTGTGACGTAACACCTGCTCCTTGAGCCAAAAGTGGAGGTTCACAGCAATAGAACAACAGGTAATAAATGAAGTCAGATGAGTTCTGATGAACAGAATTAACCTCTGATGTGACACAGCAGCACGAGTCGGGGATTTCACAGTGGAGACTCTGAGAACTAACAGGAATTGATGGGAATAAACTGGGAATTGATGCTAAAATGATGTCTATGAAAACAGAGAAAACGTGACTCACTCCAACAATCTACAACTAAGAGAGAAGGCGACTGGAGCCAAAAGGTGTTCAGGTGTGTTAATTGATTATCTCGTTAAAGAACAAACATCAGGAGGTGGAGGTCGTGACCTCTGAGTTCTACTCTCATATGAAGTCAAACAGACTTGTTGGTGTAATAATAACGTAATTAACGAATATTAAACTCCTCCTGGAGAATTTGACTAAATTATCTCCTTTTACACCTAATGACAGATTCTGATTCTGTAGGAGGACACGGTGGTGACGTCACGATCTGAAGATGAAGTCATCATCCTCATCATCACCATCACCTGCATCCTGAGCTGAACGCGGTCACTGAGGTGAGTTTCTGTCCATGTGGAAACATCGTGGGACACAAACCTGAGGACAAACAGCAGCAGAGCAGAGGCTGACAAAGTCCCTCCGCGCTGATTGGGCGCTGTCCGTGATGACGCGGATGACGTGGCGCGGTGAAACACGTGGGCCACGGTGCCCAGAGCTCACATAAACAAAGCCACATTGGGCAGACTGGGTAGTCAGGCTGGTGTCGCTGTCAGACCACGAGGTTCCGCCGCTGCCGTTTGTCCAGCGCGCAGAATTTGGAGCTTTTACACAAATTGATGCATCGCGCGCGCAGGTTTATCGCATGGAGAGAAACACACGGTCCTGATGTGAGAGAGGTAAGATCAGGAGCTGCAGGGCACCTCATTCCACTCTCTGTGTTTCACTGTTAAACTAAAGTGTGAGTCCGTTCTCGCTTATTTTCTGATTTTAAAAGTTTCTCTGATGCTCTGAAACAGGGAAGTGGAGCGGAGCAGCGCCATTTACTAGTAACACTAAAGAAGAATTTTGTGTTTTTTTATTTAAAACATTAATATTCCGATTTTTTTTTTTTTTTTTTGCAGCTAATGAAACACTTTTCTGGTGTTTGTGCGCAATTACGCGAATTACGCGCAGTTTGTGCGTAAAAGTTGACACGGGCTTAAAGGAAAAACTCTGCGTTTGTGTGTGGTCCTGATTTCTACAAGTTGGTAAATGTGACAGTGCTGTGTCTCATCAGGGGAAGCTCCGGATCAGAACCGCCTACTCGAACCCGCGCGCCCACACCGATCCTGACGTTTTTCATCTCAAGTGTCACCGAAAAGCTGCCAGACGACTCCAGGCACAAGCAGAAGCCGTGAAACCGTGCGCTGCCGTGAACGCTCTGCAGCCATGCCCTGCGTCCAGGCTCAGTATGGATCTTCACCCCAAGGAGCGAGCCCCGCGTCCCAGAGCTACAGCTACCACGCAGCCGCCGGAGAGTACAGCTGCGACTTCTTAACGCCCGAGTTTGTGAAGTTTAGCATGGACTTGACCAACACCGAGATCACCGCCACCACCTCCCTGCCGAGCTTCAGCACGTTCATGGACAACTACAGCAGCGGCTACGACGTCAAGCCGCCCTGCCTGTACCAGGTGCCGCACGCCGCGGAGCAGGCGGCCATCAAGGTGGAGGACGTCCCGATGCACGGCTACCACCAGCAGGGCCACCTGGCGCCGCCGCAGGCCGACGACATGCTGCCGCACGCCGCGCCGCCCGTTTACTTCAAGCCCGCGTCGCCGCACGCGCCCGGCGCCACGCCGAACTTCCAGGTGCAGCCGAACCACATGTGGGAGGACCCCGGGTCGCTGCACAGCTTCCACCAGAACTACGTGGCGGCCACGTCCCACATGATGGAGCAGCGCAAGAACCCGGTGTCGCGGCTGTCGCTCTTCTCCTTCAAGCAGTCGCCGCCCGGGACGCCGGTGTCCAGCTGCCAGATGCGGTTCGACGGGCCGCTGCACGTGTCCATGGGCCACGACGCCCCGGGCGCGCACCGCGGCCTGGACGCGCACCGCGGCCTGGACGCGCAGAGCTTCGCGGTGCCCGGCGCCATCCGCAAGCAGGCGGGGCTGGCGTTCCCGCACTCGCTGCAGCTGGGCCACGCGCACCAGCTGGTGGACAGCCAGGTGCCGTCGCCGCCGTCCCGCGGCTCGCCGTCCAACGAGGGGCTGTGCGCGGTGTGCGGGGACAACGCGGCGTGCCAGCACTACGGCGTGCGCACCTGCGAGGGCTGCAAGGGCTTCTTCAAGGTGGGCCGCCGCGTCCCTGCTGTCACTTTGTTACGTCACACATGCCGCTGCTCAGGCCGCAGAGTCACTGTGTTTCCTTTTTCTTTGCAGCGGACCGTCCAGAAAAACGCCAAATACGTGTGTTTAGCGAACAAAAACTGTCCTGTGGACAAACGCCGCCGGAACCGCTGCCAGTTCTGCCGCTTCCAGAAGTGCATGGTGGTGGGGATGGTCCGGGAAGGTACGTGCGGCCCGCGCGCAGCACACGCGCAAAGCGCCAGAAAGCGTCGATCTCACGTGTGCATGTTTCTTTAACGCAGTTGTCCGCACGGATAACCTGAAAGGCCGCAGAGGCCGCCTGCCGTCCAAGCCCAAGAGCCCGCAGGAGCCGCCCCCCCCCTCACCCCCGGTGTCCCTCATCAGCGCGTTAGTCAGGGCCCATGTGGACTCCAACCCGTCCATGTCGGCGCTGGACTACTCCAGAGTAAGTGCGCACGCACGCACACACACACACACGCACGCACACACACGCACAGCTGATTCACGGCCTTTTAAATTACTTTTCTTTCACCCTGAAACTTTGATTTCTTAACTGTGTCACACAGATTTTTTTCTGAGTAAATTGAAATCGGGAAGTTAATAAAAGCCAGACGTGAATTTCAACAGTAAAAACGGCGCCTGCATTTTGCAATTTCACGGATTATATATTTTAGAGCCGCTCATTAAGGCGCCGCTGAAATTAAATTCCAGTTCCAGGCCAGCCCTGACTACCAGATGAGCGGCGACAACACGCAGCACATCCAGCAGTTCTACGACCTGCTGACGGGCTCCATGGAGATCATCCGGGGCTGGGCGGAGAAGATCCCGGGCTTCCCCGACCTGCCCAAGCCGGACCAGGACCTGCTGTTCGAGTCCGCCTTCCTGGAGCTGTTCGTGCTGCGGCTGGCGTACAGGTGAGCTGCGCCGAACGCGCTTTTCCTCCGCGGGGAGCAGCGTCTGAGTGTTTGCTGTGGCCGCAGGTCCAACCCGCTGGAGGGGAAGCTCATCTTCTGCAACGGGGTGGTGCTGCACCGGCTGCAGTGCGTGCGCGGCTTCGGGGAGTGGGTGGACGCCATCGCGGAGTTTTCCTCCAACTTGCAAAGCATGAGCATCGACATCTCCGCGTTCTCCTGCATCGCGGCGCTGGCGATGGTCACAGGTGAGCCGCCGCCGAGCAGCGCGTCACAGCGCGACGCGTCCTGCAGCCGCTAAACGCGTTTTTCTGTTTGTTCCAGAGCGACACGGGCTGAAGGAGCCGAAGCGCGTGGAGGATCTGCAGAACAAGATCGTCAACTGCCTCAAAGACCAAGTGACGTTCCACGGCGGCGGCCTGGCGCGGCCCAACCAGCTGTCCAAGCTGCTGGGCAAACTGCCGGAGCTGCGCACGCTGTGCACGCAGGGGCTGCAGCGCATCTTCTACCTGAAGCTGGAGGACCTGGTGCCGCCGCCCGCCATCATCGACAAGCTCTTCCTGGACACTCTGCCTTTCTGAGGCCAGACTTCCAGAGACTGTGTGGGTCAGACTGATTTTTACCACTCCTCTAGTTCTGGTTCTGGTTCTGGTTCTGACTTCATCGTTTGGACACAGCCGCGTAGAGACTTTGTGCGTCTTTAATTCTCTTATTTAACATCCACTGACTCAGCTCCTCAGATGTAATATATTCCATTTATATACAATCTATAAATATAAATATATATCTACACGCACACACGCGCACACACGCGCACACACACACTGTATATGCGGACAGGAGCGGTTTCTAACGTGTACAGAGTTTGTAATAACGACACTTGACTTTCCTCTGACTGTGCCTGGTGTTTGTGCAGGAGCGCAGCGCGTGCATGTTCGTGTCCTGAGCTGCTGTGTATACAACTACTATGTAGTCTGTAGTCATGGTGGAGTCTGTGTAACGGAGGGACGTGTAACTGTCACATTCCCTGTTTGTATGTGTGAGTATCGTTGTTCTATATAAACTTCTCTCTATGATTTGTCAGCTGTTGCAGCCTGTTTCTGCCTGTTTTCTGCCTGTTTCTCATCCTCTTCATGTTCGTTCTGTGCCGCGAGTCAAACATTTAGAGACAAAGAAATATTTAATGTTTTCAAATAAAACCTTTAAATAAATAGTTTCTCTGAATTTAATTCCGTAGAGAATAAACAGAAAACACTGTTTCAGCTACTGTGGAATTCTGGGTAATTTGGGCCTCACTGGTTTAATTCTAAGGAAGAATTCTCCAGTTTGTTTCTTATTTTATTAGATTCTTATAATAACGGCACAACTATTATTATTATTACACAATTCCATCCGTTTAATTTCAACCTGTATTCAGCAAATCTTTATTCATCGAATGACATTTTAACACGGATCTAATTTGACTCAAAGTTTCCTGCGTGTTTGGTTCTGTTCCTGATATCTGAGCGAATATAAAAAGGTTGATTCATCCTCCGGATCACATCTTTATTTCTGCTGTGAATAAAGAGGAAACCTGGAAACTGCTTCAGGATTAAACGGATTCGCTGCGAAATTATTTCTGCTTCAGCAAAGAAGAAAAACAAACCGGACGTTTCTCACTTTGTTTTATTGCGGTGATTCCCGCACGTCCCGCGTTCATCCCGCGCGCGGCAATAACGCGTAAATAAGCAGATGCGGGTCAGACCCGCACGGGCTGCGGACCTGCAGCAACGCGCCACGCACGCAGCTGTTTGTGCGTGATCAGAGGAGATGGAGCCAGAGAAACAAGGAAAACCTTCTGCTAACGTTCTGCTAACGTTCCTGCAGTTTAATGTTTATTGTTTAAATAAACTTTATTCGTTAAAACTGATAATTATACAAAAGCTCACTGGAAAAAAACAACTATATTTTGTATTTATTTCTTTTTAATTCACCTTTATTTATAATTACATAGACAGGCCGCTTCAGACAAAACACAGAATCTAATAAAGTTATAATAATAATAATAACAGTAATAATAATATTATTGATAATAACAGTAATAATATTAATAATAACAATAACAGTAATAATAATATTATTAATAATAACAGTAATAATAATAGTAAAAATTATAATAATATTAGTAATAATAATAGATCCATGTGCAAACTAATGCTTTAAACCTTTTGTCGTATTTCAAACGACTCATAACCTTAAGTTTTCATTAAATTAAAGCTCGTTTTATAATATAATTTATTACTAAATATTCGGCAATAACCAATCACTAAGTTTAATTCTGTAATTTTCTGTATAGAAGATTGAATTCATCGTTTCCGTTTTTATTGTATTGTGTGTTTTTACTTTTTATTTAAACAGAAAAACGAGATCTTTTTTTTTTTTAAGGAAATGAAACTGGAATAAAACAAACAATAATTTTAGACATTTTCTTTGCAAAAATACTGACAGCAAAACTCAAACTACAACAAGTGAAGCAGGACAATAGAAAGCGTATATATATATATATATATATATATATATATATATACACATACACACATATATATATAATATTAAACTGGAGCAACGACTATGCTGATAGTTGACTAAGCTATAGGTTATAGAAATGATTCATAGATCAGTTATTGGTTCATTAAATGTGTAAAATGTTGATCAGTGTTTCTAAAGCTGCAGATTGAAGCTAAAATGTCTTTTTTTGTCCACAACCCAAAGATCATCAGTTTACTATTATAGAAGAATAAACAAACCAGGAAATAACCAGAGAACAGAAGCTGAACCAGAGAATCTGGACATTTTATTATTAAAAATCACTGATTGATTTATTGATTATCAGGTGATTCATGTGTTTTAAAATGACTTAAATCCTTTGGTGATTGTTGTGATATAAACTGTCGCAGCTCCATCGACACGTTGTGGGTTTTCTTTGTCATAATCAGCAGTTTTATTGGAGTTGACTCTGTTTTCTTTGCTTCTTTAGTTCCATCACTGTTTTAAATGTGTTTTATTTGTGTGGAATCAGGATCCACATCAAACCTGTGGTTTGTGGAATTCTGAAAAGGTTTGAACAGAAAAGCATCAGAGTCCAGATTCAAAGACCAGATCCATAATAAAACTGGTTCTCTGATCCTTTATGGTGTCGCCTGATGCTGCAGCTCTTATATACTACATAGGTAAAAACCATGAGGATGGCCGTTACCACGGTAACAGCACAAGGACCAGGGCCCAGATGTGTTCAGAACCACCATGTGTTCAGAACCTCCATGTGTTCAGAACCTCCATGTGTTCAGAACCTCATGTGTTCAGACCTCATGTGTTCAGAACCTCCATGTGTTCAGAACCTCATGTGTTCAGAACCTCCATGTGTTCAGAACCTCCATGTGTTCAGAACCACCATGTGTTCAGACCTCATGTGTTCAGAACCTCCATGTGTTCAGAACCTCCATGTGTTCAGAACCACCATGTGTTCAGACCTCATGTGTTCAGAACCTCCATGTGTTCAGAACCTCCATGTGTTCAGACCTCATGTGTTCAGAACCTCCATGTGTTCAGACCTCATGTGTTCAGACCTCATGTGTTCAGAACCTCCATGTGTTCAGACCTCATGTGTTCAGAACCTCCATGTGTTCAGACCTCATGTGTTCAGACCTCATGTGTTCAGAACCACCATGTGTTCAGAACCTCATGTGTTCAGAACCACCATGTGTTCAGAACCTCCATGTGTTCAGAACCTCATGTGTTCAGACCTCATGTGTTCAGCAGAGTGATGACGGCAGGACGTCTACAGTGACACGCTGAGCCTCTTAGATTCAGCGACTGAAATGCTGATGATTGTCCAATAAATAATGCGGGAAAAAGGCGGAAGAGGAATCCCTGCTGCAGCCGGACGGATGGCGGCCCGCGGCCCGCGGCAGCTTTATCATTCATAGGACTAAACAGACGATCAATCCGGCCGCGTATGAAGGATGGAGCCACGCGACGAGCTGTGAATGATGAGGAGCCAAAAATCAAAGGGCTCACTCCTCCTGGCTCTAATGGCCATTACCAGCCCAGACAGCAGCAGTAAAACGAGGTTAATCATCGGCACAGATCCTCTCAGCGCAGATTGACTGGACTTGATGCCTCGTCACATCACTCATAAATATTTACTTCCCGTCACGGCGGCCGTGTGTGTGTTCTGTTATCGCACATCGATTCCTGACGGATGCCATCAAATTATTGTTTCAAGTGTGGTCAGTAAAAATCCATTAATGCAACGCGTGTACCAAGACTCAATTATGCTAACCAGCAGAATTCATAATGCAGCTCAGGAGACGGACGTTACGTTGCTGCAGCACAAAAGTCTGCTTCTGTTTGAATTCTCACAAACGCTCTTACGACCAGCAGGAAGCGTCTGGAATGTGTTTGGGTTCAGCAGTGAAAGCAGCAGCAGCTTTCTGTTCCTGCATTGAACCACCGGCTCCGTCCTTTGACCTTATTGACAAAATGAAATCGGAAATTTCCTTTATAGAAAGGGTTAATGTTTCCTCGGGCAGACATGTTTCCGATTCAATTAGTTTTAATGAAGCTGGTGCTCAGTGGTTACTGAAGGAGAAAAAACAGGCATAAATGCCTGATGGTAATAGAGGACATATTAAGGAGGACGGCATCAGACACACAGAGTTTCTAAGTGGGGAAATCGCCTCCGTCGGGTCGGTGGAGCAGACGTAGAGACGTAGACGTTTGAGGCGAAGCTGCAGGACGACGACGACTCAAACACACGGAGAATCACCAACAACTTCACTGAACGTTCGTCCTCACACCCGATTTAATCCAAACATCCAGAAATGCTGCTCATCGTTCCCATTAACACAAAATCTGAGGCCGTGACTCAATGTCTCTGGAGTGTGGAGCTGGGAGGAAGCTGCGTCCCCCTGTCACTCAACGTAGGAATTTAACAAATAAACCTCAATAAAGTGTAAACTCAGTCATTAATAACACAGAGAAACAGGCTGGAAGAAACCAACGAAGAACCAACGAAGAACCAATGAAGAAACCAACGAAGAACCAACGAAGAACCAACGAAGAAACCAACGAAGAACCAACGAAGAACCAACGAAGAACCAACGAAGAAACTAACGAAGAACCAACGAAGAACCAACGAAGAACCAACGAAGAAACTAACGAAGAACCAACGACCCAATGAGAGAAACCAACTAACACACGATGACTTCCTGTTCTACATTTATAAACGTTGTTCATCATCAAGGTTCACTTCTTATTGTATCATTATGTTATTACTGTAATTATATAATAACCTTATTGTATTATTATTATTATATTACAGCAGCTGCAGAGTGGAACCAGAACTGGGTCTATTAGGGTCTAACAGGTTCTAACCAGAACCAACAGGGTCTAACTGGGTCTAACATGTTCTGACAGGTTCAAACAGGGTCTAACAGGAACAATCAGGGTATTACTGGTTCTAACAGGGTCTTACGGAGACTAACAGGGTCTAACAAGGTCTATCAGGTTCTAACAGGGTCTAACAGGGTCTATCAGGTTCTAACAGGGTCTAACAAGGTCTATCAGGTTCTAACAGGGTCTAACAGGGTGTAACAGGGACTATCAGGTTCTAACAGGGTCTATCAGGTTCTAACAGGGTCTAACAGGGTGTAACAGGGACTATCAGGTTCTAACAGGGTCTATCAGGTTCTAACAGGGTCTAACAGGGTCTAACAGGGTCTAACAGGGACTATCAGGTTCTAACGGGCTCTTATGGGGACTAACGGGTTCTAACAGGATCTATCAGGTTATAACAGGGTCTAACAGGGTCTATCAGGTTCTAACAGGGTCTAACAGAGTCTAAGAAGGTCTATCGAGGTCTAACAGGTCCTTTCTTTAGACCTCTGATTCGTCTGAGGACTCAAACGGACCTGACAGCGAGATCAGCTGATGCTGATCCACCTCTGGATGGAGCATCTAAACCAAAGTTCAGAGAAGCAGGAACCAAGGAGCTGGTCTAACGTGGTTCTGAGGGTTCAGAAAACCGCAGCTCCTAACATGGTTCTGGTTCTGAGGGTTCTGGTCCACGCTGCAGCAGACCAGAGGTAAACAGCTGTTTCTGTTTACATCAGCTGATGTTGACGTAAACACATAAACACAAAGAATCACAGAGACCACGAACACCACTGGTGGTTTTACCGAGTCCAGACCAGAGACCATGAACACACACAAACACACACACACACACACACACACACACACACACAGACACACACACACACACACACACAGACACACACACACACACACACACACACACACACAGACACACACACACACACACACACACAGACACACACACACACACACACACACACACACACACACACACACACACACAGACACACACACACACACACACACACAGACACACACACACACACACACACACACACACACACACACAGACACACACACACACAGACACACACACACACACACACACACAGTAACACACACACACACACACACACAGACACACACACACACAGACACACACACACACACACACACACACACACACAGACACACACACACACACACACACACACAGTAACACACACACACACACACACACAGACACACACACACACAGACACACACACACACACACACACACACACACACAGACACACACACACACACACACACACAGACACACACACACACACACACACACAGACACACACACACACACACACACACACACACACACACACACACACACAGACACACACACACACGTGATGATTTTGTTTCATTGCTGTCGTTCGTTCGTATTGTTTGTGCCAATAAAGCTACGATAAATGCAGTAAAGTGTTAACAGTGAAGACAGCAGCACAGATCAGAGTCGCCATCGACGTCTGTTCTTCAACACGTCAAACACCAAAAGGTTGCAGCTGCCGGGGAAAGAAATTCTGTTGAAAAACAGAAGGTCGTCGTCTTTCTTCATGACAGAATTCCTGCAAAAAGCCTCAAAGAGACTCGTAGCTGCAGGAGCCGAGGTCGGCGAGCGGCGGCCTGGAAGCAGGCGGGAAACAGCCGCCCAGACGCCGCTTTTTGGAGGGAAGAGCGCGAGTGAAGAGAATCAGTGACCTTCAAACAGGCTCTCCATCCATATAGAGCAGGGGGAGACATGCACAATCCATCAAAAATGCACATGAACTTTCCCTCTTCAAATACTTCCCGCTTGAGTAGCAGTCAATGGATCAACTATGAATATTGCATGTAGTGAATTGCAGGGGATCGGATGGAATTCATTGAGAAATAAAAACAAATATTAAAATGATATATTTCTGATGCGCCGCCTGATGTGAGGCGAAAATATTTGTGAGACGGAGCCGGTGAAGGAGCTTTTAAACAATCTAAATACGCGAAGGGATTCGTCACAATTAAGGAAAAGCCGAGGAAATGTCCGCCGCCGCGGTGAAATTGGCTTTTTGCCGCCGTCTCTCTTCAGGAATGAAAAGATCAGTGTTAATTTTCAGCCGCTCTTTGATTGGTTGAACCCGCGACACGGCGACCACAGGTCAGCGGCTGGAGCAGCAGAGCGTGAAACAAACAAATAGAAAAAGAACCTGGAGCCACTCAGGGAGCAGGAAGAAGGAAGAGGGCTGCAGCCAATCAGGAGGCAGGAAAGACTGGGGGGGAGGGGGGGCGGGGCAGGGAGACAGAGACAGAGGAGGACTGCATGTCCTGGATGAGGACACAGACCTCAGCGGTATTCTCTTGTTCTAAAAGCTTCTATCAGGATAATAAATGACAGAAAAGGACAAAGGGGCAGAAACAGAGAAATTCCTGTTTAATTCTTTTCCAGACTTGGAATCTGGCTCCGTAACAGAATTAACGTTCATGTCTGTCAGTGTTTTCTTTCCTTCACAGACGATCTGCTGCTTTTCGGCTGTAAAACTGTGACCTGAAGGAAAAATAAACTTTAATCTGACTCTGGAGTCTCAGAGGAGACGAGCCTCTGTTTAATAAAGGGAATAATTCCCACAGCAGCGTTATTAGAACCTCATGTTCACAGACTGACAGTAAAGTGGAGATCAGGCTCGGACACAAATTGGACGCATCAAAATATTGTGATATTATATGATTATAGTTTAGCACGTCAAGTATTCATTTATAGGTCTCTTTACCTGTTCATAAAACACTGCTGAAATCACATCTTTAAGCCACTGGAATCTCCTTTAAATATTCTGGAACATTCCTCATCTTCACTTCAACTGATGAAGGCCTGATGTGACACAGACTGACCCCCTGGTGTGGTCATGTCACCCCCTGGTGTGGTCATGTGACAAACAGCTGGACTTTTGTTACTGAAGGTGAGTTTCAGCCTATTTAACATTGTTATTGGTTAATAACATGTTCTATATCACATTTCACCTGTTCTCAACACAAACAATATATAAAACAATTGTTTGATTTCAGTCAAAGTCATGACTTAATAGGCTGAATATGTGGCACTAAACCAAAAAACTAAAAGGACAAGTGGCTTCATTTTCAATTTAAGGAATACGTTTACCATTATGTGACAGAGGTGACATCACAGATCTCAGATACTAGTACAGTATTTACACGACTATAAGGCCACATTAAAGTCTTCTATTTTCTTCAAAATGTTGGTGCTCCCTATGTGTGTATGTAGGGGAAGTGTGGGCATGGATTGTAGATAAAATAACGGGGATGTGCGTTATGCAGAACATGGTTGTTTTAACAACCTGAAAATGGTAAAGAGACACGCTGATAAAGCACAGTTTAAACTGAAGGAAATCAGCTACACAGCTGAGTTTAAGACATAAGACAGGTGGTACGAGTTGGAGGAAAGACTGGATCAGTGGATCACAGAGCAGAGACTGGATCAGTGGATCACAGAGCAGAGACTGGATCAGTGGATCACAGAGCAGAGACTGGATCAGTGGATCACAGAGCAAAGACTGGATCAGTGGATCACAGAGCAAAGACTCGATCGGTGGATCACAGAGTAAAGACTGGATCGGTGGATCACAGAGCAGAGACTGGATCGGTGGATCACAGAGCAAAGACTGGATCGGTGGATCACAGAGCAGAGACTGGATCGGTGGATCACAGAGCAGAGACTGGATCGGTGGATCACAGAGCAGAGACTGGATCGGTGGATCACAGAGCAAAGACTGGATCGGTGGATCACAGAGCAAAGACTTGATCGGTGGATCACAGAGCAGAGACTGGATCAGTGGATCACAGAGCAAAGACTGGATCAGTGGATCACAGAGCAGAGACCGGATCAGTGGATCACAGAGCAGAGACCGGATCAGTGGATCACAGAGCAGAGACCGGATCAGTGGATCACAGAGCAGAGACCGGATCAGTGGATCACAGAGCAGAGACCGGATCAGTGGATCACAGAGCAGAGACCGGATCAGTGGATCACAGAGCAGAGACCGGATCAGTGGATCACAGAGCAGAGACCGGATCAGTGGATCACAGAGCAGAGACCGGATCAGTGGATCACAGAGCAAAGACCGGATCAGTGGATCACAGAGCAGAGACTGGATCAGTGGATGTGTATATATCTATGTGTGTGTATATATCTATGTGTATATATCTATGTGTGTATATATCTATGTGTATATATCTATGTGTGTGTATATATCTATGTGTATATATCTATGTGTGTATATATCTATGTGTATATATCTATGTGTGTATATATTCATGTGTGTATATATCTATGTGTGTATATCTATGTGTATATATCTATGTGTGTGTGTATATCTATGTGTGTGTATATCTATGTGTATATATCTATGTGTATATATCTATGTGTGTATATATCTATGTGTATATATGTTCATGTGTGTATATATCTATGTGTGTATATCTATGTGTATATATCTATGTGTGTGTGTATATCTATGTGTGTGTATATCTATGTGTATATATCTATGTGTATATATCTATGTGTGTATATATCTATGTGTATATATATTCATGTGTGTATATATCTATGTGTGTATATCTATGTGTATATATCTATGTGTGTATATCTATGTGTATATATCTATGTGTGTGTATATCTATGTGTATATATCTATGTGTGTATATATCTATGTGTATATATCTGTGTGTGTATATATTCATGTGTGTATATATCTATGTGTATATATCTATGTGTATGTATATTCATGTGTGTATATATCTATGTGTGTATATCTATGTGTATATATCTATGTGTGTGTATATCTATGTGTATATATCTATGTGTATATATATTCATGTGTGTATATATCTATGTGTGTATATCTATGTGTATATATCTATGTGTGTATATCTATGTGTATATATCTATGTGTGTGTATATCTATGTGTATATATCTATGTGTATATATCTATGTGTGTATATATCTATGTGTATATATCTGTGTGTGTATATATTCATGTGTGTATATATCTATGTGTATATATCTATGTGTATATATATTCATGTGTGTATATATCTATGTGTGTATATCTATGTGTATATATCTATGTGTGTATATATCTATGTGTATATATCTATGTGTATATATCTATGTGTGTATATATCTATGTGTATATATCTATGTGTGTATATCTATGTGTGTATATATCTATGTGTATATATCTATGTGTGTCTATATCTATGTGTATATATCTGTGTGTGTATATATTCATGTGTGTATATATCTATGTGTGTATATATTCATGTGTGTATATATCTATGTGTGTATATATTCATGTGTGTATATATCTATGTGTGTATATCTATGTGTGTATATATCTATGTGTGTATATATCTATGTGTGTATATATCTATGTGTATATATCTGTGTGTGTATATATTCATGTGTGTATATATCTATGTGTGTATATATCTATGTGTGTATATATTCATGTGTGCATATATCTATGTGTATAAATCTATGTGTATATATCTGTGTGTGCATATATCTATGTGTGTGTGTATATCTATGTGTGTATATATCTATGTGTATATATCTATGTGTGTGTATATCTATGTGTATATATCTATGTGTGTATATATATCTATGTGTATATATCTATGTGTGTATATATCTATGTGTATATATCTATGTGTGTATATATCTATGTGTGTATATATCTGTGTGTGTATATCTATGTGTGTGTATATCTATGTGTGTATATATCTATGTGTATATATCTATGTGTATATATCTGTGTGTGTATATATCTGTGTGTGTATATATCTAAGTGTGTGTGTATATCTATGTGTGTGTGTATATCTATGTGTGTGTATATCTATATGTGTATATATCTATGTGTGTGTATATCTATGTGTGTATATATCTATGTGTATATATCTATGTGTATATATCTGTGTGTGTATATATCTGTGTGTGTATATATCTAAGTGTGTGTGTATATCTATGTGTGTGTGTATATCTATGTGTATATATCTATGTGTATATATCTATGTGTGTGTATATCTATGTGTGTATATATCTATGTGTATATATCTATGTGTGTGTATATCTATGTGTATATATCTATGTGTGCATATATCTATGTGTGTATATCTATATTTGTATATCTATGTGTGTATATATCTATGTGTATATCTATGTGTATATCTATGTGTGTATATATATCTATGTGTGTATATATCTATGTGTATATATCTATGAGTATATATCTATGTGTATATATCTATGTGTGTATATATCTATGTGTGTATATATCTGTGTGTGTATATCTATGTGTGTATATATCTATGTGTGTATATCTATGTGTGTATATATCTATGTGTGTATATATCTATGTGTATATATCTGTGTGTGTATATCTATGTGTGTATATATCTATGTGTGTATATATCTATGTGTGTGTATATCTATGTGTGTGTATATCTATGTGTGTATATATCTATGTGTGTGTATATCTATGTGTATATATCTATGTGTGCATATATCTATGTGTGTATATCTATATTTGTATATCTATGTGTGTATATATCTATGTGTATATCTATTTGTATATCTATGTGTGTATATATATCTATGTGTGTATATATCTATGTGTATATATCTATGAGTATATATCTATGTGTATATATCTATGTGTGTATATATCTATGTGTGTATATATCTGTGTGTGTATATCTATGTGTGTATATATCTATGTGTGTATATATCTATGTGTGTATATATCTATGTGTGTATATATCTGTGTGTGTATATATCTGTGTGTGTATATATCTGTGTGTATATATCTATGTGTATATCTATGTGTGTATATATCTATGTGTATA
>JAYKQN010000028.1:555000-572500 GCA_036785175.1 Eupleurogrammus muticus | reverse complement strand
TTATCAGAATGCAGGAAATCCTCCAGAATAATGTCCCTTATTAGAGAGAAGCAACCTGATGGGGGGGAGATTTATGCATCAATTACAGTCAAAGGGGGAATTAATAGTTATTAATCCATAGACAGGACATCACTGTCTACAGAAGACACACACACACACACACACACACACACACACACACACTTCTGCATAAGATATTCCTCTTTTTGCACATTTACATGCACACACAGAAGCATGAAGAACAAACACACAGATATTTCTCTGAATATCCATGATACAAACACACACACACTCCTCCTGCACACACACATTTACATGCACACACACACACACACACACGCAGCCTTGAGTCCAGCAACAGAGACACAGACGTTCATGCCAGGAATTTGTATTTAAAGAATATTTCACATGGAAAAAAAACCTGAAACCAGCGAGACAACAGTAAGAAACGCAGCTGCCATTAATATCTCCTCCTCTGGATTTAATATCTCCTCCTCTGGATTTAATATGTGCTCCTCTGGATTTAATATGTGCTCCTCCGGACGCTGGCAGCGTTCTGCACGGCGGTGGATCAAAGGTCTTTAACTCTTTAACTAAATTCTTGACGACAAATTCAATTGCTGTCAGTCTTCGAGGGCCCTTCAATGTAATATGTGCATTTTGATTCAATTTGCCCCACAAATACATACATATACATATTGTTTATCTGGTTATGGGCACAAAAAGATCAATACTTATATCTGTGCTTTGTCATTTCTAAGTGCATCATGAAATAGCTAGATATGCCTCTAATTGAATCCAGCAAAACCACACAGATTGTTAATTTCAAGCTATTAAGCGTTTCCAACATTGACAACGTGGTCTTTAGCCTGTTGATGACTCCTGTTTGTCCCCTTGTAGGGAAAGGAACATTTTAGATATCTAAGAATTCAATTTGGAAAGGTCAATCTCTAAACAAATAACGATAAATCAAACAACACTCACACTCACACTCACACTCACACTCTCACACACACACACACACACACACACACACACAGTAACACACACACACACACACACAGTAACACACACACACACACACACACACACACACACACAGTACTAACTACTCTAAGTTTTAATCTGTTGAATCAGTCACAACAAAAACATCAGTTCATAGAATAAAGAAAACGATGGTTATATATATATATATATGTGTATATATATAACACATTATTTATTATTATTTAACTTCTGTTTATCAGATTTGTTGTAGACGTTTTGTCTTTTCTTTATGTTTAAACAACAATAATATTTACTACTAGAACACAACAACTAAAACATAAAGATAATAAAGATATATTAATTCACCCTACAACAGCAAACATTTACTTTGGCTCAATATTACTAAAAGGTGTTAATATAAAATACATGTTTTACTGTTGGAAAAATCAGCTCTTTTACTTTGAAGGAAAACATTTATCAATAAGTGAATGAGTGAGGCCACATCAGACAGAAATATAGGCACAGGTTGCATGGAACAGAGGGTTAAATCAAGAAAACAACAACAATATTAATATCAAATGGGTAATTAAAATAAAAGGAACGAGATGACTGAGTGTTTGTGGTGTGATCCTAAAAACTAAAAACAGATGTTATCAACGAGTTTTATATTAACAATTTAATCAATAAATAAACAGACTTTTAAATACCCAACCTGATGATGATTATATTCTTATATTCTTATATTCTTATAAGGGGGCACCGGGCTCATTCTCTTCCTGTGTTCGTTCATTAACGGGCCTGACCCTTCAAAATAAAGCAGCGGAGCGTCTGTTGTGACACGTCTGGCCTCCAGCCTCATTGTGATGAGTGTGTTCTCTGCAGCAGATTCATCAGCGTTACGCCAGCGAGGCAGCGAGCTGAGGACGGAGCGAGGCGGAGATAAGGCATCGCCGCCGTATTATGCCTCGTCCTGTAGCGGCGCGGGACAATACGGCGGCGAGCTGACAGGACGTGGTCGGCGTGGACCAGTCACTCACGCTCCCTCAACGTGTCAGAAACAGACGCTCGGAAACAGGCAGGCACTGACACCTTTTCACGTGAATGAAAATCCTCCAGCGGCTGACAAAAAAACAGAGGATGGCCTTTAAGGAGGGAGAAGGAGGAAGAGAAATGACAGCGAGAATAGCACCTCTCTTTAAAACGGAGAGACTTGTAATTTGCAATAATGGCGCGGCAATAGCTCTCAGAGAGAAAATTACAGGAAAAAAGCAGAGCTGAAATATCCTTTTAACTGGCAGAAACACATCCATTGTCGACAGAAGTCTTGTTTACTTGGTAAAATGGCATCAATTAGGAGCGGCTGGCCAAATTAGCATATTCTCTTAATGGACTGGCCTTTCCTGTGCAGCGCTCTCCAGCTGATTGTATAGAAGCGACATGTTAGGGGAGACTGAGAAAAGGTCAGGTGTCTGCACCATTCAGGTGATCATATTTTTCACCAAACAGTTGTGCATTCTCCACGGCTGTTGTCATGTTATATGCAGCCCCAGAGCAACGTTCCCGAGTGTGGAGAAATCTTATTTTAAAATTATCACGGAAAACAAGTCACTCATCCTGACGTGAAGCGTGAGAGCGTTTTGCTGCGGGTGGAAATATTCCTGCAGCCTTTATTCTGATTGACTGCACTTTATTTATCTTTAAAGATCACCTAAAACAGGCTTTTCTATACGGCAACAATTACTCTAGCTTCATTTTTATAAAAGCTGTGATATAGAATGAAAAGGGGGCTTTTATTTTGAAGGACATACAGTTTATGAGGTCATGTGACCAGTCCCTCTCAGAGGTCATTGTCTCATGACTTTTATTTTGGAGGATTCTCACTAAACAAAAACACCATCTGGACAAATGAACTGAACTTTTTAATTCAACTCTTTGTGATGTTTTTGTCTGATCTGCTGAAATAGATCAGACAGTGTGTGTGTGTGTGTGTGTGTGTGTGTGTGTGTGTGAGTGTGTGTGTGTGTGTGTGTGTGAGTGTGTGTGTGTGTGTGAGTGTGTGTGTGTGTGTGTGTGTGTGTGTGAGTGTGTGTGTGTGTGTGTGTGAGTGTGTGTGTGTGTGTGTGTGTGAGTGTGTGTGTGTGTGTGTGTGTGTGTGTGAGTGTGTGTGTGTGTGTGTGAGAACGTTTCCTGAACGCTTTCAGCACGTTTATGTTTGGTTTACCACCACATCTACAACGTCTGAAGGAACTTCAGTAAATTAGTGAAAGAAATAAACTGACGCACAACGAGGTAAAGGGCTGTGAAGATTCATCCAATAATCAATTAGGTTCCAACGATCACATTAATCAACAGGTATTATGGAAATCAATTAATGGATTTAAGTCATTTTACTGATAAACATCCAGATTCTCTGGTTCAGCTTCTGTTCTCTGGTTATTTCCTGGTTTCTTTATTCTTCTATAATAGTAAACTGATGATCTTTGGGTTGTGGACAAAAAAAGACATTTTAGCTTCAACCTGCAGCTTTAGAAACACTGATCAACATTTTTATAATTTAACGATTCATCACTTTAATACTGAAACAAACGCGTAACTAAACCAGGAGAATCAGAAATAGAAGAATCATCTTCATCAGTTTTATTATATTACTTTTATTTTTTAACTTTATTAGATATTTTGTATTTTTATCCAGCATTTAGAGCTGACATCATCTGATAAAACGTGTGTTTTGTTGAATAACTAAACAGTCAAACTGAGAATTTCCTTGTGTTTTGCAGATTGATGTGAAGCTCCAGACATTTATTGTCTGTTTGGTTAATATCAAATATTCCCGTTCAGTCTGCAGTGCCACGCGTCGACTCGCTCATTCCAGAAGAAAAATCACAGGCAGAAATTAAAGCAATTAAAGACAATTTAAAGAAGTGTTCAATAGAATCAATCTGAGTGATCCGACGCTTTATTTCCATTATTAACAGCCCCCGGCGGCTCCAGGCTAATTAATCCTATATAAAATAATATTTCATCATCGCTGCTGTGGCTGCCCCCCCCCCCACAGCCCCTCCCCCTCCACAGCCCCCCCCCCCCCCCCACAGCCCCTCCCCCCTCCACCCAAATTGACTGGTCTTGCACAGTTGCAGCTGAACAAGAAAGGAATCGCTGGTGTCAAGACACAGTTTACAAATATGACATCTCCCCTGGCAAAAGGCTGGAAATATGAAATATTGATTTATGTGCAGTAAAAGGTCTTATAAAAATGATCACATACACATGAGGGATTAATGCGCCGCAGATCGATAGAAATTTCATTCCTGACACCGGACTGTCACCTATGGTGAAATGCTAAAATAAAGAAATCAATATTATCTATGAAATGTCAAATTTATTATAATTATGTGGATGAAAGCTGGCCAAGTGGGTCCCAGGGGGGCGGAGGGATAGGTTAGGCCCCTCAGCCCCGGTCGCCGCTTCCCAGCAGCCTCGGCGTGGGGAGAGGATTCCTCACGGACAACCAGCGTGCGGCTGACGCCGTCAGGACGCCGTCAGGACGCCATCAGGACGCCGTCACGCCGTCCACCCCACGGGAAGAGACGGGACTTTACACAACGCGACAGAAACCACAGCGTTTACGTCATGAGAAGCAGGAAAAGATTTACTGCAACTCACTGAAAAATAGACTTTACAGTAAAGTACTGCAAATACTGTGATTCAGTTGTATTTACAGTAGAAGGTGATTCACATATATGAAGTATATGTAAAATAAAATCAATTGAAACGTGTAGTTTCAGTTGTATTTAGGAAGTAGTAGGTACTAGTACTACTACTGCTACTGTGATTCATGGTGGAATACACACTGATCAGTTTCATCTCAACGTCGGATGCAAAGAGGTTCGTGTGGAAACTCAACTTATTGATTAGTCAAACATGAGTCGATATTGATCAGCTGAGTTCTTCAGTTATAGAAATGTGAAAATGATCAACATTTATGTTAAAAGCAGCAGTGAAGCTCAAAAGTAGAAATACTGCTACACGAAGTACGAGTGATGCCATGTCAGGTAAAAGTACACAACTTACCAGTAAAAGTACTCATTATGCAGACTGTGTTATAATACTACAATAGTATTATTGTGTATTTTATTGGTAGTATTTCCATAGACGGGTAAATATCTTGTGTTTGGTCCAATATTCAGTGAAATGATCCTTTATGTGTAAAATATGACGTAACATAAACAGACTAATATTATTGTAGTTTATTTTACTGATAAAGTGAGTATTTTTATTTTAATGTGGATCCAGTTTGAGAAACTCTGATTAATGACAAAGCGCTGCATCATAACATTTGGCAGCTTTCACACCAAGAGAAACGATAAATTAATAGAATATTATATATAGTATAAACGCAGTACAAGTACCTCAGAATCCTCCTGAACACGGGACCTTCCAGTGATGTTTTCCCCTCCGTGTGTTTGCTATTGCATTTAAACTAAGAGCTATTTGTGTTCATTCACTTGTTTTCCGTGTCTAATTAATATCCTTTGAATGTGTGGGGATCAATCTGTTTAATCAATGGCGGCGCTGCCTCTGGCCTTCTAAAGGTCACTCAGAAATGGAACGTGGGAAATCATCGTGGATGCGGCAGCAAGCTGCGTGTGTGATCACACGCTTCCTGTTTTCTGACCAACCAGAGCGCTGCGAGTCACCGCGGTAACAAGCGGCTGGATGCTAAATGAAGCGGCTGCAGCTGCAGACGCAACAAATGCAGCGCGTATCACCCCTATTAAACAGTCACCTCAGCACTTCAGAAAAAAAACACAACAGAATGTAATCAAGCAAAAACACGGATTCTCCTCCACGGAATGAGCCAAACAATTTCCAACATGAAACAGCAGCAGAAGTTCAGGTGCTGCTTATCACAAACACACGGCGGCCGTCAATCCTGCCTTATCAGCAGCAGATGCCGAGCAGAGAACAGCAGCAAAATGACAAATTGGGCAGTTATTTCTTTTTTTAAAGTGTCCCAATCGAATTCATAAGATCACAATTTGACAGATAGAAGCAGGTTTATTCCTCCTTTCAGCAGCTTATGGGATGAAAGAGGAGCAGAGAGCCCTGATGGAGCCTTTGAGCCAGAGGAGAACTCCTCTTGAAGGTGGAGGAGCCGGGGGAGGAGGGAGATAAGGGGGGGGGGAGGAGCAGGAGGAGGAGGAGGAGGAGGAGGAGGAGGAAGAGGAAGAGGAGGAAGAGGAAGAGGAGGAGCAGGAGGACGAAGGTGCTCCAACTTATCAGTGGGCACGAGGGGAATGATTACCAGCAGCTCCACGGGTCAAAAGCAGACGGATAAAAGAAGAACTGAAGCCTCCTATCCAGCCTCCAATCATCCATTAGCACTCAGAGCGAGGGGGGGCTCCTCCCCTCCCCCTCCCCTCCCTGTCAGCGCAGGAGGAGGAGGAGGAGGGAATCACGCTCACACTCAGGGACGACAGCACACACTCAATTTATGGATATGAAGCAGCTTCCTGACAGATTTTGTATTCATTTGTTTAAGAGGAAGCTGCTGTTTACTCTGCTGATGTATGGTCTATATGCTGATCCACTCACAGGAATACGGTGGAGGCTGCTGCGTCTGAGGGGTTCTCATAATGCTGCTGGTTATTATTTATACTAAACACAAATATTCATGGAGACACGTGAGGATCAGTAAGTTTATTTATCACATTAATCAGCAGCTACTAATGGATGCCAGTCAACGTTAAATAAGAAAATGTCCAAATTCTCTGGGTCCAGCTTCTCTTCTCCGGCTGTTTTTTGGTTTATGACTCTTATTTTTATATATATAAATATTTAATAGAACATAAACCAGCAGCAGCATCTCAGCCTGGTGTCTCCTCTTCAGACGTCCAGTGTTCCACGTCCAGACAAAGTTGCGTCCTGTTTGAGGACAGTGTGAGCAGTCAGAGCTGAGGACAGGACGGGGATTGGTGCTTCAGGCATAAGGTCACGTTTGAGACGTGTGTTTAAACCTCGGAAGCGTTTGCACCCGTGTCCTCATAATGAAGGATCCTGCCAGGTGTCCTCATTAACATTCTGCAGGTAAACGCCCCCCAACCCCATAAAAGGGCAGGAGGCTGCACATCTCAGAAATCACAGGAATTAAAAAGGTAAAGATGAGAGAAGTGAAGAAGTGAAGAAAAGTGAGCTGAAGGTCAATCAGGGAACGTCAGGACGCTGCTGAAGCTCCGTTATTAAAGGACACGATTTATATCACAGCTCAGAAAGCAGAACCTCAGACGAAAGAGCTCCATCCATCTTTAATCAGCTTTCACATCAGCTATGTTCAACTATTATATTATTACAACCTATTAATACAGTCATAGTCATTGTTATTTAAAATGTCCACATTCTCTGTTCCAGCTTCTGTTCTCTGATTATTTCTGTTTCTTTATTCTTCTATAATAGTAAACTGATGATCTTTGGGTAAATAATTATTTAGATTTTAAAGTCGTTGCCTCTTTAAAGAAAACACATAAGATGAACACGTCCATCCGCTCTAGAATGTTTATCTGTAATCTGTGTTTTGTTCCTTAATCTTTAATTTGTCCTTTACTGTCTGACGTTGTGCAGCGGCTGTGTGTGTTTAATGTGTGATTCTGCTTCTACTTTATTTATTTGTTAGGCACTTGGTGACATTGTCAAGAAAGATGCTATATAAATAAAGTTTATTAGAACCTGAAAGAATCTTCACCAGGAGAAGACAACAACTCCCATGATTCCTCAGTGACTTTGCACCTTCATTCATGAAGCTCCAGGTTGAGCGTTGCTGGTTTGAAATGAAATGATGTTAATATCAGGTTTGAAAAACGTCGACTGCTGAAAGCACAAAGTCCTCAGCGCCTTCACCAGAGTCTGGTCGTGTTGGAGGTTTTAATCTGGGCCCTTTGAATTGATCCAATCTGAACGGGGATTAAGAAGTGAAATAAACATTGATCATGTGGATCATTCAGATGAGAGCAGCAGGAACATGTGGAACCTGTGGAAACGCTGCTTTCAATGATCCGCAGCATCTCGTCTTGTCCTTTTCACGGCTTCCAATGAATTATGTATCTGTGGTGATTTATGGCGCCGCATCAGCCGCTGCCTCTCCTTCGGTGCAGGATCCTAACATGGATTTTTCACAGGGAGCCGACTGGGAAAACCAAAATTGCTCAATTTAAGGAAGTAATTAAAACTGTCCACAATCAATATTTATCTTTAGAGGGACCCCGGCGGGTTTAGTCCTCCCATCCCCCGATCACTGACAGCTGCTGCTTCACACTGAAATAAAACACCAAGGAAAAACGCTCATATGTTAGTTTGTCTACCGACTGCTTTAAGATGCTCGTTGAGTTTCTATTTTTTCTGATTTTAACATCTCACTCTGACAAATCCCATGTACCAACTAATAACGGAATAAGAAATGATCTATTAATTTATAAAAATCATTTAAACTAATAATTCCCAAATGTATTTGGTAGAAACGAACCTAAAACTAGCAAAACAAATTGAATAAAAGTTAAAAGTAAAGGTACAAATTTGGAAAAACTCCTTAAAAAACGCTAAAGTAAAATATCCATGTATAAACATTTTATAACCCTGATTGAATGAAAATACTATTATATACATATATATATATATATATATATATATAATAAATAAAAAAACATGTTGATTTCACCAGGAATTTAGTGCAATAAACATTTAATTCATGAATTTCTCCATGAAAGCGGCTCATTTGGATTTCTGCAGCATTCCTTACTGATGAATAATCAGAAGAAGCTGCTGTTCTGTTATTCTCACATAATTACTTTGGCATTAACCATCACCTGCACACGAGTGGAAGAAGAAGAACTCAAACTCAAGATGGAATTTAAATATTAAGAAGTGCAGAATGTACAGCGAGGGGGGTCTGATGGATCCTGGTGGGGGACGTAATATTCAGAGAAAAAACACTCTGGATATTTTCTGTAAAAATGTCAACGTCTGGGTGTGAAGTGATTGTGCTTCCTGGGATTTTTTTTAAGCAAAGTTGTGACGTTAATCTCAGAATGTTTTTTCACCTAATATTACTTCACACCAGCACCTGTCATCCTCTTTTGATAAAAATGTTGTTTATTCTAAATACAAAACATAAAAATGCTTTTACTAACTCATGATCTGTCTGATAAAATTTTTAAATTTCTCTCAAAAAAAAGATTCTGATCACGAGCTACTTCCTGTTGAAATAAAAAATAAAAACACAGCCTTTACACAGCTGAAACAGTCCAACAGTGGTGATGGTGAAAGTGACAGTGGTGATGGTGACAGTAGTGGTGACAGTGGTGGTGACAGTAGTGGGGACAGTGGTGATGGTGATGGTGGTGATGGTGACAGTAGTGGTGATGGTGACAGTAATGGTGACAGTGGTGGTGACAGTAGTGGCGACAGTGGTGATGGTGGTGATGGTGACAGTAGTGGTGACAGAGTTGACGGTGGTGATGGTGATGGTGGTGATGGTGACAGTAGTGGTGACAGTGGTGGTGACAGTAGTGGTGACAGTGGTGATGGTGAAAGTGAATATGGTGATGGTGACAGTAGTGGTGACAGTGGTGATGGTGGTGATGGTGAAAGTGGTGGTGATGGTGACAGTAGTGGTGACAGTGGTGACGGTGGTGATGGTGGTGATGGTGAAAGTGGTGGTGATGGTGACAGTAGTGGTGACAGTGGTGATGGTGGTGATGGTGAAAGTGGTGGTGATGGTGACAGTAATGGTGACAGTGGTGATGGTGGTGATGGTGAAAGTGGTGGTGATGGTGACAGTAGTGGTGACAGTAGTGGTGACAGTGGTGGTGACAGTAGTGGGGACAGTGGTGATGGTGATGGTGGTGATGGTGATGGTGGTGATGATGAAAGTGGTGGTGATGGTGACAGTAATGGTGACAGTGGTGGTGACAGTAGTGGCGACAGTGGTGATGGTGGTGATGGTGACAGTAGTGGTGACAGAGTTGACGGTGGTGATGGTGATGGTGGTGATGGTGACAGTAGTGGTGACAGTGGTGGTGACAGTAGTGGTGACAGTGGTGATGGTGAAAGTGAATATGGTGATGGTGACAGTAGTGGTGACAGTGGTGATGGTGGTGATGGTGAAAGTGGTGGTGATGGTGACAGTAGTGGTGACAGTGGTGACGGTGGTGATGGTGGTGATGGTGAAAGTGGTGGTGATGGTGACAGTAGTGGTGACAGTGGTGATGGTGGTGATGGTGAAAGTGGTGGTGATGGTGACAGTAATGGTGACAGTGGTGGTGACAGTAGTGGTGACAGTGGTGATGGTGGTGATGGTGACAGTAGTGGTGACAGTGGTGACAGTGGTGACGGTGGTGACGGTGGTGATGGTGAAAGTGGTGGTGATGGTGAAAGTAGTGGTGACAGTGGTGACGGTGGTGATGGTGATGGTGGTGATGGTGAAAGTGGTGGTGATGGTGACAGTAGTGGTGACAGTGGTGATGGTGGTGATGGTGACAGTAGTGATGGTGCTGGTGACAGTGGTGATGGTGACAGTGGTGATGGTGACAGTAGTGGTGACAGTAGTGCTGATGGTGGTGATGGTGACAGTAGTGGTGATGGTGACAGTAGTGGTGATGGTGACAGTAGTGGTGACAGTGGTGGTGGTGATGGTGACAGTGGTGGTGATGGTGACAGTAGTGGTGATGGTGGTGATGGTGACAGTGGTGGTGATGGTGACAGTAGTGGTGATGGTGGTGATGGTGACAGTGGTGGTGATGGTGACAGTAGTGGTGATGGTGACAGTAGTGGTGACAGTAGTGGTGATGGTGGTGATGGTGACAGTAGTGGTGATGGTGACAGTAGTGGTGACAGTAGTGGTGATGGTGGTGATGGTGACAGTAGTGGTGATGGTGACAGTAGTGGTGATGGTGACAGTAGTGGTGACAGTAGTGGTGATGGTGGTGATGGTGACAGTGGTGGTGATGGTGACAGTAGTGGTGATGGTGACAGTAGTGGTGACAGTAGTGGTGATGGTGGTGATGGTGACAGTAGTGGTGATGGTGACAGTAGTGGTGATGGTGACAGTAGTGGTGATAGTGATGGTGACAGTGGTCGTGACAGTAGTGGTGATGGTGATGGTGACAGTAGTGGTGACAGTGATGGTGGTAATGGTGGACAATGTGGTCAGAGACCTGAGAGACATCAGCTGCAGGCCTGAATCATGTCTCACTCATTCATACCATCAATGTTAATTATCGTCAAAGAGCTGGTTCAGCTGCAGGCAGCAGAGAGCTACTCTCTCCTCATATGTTTGGAATTTGAAGTGAAGGGTGAGACCCTGTCTGTCACCCCCCCCCCCTACACACACACACACACACACACACACACAAAACATACACACACACTAAAACACACGTATGCCCTCACACACATGTAATTACGCTTGGATGCACACATACGGTCAAATGAAAAAATACAAGCAGACGTCAACAAAGATGCACTGAAGATAATATATGTAATTTGTGTTTTATCTATGTTATATATGAGGTGTGTTATATATGTGATATCTGATATGTGTCAGTTATGTGTCATTTTCTATACCCATTCATTAGGGTCACATGATCTGCTGGAGCCAATCCCAGCACATCCCAGGTGAGAGGCAGAGACCCACCCACACAGGTAGCAGCCTATCATGGAGCACACACACACACACACACACACACACATCTACAGTCATTTAGAGTCAACCTCAGCATGTTTCTGGACTATAGAGGAGCTGGAGAACGTGAAGCTCCACACAGCTGGAACCAGAACAGGGACTAGAACCCATGACCTTCTTGATGTGAGGTTCAGTTCTATCCACTGAACCACTGTGTCGCCCCATGTGACGTATATATATGGGGTGTTATACAGATGATATGATATATATATGATATATATCATACTTAAAAAAATACAATTTGAAAGCAAAAAGGCAAAAGAAAAATGTTAAAATCATAAAACTATTATTATCTATTAAAACCTTGAATGAAATACATTAATCCAGCTCATGGCTCCAGTTTTTAAATCTTTTTTGCTGCTAGGTTGTTGATGAAGAATCATGATTTGCTCTAATAAATAAATCACATCATCCACTCGTTTCTCCAGTTGTGTGTGTAGTTTGTTGTGTTGCTGCTGCCCACCAGTCGGTCAATATAACAAAGGTCATGCATCTTCTTGTCCATCTCCTGCTGTCCCCCCCCAGGTCGGACACCACGTCTCTGAAGCTTCAGACCAGCACCGATCACACTGTGTCCTAATTGGGCTGCAATGGTCCAGGTTACTGTGTCTCAGTGGGTTCTGGTTCTGGTCCCATCCACCCAGATGTTAAACCAGGTGTTGGAGTTTGGACTCAGAGACAGCGTCTTTGTATTTGAGCCAGTGCAGCAACATGAGGCCTCCTGCCACTCAGATCTGCAGCTTCACGTCACCACGTTCTGTCAGTTGATGTCAGTGTTTGTTATAATCAGACTGCAGGGATTAGAAATCTCTAGCACATATACAATAGTTAATTCCAACTGAGGCAAATTGCATGCATTTTAGGGATCATTAAGTTATTAGCATCACTAGAGGGGGCAGAAAAACACTTGGAAAAATCTCTGTGGTAATTGCAATCAATTCTTTCTTTTCACAGAAAGTTGTGAAGCCTTCCGGGGTTCATGGATCTATCCTGACAACAACAACAGCGTTATCGGCCAATAAAGAGCAGATCTGTTGAATCATGTGCGAGGATGTATATGAATAAGGAAGATATATATTGTGGTTTAGTGTGTGGGTTATGTAGGTGCTGCTCAGCGTTCAGCGAGGCCCTTACCCATAAAGCACCAGACCCATAAAAAGACATAATTAATAGAAGCTGAGGAAGCGCTGTGAGTGGCATCAGCTGAAAAGCGAAACGGACAGAATGAGGAACTGATAATGAGTTCTAGCACTGGTGAAAAATTCCTCCTGCCTCCAGGGTGAAAGAGAAAGGTTCCTCCCCCTCCATAAAAAGAAAGGATAAAAGAAATAAGTTAGAGAAAATCTCTGTGCAGCTTTTATGTTTCACTCAGCTGAGTGTCAGAGATTTACTGTCACACAGACAGAGAACGCTCTGCCGCTGACCAAGAATTAATCAGGTTTAGGTTCTCGGTCCTGAACATAAAATGTCAGACTTTGCCTCTCGACTCTTGTCAGTGATTCCTTAGAGCTGAACAACACAATAATCCCAATCTCACTTCCACTGAAGGTCAAAGTTGGTCAGTGAGCCAAGAAATACCACATCAGAGCTTCCTTCCTCCTCAATCGCTGCGAGTATAAATTAGGGAATTAGTGTATTGATTGTCCACCGCGGCTTCAAGCAATCACTTTTACAGCCATGACAAGATTATTTTATCCTACTTTTCCTGTATTATTATATGTTGTGTTTGAGTTATTCCACCAGCATGGGAAGTGACAGCTTGAATTTATTCAATAAAGGCGGCAGTTAGGGAAGCCAGTGAGGCAAAAAACTGAAGACACGGCACGAAGGAGGGAGACGGCGTTCCTGCTGCAAACCTGCCATCCTAAATAAAGAAAGATATCTGCCCAAATAGAGCGCTGATCAATACATTCATACAAACACAAGCACATCATTTGTTAAGTCGGGGGTGATAACCTCACAGTGATGCACAGGGGAAACTGCAGGAGTGAGAAAAACAGACATCATAAATTACAGATAATAGAGTTTGTGGTGATTTGTGGCGTTTGAGCGGGAGCAGCCGTCGCCGTTCAGTCTGAATACGACTGCTGCACAATCAGAAAAACAGCTGATACGCCCACAAATTATTCACTTTCAGCATTTTACGCGTCGCATTTTTGAGATAAAGAGTAAAAAAATAAAGGACTTGTGTTTTCGCAAATACTGATGACGTCTGCAGGGCGCCGTCTGCAGGGCGCCGTCTGCAGGGCGCCGTCTGCAGGGCGCCGTCTGCAGGGCGCCGTCTGCAGGGCGCCGTCTGCAGGGCGCCGTCTGCAGGGCGCCGTCTGCAGGGCGCCGTCTGCAGGGCGCCGTCTGCAGGGCGCCGTCTGCAGGGCGCCGTCTGCAGGGCGCCGTCTGCAGGGCGCCGTCTGCAGGGCGCCGTCTGCAGGGCATCGTGTTTTTAACATATAGTATCAGCTCAATTAACAACTATTAGTTAATGGGAGTATTTTAAACAAACTTATAAATGAAATACACCCCGTATAGACTGGTGTCTAATTCTCCTGGCTATTTTTATTCACATATTCCATTTAATTGGAATCAATCATCCTCTTTGCACTAATTCCTTGTAATTCATTACATTTTTGCCAGATATTTCCTGTGCATTAATTACGTTTGGATGTGTTGAGTTCGCTGCTGCAGCTCACCACAGATCATGAAAGCTGCTGGATTTGATAAACTCATTTTGCAGCATCACGCCAGTGGCCTGAGCCAAAGGAGGCGTTTAATGGCCAGTGTGAAGAGGAGGCTTCAGTGCACATATGTGAGTCTTTAGGAAGTGCAGCGCTGGCTCCGTCTGACAGACGTATGCCATCAACATGACAGGACCCACCACAGTAAGCTGACACATCCTGATCACAGCACAGCTCTGATCTTTCTGTCACACTGGGGATTAAAACAGAAACGCAGGCTAACAAGGGTCAGATATGAAATTTCCAGGAAGTGACACATGACAGGACAAACAATTAAGTGTCAGGACGCCGACCTTGGGGCAACAGTTTTACACCACGACCCTCTGAGCATTAGTCATTCCAGCCTCGCTGCTCCCTTCGTCCGCCGCGAGCCCAGTGTTGTTCATTGTTTAGTCGTTATGATTAAAAGATGTACAGCGCTATGGAAATGGGGAAGCTTGTGATTTGTCTTTGTCTGTTGGGCCTCAGTATTCAGGCTGTGGAGCTGCAGCTGCAGCAAGCAGAGATACACAACATGAAAACAGGCTCGTCGCTGCCGCCCCGCAGAAGCAAAAATAAAAAGCACGAAGACGCGATCTTTTTAACGTAAAGAAGCAATAGCTGCTCAGAAGTCAAGATGTAATTACTCACACAGCGACAACAACGTGGAGCAGAAGAAACAGGTTCTGCTGAGTTTAGCTTTTACAGAAGGCGACGACCAAACCTGCAGCTGCAATCAGCTGGAACCTGAGTGTTCAGCCTGTTCTGAGAAATAGAACATTCCATCCATTAGTTATTGGTGCATTAAATGTGTAAAATGTTGATCAGTGTTTCTAAAGCTGCAGATTGAAGCTAAAATGTCTTTTTTTGTCCACAACCCAAAGATCATCAGTTTACTATTATAGAAGAATAAAGAAACCAGGAAATAACCAGAGAACAGAAGCCAGTTGGCAACGAATCAATTAATCCATAATCGTTGCAGCTCCGTTCTGGTTAAAACACAAAAATATACCTGAACACATGAAAACACATTAAGGCATAAACACACTATCAAATACAACAGATATTTTTTTTACGTGTTCAACAAGTTTTACCTTCAAAGATGATGTTGGTGAAGTGAAACTAATAAGTGGGAGTTTGTCAGTAATTACTGATCGTAAACACGTGTTTTAGGCGTTGACCCGGCAGCCTGGCTCTGCAGCAGCTGGTGGCGCTGAGTCACTGTAATCCACTTTTTATTATCAAGGAAGTTCTGCTGTGTTTTATGCAGCTGGGAATGAGGAACGCGCTGGTTGTAGGGACATATGGTCTGAGCAGAGCATCACCACGCATTTCATTATTTCACTCCACATCACACACTGTTTATTGTGATAAAACATTCGGTAAAGCTCTGATTTCAAAGCTTTTATTTTGAAGGTGTTGGTAGCATGTTGGTAAATAACCCAGAATGCATTTCACACCAACAACGCGAAGCTGTCGTTTACTTTATTAGAATGGAAATGTCACATTTAGATTAACAACCTTTTATTATAAATATTTCTGAGAAGGAAAAGCTGAGTTGTTACTGGTGCTTTTCAAAATAAAACATCTGTGATCCTGGTTAATAGAATAAAACTTTACCACACATACACTTACATTTCAGTTATTGATTAATTTCCATTCCTGCATTTTATGAGGTGAAATAAAACAGACATGATTATTATTATTTTAACTATTATTTTATTTTCACTGCTGAATGAGGTTTTTAAAATCACAGAGAAATCTGGTTACGATCTAAGGTCTTTGTTAACTTTTAATATCAAACACAAAACTGTTTTCAGTTTATTGAATATTTGGTTGTTATGAACAGGACTACACTTTATTTTTGGGCACAGGCATAACCATCGACTATGAGGGTGCAGGGGTTGATTGTAATAATAATACTAATATCTATAAAGCTGCTCAGATTCAGACGTTGGACATTGTCTTCAGTCCTGTTCGTACCGTGTGTGTAATATCTGCTGTTATCCACAGAAACTGTAATAAAGTGATTCACACGGTGGGTCACCTGCTTGGATAATGCCACTGTTATGTAAATGAACCATATTGTGCTGTGTAATGAATGCATGCTTCCTTTAAGACGGGACGTCGCTGTGTTTACTGGGAGCTAAACAGAGTCATAAGTTACAACTAGCAACCAGAGAATGAATGAATACGAGTCCATTAGTGAGAACAACCCATCAGTCAGACGTGAGCTGCGTTAGCTGGATCTACTCATCTATACTTTACTGTGAGTACAACAGCTTCATGTGATAAATCTGCACAAAGTATATTCCTTGTGTAGAAAACCCACAAATGAAGCAGGAAGTCCTGACGTGTGTAAAGCTGAACCAAACACCTGGCTCTGCGGATGAAAACAATCAAACAACACGTGAAGTTGAAGCGGTGGATAAGTGGGGTTGTGACCCGGTGGCGTGGGGGGGGTCGTCTGGGTGGAACCGGGGGCTGGGGACGCCTCCTTTAAACTACTCCTCCTGCAAACAGCATTATCTTGATTAAAGTTTAATTAAGGATCACATTTGGCCGCGCCTTTCGCGGCGATCTACATGAGCAGATTTCCCGGGGCTTAACTCCATCGCCGGGAAAATCCTCCTTTATTACTTTCAACCTGTTGTGGAGGAGCTGCTGGCTGCTCATTCACTGGCCTTGTTTGCTGCCGCAAAAAATCCAGAGTCTCAGGAGATCTCCCCACAGTGGTTCAATTTAATATCTGTCCCATCACTACAAGGCTGGGGCTCATTATTAATGATACTATTCATTAATTTCTTGTTGGGCTGATGTTATTTATTAAAATATTAAAGAAAGCTCCTGAGACACTCTCACGTAATGAGGGATGTGTCCTCCTTCCACGGCCCCCCCCTGGATGGATGGTGGGTGGAATTACCCCGCTCGGACGCCGCTAGCCTGTGCTCCCTCATTAGTCGTTCTCCAGGGCTGAGTGACACCATAAATCCATTCTGCGCGTCGCAGCCATACACAAACGCCTCGCCCCGTTAATGAGCCATTCCCATGCACAGGGAATTGACTAGTG
>JAYKQN010000028.1:512500-547500 GCA_036785175.1 Eupleurogrammus muticus | reverse complement strand
AACACCTGCCCCCCCCCTCCTGGCGACGAGCCGCGGGGCTGTGAAGCGTTGTGTTATTCGGGGCCATGACGGCGGCGTCGCTGGCCTGCTCACGCTGGGGAAATGTCAGATAGAAAACCAACCGGCGTCCTCCGAGCCCTGAGCCCGGGCCGTGGCGCACGGCAGGACGCCGACACTGTCAAGGACGGCTGCCGTGACACGAGTAAACAAACGACCACACACCGATACCTGATCAGCCTCACGCTGCTGGAACCTGGTGGAGACGCTGAGACGGCCTGAGACACAGGTCAGAAACGGTGGAGGGTCAGCCTGCTGCCATGAACCATAACCATGATCCACCATGATGAACCATAACCAGTATGACCCACTGCCATGAACCATGACCAGTATGATCCACTACGATGAACCATAACCTGTATGACCCACTACCATGAATGAACCATAACCAGTATGACCCATTACCATGAACCATAACCATGATCCACTACCATGAACCATGACCAGTATGACCCATTACCATGACCATAACCATGATCCACCATGATGAACTATAACCATGATCCACTACCATGAACCATGACCAGTATGACCCACTGCCATGAACCATGACCAGTATGACCTACTACCATGAACCATGACCAGTATGACCCACGACCAGTATGATCCACTACCACGAACCATGACCAGTATGACCCACTGCTATGAACCATGACCAATATGACCCACTGCCATGAACCATGACCAGTATGACCCACTGCCATGAACCATGACCAGTATGACCCACTGCCATGAACCATGACCAGTATGATCCATTACCATGAACCATGACCAGTATGACCCACTGCCATGAACCATGACCAATATGACCCACTGCCATGAACCATGACCAGTATGACCCACTGCCATGAACCATGACCAGTATGACCCACTACCATGAACCATAACGAGTATGATTCACTTCCATGAACCATGAACAGTATGACCCACTACCATGAACCATGACCAGTGTGACCCACTGCCATGAACCATGACCAATATGACCCACTGCCATGAACCATGACCAGTATGACCCACTGCCATGAACCATGACCAGTATGATCCACTACCATGAACCATGACCAGTATGACCCATTACCATGAACCATGACCAGTATGACCCACGACCAGTATGATCCACTACCACGAACCATGACCAGTATGACCCACTGCTATGAACCATGACCAATATGACCCACTACCATGAACCATAACGAGTATGATTCACTTCCATGAACCATGACCGGTATGACCCACTACCATGAACCATGACCAGTATGACCCACTACCATGAACCATGACCAGTATGACCCACTGCCATGAACCATGACCAATATGACCCACTGCCATGAACCATGACCAGTATGACCCACTACCATGAACCATGACCAATATGACCCACTGCCATGAACCATGACCAGTATGACCCACTACCATGAACCATGACCAATATGACCCACTGCCATGAACCATGACCAATATGACCCACTGCCATGAACCATGACCAATATGACCCACTGCCATGAACCATGACCAGTATGACCCACTACCATGAACCATGACCAATATGACCCACTGCCATGAACCATGACCAGTATGACCCACTACCATGAACCATGACCAGTGTGACCCACTACCATGAACCATGACCAGTATGACCCACTACCATGAACCATGACCAGTGTGACCAACTACCATGAACCATGACCAGTGTGACCCTCTATCATGAACCATGACCAGTATGACCCACTGCCATGAACCATGACTAATATGACCCACTGCCATGAACCATGACCAGTATGACCCACTACCATGAACCATGACCAGTATGACCCACTGCCATGAACCATGACCAGTATGACCCACTACCATGAACCATGACCAATATGACCCACTGCCATGAACCATGACCAGTATGACCCACTACCATGAACCATGACCAGTATGACCCACTACCATGAACCATGACCAGTGTGACCCACTACCATGAACCATGACCAGTATGATCCATTGCCATGAACCATAACCAGTATGACCTACTGCCATGAACCATGACCAATATGATCCATTGCCATGAACCATAACCAGTATGACCTACTGCCATGAACCATGACAACCTGCTGTTGTTTCAATCTGTCTGCAGCTCTAAATCTTTTTATAATGAACAAATTGAGGAAACGTATTAAAAAGATAAAGAAAAACAAAGCTTCATGTTTGCTGCATCAGTAAAACTGATGAGACACAGTATTCGTGCTAATCTACAACATAAAAACATGCAGTATATCCCAAATTAAAATCTAAAATACTAGAATATAAAAATCTATCTAAAACACACATGAAATGTGTGAGTTTCATCCCTTTACTTCATTATCTCTTTATGATTTTAGTGCATTCTAACTCAGTATATTCCCATATTTCCCTCATCTGCAATGTTTTTCACCTTGAACATACAGTTTGTCCTGTGGCAGAAACAACTGAAACACAGCAGTACAACAACAAACATCACTGTGGGTGAAAGTCTTTTTCATGACATGTTTGCTGCAGCCACCGTTGATTTTCTATGTTGGTCATCTGCCTAAAAAACGCCTCGTTATTTCATTCATTCATTAATTCTCATTAAACCATCTATTTACTTTTCACTGATGTATTTATTTTAATGAACACACAAGTAGGATTTAAAATACACCAGGAGCCAAACACACATGATTTGTCATAAGGCAGCGAGAGCATCAGCCATCAATCATCAGTCGCTGTCAGCGCCTATTACTGCTGAATTCATTTCCCTCAATTAATTCTGAATCTAACCCTCGGCAGCACCATGTATGTTTTTATATTTATCCACCCACCTATTTGTCAAAATGGACTCAGTGACAGTACAGTGATGCATTCATTATAAAAATGAGAACAATACTCCACACATATCATTAATTAACTACACAGCAGCATGTTCAGTATTTTACAACAGATCTGGATTTTATTGGGATCCCTGATTTAAAAAAATAAAGTAATCTATAAATCTGAGGAGTGAAATTGGTAAAATTTTAATATTGCGAAAGTGAACAAATATTACGATATATGATGTTGTGATTGAGGAGGTGAGGTTATTTATTCTTAAATAGAACTATAGGATTGTATTATTTTCATACCTGATTCAGATAAGTGGATAATAAATATTTTATATTTTACTCCACAGTAGAGTAAAAATTAAAAAAAGTTAAAGAAACGAACAAATTCTAAATTATACAATAGAAAAACGCTTATTTGCCTGATTTTGATTATGATTCAACTGATTCAGATGAACGTCAGAACAGTTTTAACAGGAAACTAATGCGATGGTTGGAGACTAGTTTATTAAAGGTTGAAGCTCCACTGAGAATAAAACTCTATTAAGTTTTCATTATAACTTTATGAGGATCATTAAAACCTGAAGAATCAAACCTGAATCCTACATTTCAAGGACAGAAACACATTTTAAATTGTAGATAATATATTATTGTATTTAGACATATTTCTTCTACTTGTACTAAACGTGCTGTGAAACATAAATATCGTGATAATTCTACGTATCAGCCTGAGCTGAGACAAAGAAATGTCATCTTATCTGAATCAGCTCACATTCACTCACATGTGCAGCAAGAAAAGAAGGTAATTAATAAACAGTTCTTATCGCTGCAGCTGCTGTTAACCAACACTTTTGTGATGAGGACAACGAGGAGACTTTCACGCCGTAAATGTAATGTTTAAATTAATTAAGTGTGAACACGATTTAGCTTCAGGATATCATTTGAAAGTATAATTGCCCACAGGGATTAGAATGGAGTCGGCGCCGCCCACTGAGCTCCCTCATCGGGAGATGTCCGGTTTTAAAGATTAATCTGCATCTTTGAGGGGAAAAGTCTTAATCTTAATCTTAAAGGACGTATGAAGAGGGGAAAAAAAAAACTTGATTCTAAAATGTTCCGCGTGCAGAATCCCCGTCACATGCTCCCGTGCATGATTCCAATCGCGTTTGGCTGCATATTAATTACACGCAGGCTTTGTGGAGCCGGGTCGCGGCGCTAAGCCGGGTCGGGCCAGGCTTTGTGAGCCCGCTGAGTCCAGAAGCTGCAGGAGCACCAGCGATTACAGGTTCAGTTTGTCCTGTGGCAGAACTGTGTCCAAGCAGCAGCAATAGGATTAAAATCTGTGGTTATTGCAGATTAGAAAAGTTGAAGCAATTATTTTGACTGAAGAACAAACCTGTCACGTTACCCACTACATCCACCAGTCACTGCTTCTAATTACACGTTCCTTTTTATACAGCCTGTACATGTACTTCCATTATATTCATCATACTTTAACTCACTTTAACCCTGTTTTATTGTCTCCAGCTGGTATAACAACCAGAGCTGCAGCAGTTACTCTGTTATCTGAACAATTACTGTACAACACGGTCCCTGATTGGCCCGTTTACTTTCTGAGTTCTTGAAACAGTTTGCAAAAGAGAGAAGGCCGAACTCACATAAACAGACAGGTTTCCTGGTTTTAGGTTAATATCATGATTTTAACAGAAATATTAAAAGTTTGAGCACATTTCTCATTCACCGTAAGGAAAGACAGCTGCAGACAGCTGCAGACATCTGCAGACAGCTGCAGACATCTGCAGACATCTGCAGACAGCTGTAAACATCTGCAGACAGCTGTAAACAGCTGTAAACATCTGCAGACAGCTGTAAACAGCTGCAGACATCTGCAGACAGCTGCAGACATCTGTAGACAGCTGCAGACAGCTGCAGACATCTGCAGACATCTGCAGACAGCTGCAGACAGCTGCAGACAGCTGCAGACATCTGCAGACAGCTGCAGACATCTGCAGACATCTGCAGACAGCTGCAGACAGCTGCAGACATCTGCAGACAGCTGCAGACATCTGCAGACAGCTGCAGACAGCTGCAGACAGCTGATGCTGTCGTGGTGGAGAGGAACTTTTACTGAAGGTTTTAAGGTATTTTCCTTTTCATTTGATGCTTCTTGTTTCTTGTTCACAGTGAAAAATGTTGCACATGAAGACTGTAGAATGAAGAGTGTGTTACCAATAAATGAATTATTGTTGTTACAGTCAGCTAGTTTATAAGCATGAGGCACTGATAAATATTATTATCTTTTGGCTCTTAACAATAAATCAGCACATTTAGGTTATTATTAGTCTGCAGTTTCACTGAAGACAAATTCAAACATTTTTAATCTACATTCATGCATCAGAACTTGACCCATTATCTCAGATCGTTTGTCTGCGTTTGGTTTTACTATGTCATCACAACACCAATTTACTGCAAAACAAATACTTTCATATTAGTACTTTTAAGTATTCACAGTCGTATTCTGATGTCAGAGCTTTTCTTTTAGATTATTTAATGCTGGTGATCGGCTGATAAGCGAGCTGATGACACACGTGTAGGTTTCAGGACGTTTGTCTCATTGAGTTTTTACAGCATAAAGAATAATAACCGGACGCTCAGAATACACACAACAAATGAGTTTTTCTTTGTGGTATTTGCACCTGCAGCAGCTCCTTGAAATAATTGCAGTTGTACTTTTATGGAGCTCATAATTCACCCTGATTGTCCTGAACTTTCCGTGTGAGGAACCATCTCGACAGATTTCGTAATGTCCGTAACGTATTCCAGGACTCGGGTGAGGACTGAGATCCTGGATCCTGCGACGTGTCCTTTGAAGGCGCAACCTAACAAGTTTTCCTGTTTGTGATTAGCTCAGCAGAAACTGTGATGTTTACCTTGATAAATTAGAGGAGGTGGGACCTAATGAATGGAACAGGGGGTCACCTTTGTTTCTCGGGGTGATACGATAAGAAAAAAACAAACAGATTTTTCTTACTGCCACGTGCCTCTCCTTAATAATCAGATTTCTCATCCTCCTCGTAATAGAGGGAGCAGAGAATCTCATTACCTTCTGTAGCTGAGGGGAGAGGCGACACTTCTTCTTTGACTTCCTCTGTAAACCGGGGGGGCTGAGTTCTGCTTATTTGCACATACATCCACATCTCTTACAGATATGTAAATGACTCCGGCTAAACCCAAATGCTAAAGTCTACACCATTAGTTTTCCACTTCATAATCTCCACATGGGGCCGTTAGGGGGATAATGTACCATACAATACATGCTTTACTTTTAATTAATAGGGAAAACGTATTTTGAAACCAATATTAAATGTAGATTAATGTGAAAACGCTCTCGCTGCTCTATAAACAGGAGCTGCGCTGCATTGTGAGGGGCAGAAAAAACAACACGAGCAGGAAGAAGAATTCAAGAGGCGTGAAATTGTTAAACGGAACAAAGCGGCTCCAAGTTTATTCTCAACATTAACGGGAATAAGTTGATTATCCTGTCACCAGACGAAAGACCCAAATCTGAAGAATAAGCCAATAACAGGGACAATGAGGTGACTCCTGCTGACGGTGTGTCTGAAACATCAGAAACACACATATACTACGAACACATAGAACATCAGTTCTCAAAAACTAAATGTGAAATGCTTGAACTCAGCCTGATGACAAAACTACTATTAAATTCTGATTTTCAGTTTTTCATATTTGGTTTTTGTGAATTCTACACACACACACACACACACACACACACACACACACAGACATGATTAATGGATCAGTTGTTGTTCCTTCACATAGAGATGGATGTGCTTCATGCTTCATGCTGCTGTTATGTCACTGTAGTTATTACATGTTTGCTGTAAATGGGAAACAGATTTAGCATTTAAATTATTTATTTAGTTTATTTTTGCTGTTTCTAAACCAGAAACCTGCAAACACAAACATATCAGCTGTTTTCAGAACATACGGATTCTGCGTTTACAATTACAGCTGAAACTACCTGTTCTGATAATAAATGAATCTTTATATTATTGAAGCAATGAATCTGTTGGTTGTTTGGTTCATTAATGGTGTAAAATGTTGATCAGTGTTTGTCAAAGCTGCAGATTGAAGCTAAAATGTATTTTTTTGTCCACAACCCAAAGATCATCAGTTTACTATTATAGAAGAATAAAGAAACCAGAAAATAATCAGAGAACAGAAGCTGAACCAGAGAATCTGGACATTTATCAGTAAAAATCACTGATTGATCATCAGAACAGCTATAAATAGAATAGAGAGTGAATAGTGATCAATGTGATAGCCTGGAACTGATCGATTAATCGATTAATGGACTGATCGGTTTAATCTCCATCAACCACAGAGTAAAGGCTGCAACAGGCGGATCCATGAGATCAATACTGAGTCTGATTCATCCTTCCTGATGTTTCCTGCTGTGACGCAGCTTCTAACACGTCTGTCTCAGTTTGCATTAAACAACAATAAAGTCTGTTAATTCTTATTCTTGCAGACAGGATCTTTGGTGCCGTTGCAGCACGTTCACACGTCCTTAATGAGGAAGGTCAAACTTCTCAGGCTCTTGGGTCAGAAAAACAATAAAAAGGAGCAACAGCAACTTACAGCAGCACAAACGCAGCAGATGTGTTGTTAACATCGAACACGCGTTAGCTAAAACGTTCACTGAGTCCTTTGGTTCATAAACTGGTGTAAATGTCATATTCAGTGGTTTAACCTTTAATCAGCAGGTCTGTGGAAAACATCTGGATCTTAAACTGTTTGAAGTTAGGACCAAATAAAATGTCTTTTTCTGTTCAGCCCAACCAGGAGATCATTGGAGCTGGAGGAAGATGCAGAGGACACCTCTGCTTCTGGACACTGATCCAACACTCAGCAGAATCAGTATTTCACAGCGACGTGTCCCACACAGAAGCAGCTCAGGTAAACGTGGAGTTGTGTGCTGGTCCATAACAGACGGTTCCTAAAGCAAACAGCAGTATGAGGCGGAATGAGCCGCTGCACCAACCTGATCATCATCATTAAAGCATCACATGCTGGTCCAGACGGGTCTGACTCTGGTTCCTGACTTACATGTTCTGGGTGTAATTCTCCATCCTGAAACCTGCAGGATGTGCACTTTAGATTTTTTACAGTTCATATAATGTGTGTAATTCTTTTTATCCTCCCGTGTTCCAGGTATTCAGAGGAAAATGAACAAGACGTGGTTTTATGCCGTTGGAGACGGCAGCAGTCCAGATATTTCACCTGACAGGAGCCTGGAACAACCACCACAACCGGGCCATTAAATATATGTAAATGAAGAGAAACACCAGAGAGCGGCGTATAATAGCACGCACAAGGGAGAAATGGATCCTGGGTAGTGATTAATTTATTTGATGATGCCTCTAGTGAGGAATTTTAGGTCACAAATGAAGTGACAGGATGACAAATTACCATTTTAAGGAATTTACTGGGAATCATTAATGAACAATTGTCAGGAAGTTTACAGCCTCACAGAATGAATGTAGGTTTCCCTGCTTATCAGGTCACATGCTTGTTGTGTTGTGTTTGTGGCAGCGCTGGTATATTTAAAACAGGAGAATATCAACAATGAAGGCTGGGGGAGAATCAACAAGACGATTGTCAAATATCTGATTTAAAAATAACTCCAGTGTTTTCTGGAGTCTGAGTTAAGATTATTATCAAATCACTAAGAATAATAAATGATAGAAATATGGATGAAACATTAGTCGATCAATCGATTAGATTCTAATTATCACATCAATAACCAAGTATTCTGATAATGGATTTGAGTCATTTTTACTTATAATATTTATTTAAATAAAGTGGCTCCAGTAGTTTCCCTCACATCAAACCTTCAGTAGTTTACTGATAGTTTCAGGTTTATGACCTTTGACCTTTGTGGACTGTTAGCGATTAATCGACCAACATCCACAACCCAAAGATCATCAGTTTACTGTTATAGAAGAATAAAGAAACCAGGAAATAACCAGAGAACAGAAGCTGGAACCAGAGAATCTGGACATTTTAGAATAAAAACGGCTGAATGGATCCTCAGAGGGTTGAAGCTGCTGATGGATTGATGAGTAAAGGCTGCTAACTAATGACCGCAGCCTGAACCCTGCTCCTCTGTGGATCAGCACCTATAACGAAGCTCGTAATAATTTCTGCCTGCGTCTAATTAGCAGAAGGATTATGCAGAGTGATGTTTGAGCCGCGTCTCATAGGAAGAAATAGATATACGGAGGATTGCTTCTGGCGTCTTTTCGGCAATTTGGCTTTGTCACTGACAAAATAAATCAATTCATTAATTAAAATTAAGCTCATGTGTAAAGGCGGTATGATAGCTTATGTACGTGTTAAAGCAGACAGATGCTCTTTCAGCAGCGGCTGTCAGCCTGTCTGTCCGCCTCAGTTTGCTGCTCTAAACGGCGTTTTAAGAGCAGTGCAAACTGACAGGAGGAATCTCCAGCGTGCGGATTAATCCGACAGATTCCCTGATTCCCCTCCTGGGCCTCGGCAGCAGCGAGTCCTCAGCGACGCGACGGAGCATCACAGGAGGTGTGACAAATATCCGAGTTCGGCAGCGCTGCTAGTGCTACTGGTTCACCGTGACACGTCCCTGTCGCCGCGGCGGGGACAACACTCGTAATTGCACTTTTCCGGGAAAAGGAGAAGCGGCGGGAGCTGCTGTTGTCTGCGTGGTTCGGTCTGTCGAGTCGAGGCTTCCAGCAGAAACACAGTCTCTGTGATTCAGGAATCAGACAGAGCTGCTGTTAAAGAGCAGCTTCCTGAAGCATTAACGTCCACTTTATGTTAATGTCTGTGAAAGTCCCTCATTCTACTGCACTGACAGAAGCTGTTAGTGCGACTTTAAATCCACTGACCACGAGTGATGGTTCAGAGAACCACAGAACAGATTAAGAACAAATGGCTGTGAGAGTTTTATGGAATTATATTACTGTTACAGAAGAATAAAGACACCAGAAAATGACCAGAGAAGAGAAGCTGGAACCAGAGAATTTGGACATTTTCTTCTTGAAAAATTACACAAATGAATCAATTATGAAAACAGTTGATCAGCGATGCTGATGAAATGCTAATGATCATCCAGGAAAACCTCAGTAAACTGCTGTCGAATCACTATCATCATCATCATCATCATCATCATCATTATTATTATTATTAACTTAACATGTGCTTCATGTGAGCAGCCACGTCCTGTCCCTGGATCCTTTAAATCACACATCACACGTGTCGTAGTGATCAATAAAAGGACTGATCACTTCACCTAGGAAGAAAAACACCTGGAAATAGACCTGACGGGAACTCAGCAGCCAATCACAGCCTGACGGGAACTCAGCAGCCAATCACAGCCTGACGGGAACTCAGCAGCCAATCACAGCCAGACGGGAACTTAGCAGCCAATCACAGCCAGACGGGAACTCAGCAGCCAATCACAGCCTGACAGGAACTCAGCAGCCAATCACAGCCTGACGGGAACTCAGCAGCCAATCACAGCCTGACGGGAACTCAGCAGCCAATCACAGCCTGACGGGAACTCAGCAGCCAATCACAGCCTGACGGGAACTCAGCAGCCAATCACAGCCTGACGGGAACTCAGCAGCCAATCACAGCCTGACGGGAACTCAGCAGCCAATCACAGGCTGACGGGAACTCAGCAGCCAATCACAGGCTGACGGGAACTCAGCAGCCAATCACAGCCTGACAGGAACTCAGCAGCCAATCACAGCCTGACAGAAAGAGGCGTGATTAGTTTTCTCTGTCAACAGTCTGATAATCTAAACTGATTATTGATTATTGAAGGAAGTGAATAAAGTTCATCATTTGGCAAAGAGTCCCTGAAGTTATCAGATGTTCGTGTTAAGTATTAAATCCAAACAAACAGGCTTTGTAGAGCTGTAATTAGTGGATAATGTCCAGATTCTGTGGTTCCAGCTTCTGTTCTCTGATTATTTCCTGGTTTCTTTATTCTTCTATAATAGTAAACTGATGATCTTTGGGTTGTGGACAAAAAAAGACATTTTAGCTTCAATCTTTGACAAACATGTTTAAAATCCCACCAGTCCCTGACTGATTACTCTCTGAGTTCTTGTCTCGGACTCCTATAAACAGACATATTTTAACAGGTAATAGCATCAGGCTTCAGGCTGCAGCTGGTTACTGGGAGATGTCGTACGTTGAGATGTAGAAACGGTAGAATCTCCGTACTTAGTTATTTCGACATGGATACTCTACCTCGAGCAACCTCTGACCAAAAACATCTTCAGCGTCACAACTGAACGCACGAGTGGCCGAGCTAATGTTCACACTCACATTGGATTCACACTGCATGTACCATGAAAGCACTATGAGCTTCTTTCCAGATTGTGGCCAATTTCATGCTCCTGTAGCCACAGCATCAGCTGATCACAGCGATTCAAGACAAAACAAAAGCAGCCCCCCCAGTCCTGTTTGATGGTCAGGACCAGCCCCCCCACGTCCTGTTTGATGGTCAGGACCAGCCCCCCCCTCAGCACTAGTACTACCAGACCCCCTATCAGTACTAGTACTACCAGACCCCCTATCAGTACTAGTACTACCAGACCCCCCTCAGCACTAGTAGGACCAGACCCCCCATCAGTACTGGTAGGACCAGACCCCCCTCAGCACTAGTAGGACCAGACCCCCCATCAGTACTAGTACTACAAGACCCCCCTCAGCACTAGTAGGACCAGACCCCCCTCAGCACTAGTAGGACCAGACCCCCCATCAGTACTAGTAGGACCAGACCCCCATCAGTACTAGTACTACCAGACCCCCCATCAGTACTAGTACTACCAGACCCCCCATCAGTACTAGTAGGACCAGACCCCCCATCAGTACTAGTACTACAAGACCCCCCTCAGCACTAGTAGGACCAGACCCCCCTCAGCACTAGTAGGACCAGACCCCCCATCAGTACTAGTAGGACCAGACCCCCATCAGTACTAGTACTACCAGACCCCCTATCAGTACTAGTACTACCAGACCCCCCTCAGCACTAGTAGGACCAGACCCCCCATCAGTACTGGTAGGACCAGACCCCCCTCAGCACTAGTAGGACCAGACCCCCATCAGCACTAGTAGGACCAGACCCCCATCAGTACTAGTACTACCAGACCCCCCATCAGTACTAGTACTACCAGACCCCCCATCAGTACTAGTAGGACCAGACCCCCATCAGCACTAGTAGGACCAGACCCCCCATCAGTACTAGTAGGACCAGACCCCCATCAGTACTAGTAGGACCAGACCCCCCATCAGTACTAGTAGGACCAGACCCCCATCAGTACTAGTACTACCAGACCCCCCTCAGCACTAGTAGGACCAGACCCCCCATCAGTACTAGTAGGACCAGACCCCCTATCAGCACTAGTACTACCAGACCCCCCTCAGCACTAGTAGTACCAGACCCCCCATCAGTACTAGTAGGACCAGACCCCCCTCAGCACTGGTCCTAGCAGGCAGCAGCATCATGGTCTATTGACTGCAGGGTCTGGTCTGGTCTAAAGGTCTGTTGGCCTGGGACTGTTGTTGGTAACAGGCCTAATTGTCTGCCGTGAATGAGCTCTGGTTATTGGCAGCTGCCAGCGCCTGACGCGCGTCCTGGCTGCTCAGAACCAACGGACGCTGCTAATTGCGATGAACTTTACATCATCTCTGATCAGACTCTGACCATTAGAGACGTTACAGTAGATTCAGGATCCACCATCACAGCTATGACAGCAGTCAATAGCTGCAGGAGCTCACCTGAGAGTGTGTGTGTGTGTGTGCGTGTGTGTGTGTGTGTGTGTGTGTGTGTGTGTGCGTGTGTGTTATATTGTGTGTGTGTGTGAGTGTCTGTTATATTGTCATTAGTGTGTTGTGTTAATGTGTTTTTATGTATTAGAAATAATCATTAAATCATTTCTCTCCCTCTCTAACTAAGGGAGGGGGTGTAGTGTATGTGAGGGGGGTGTGGTCTATGTGTGTGTGTCTATGTGTGTGTGTGTCTATGTGTGTGTGTGCCTATGTGTGTGTGTGTGGGGGGGGGGGGGGGGGGGGGGGGGTTGCCTGTGTGGGGGGGCACTGTGGCGGGCGGTGGGAAAGTTCACCGTGCTGGATTGTAACGGGGGCAACTGGTCGTCCTGACAAGAGATCGATACTGTCCTCAGAGTGGCTGGAGTCAAGCTGCTGGTCTGACAGGGGGCCGAGTGGCGTAATTGGATCAGGGGCGCGGCGAGTCGCCCCCCGCCGACCCCTCCCCCCCCGTACTGTCACAGCTGTCACATGTCATCCCCCTGCACCGCTGTCACCCCGGGAGGCGGCCGCCCCCCGTCCCCTCGCACCCATGCAAATGTCCACTTAGCAGATGAATGCCGCCATATTAGGCACATTCTTCATGCTTTTATGCAAAAGTAAAATCTATGTCATTTGAGAATTTCATGGAAATAAAGTCGCCATTTATTCAGAGCCTGAGGAGTGAAACCGCCTGTAAAAAAGTGAAAATGGTTTGGTTCAGCTTATTAAAAATGGAAAAGAAATAAGGCTTTGGAAAAACAAACAATGAGGGTGAGGTGAGGATTAGAGGAAAGAAAAGAAAAGCAGCCAGAAAAAAGTGTATAGATAACATACAGTAATGAAAAATCTCACAGCGTATTACCTCATAAAACACTCATATATCACTAATCCAAAACTATTGATTGACTGACCTGGAGGAGAAACTTCTTCTTCTCTACTTCACAACAGAGAATGAAGATTATCAGCTCATTTATTATTAGTGGGAAATGCAGCAGAATCATCTTGAATCTGGAGGAAACTTAAACAAGATTAAATGTTAAGCATTAAGCATTATTTAGTATGTTTGAAGTTTGTTTTAATTATTCATGTATTTATTCATTAGTTTTATTTTATTGGTTCAACATGCAAACATGCATTTATATATATATAAAAAAAGAAGTTTAAAAAGACCCAAACTGATCTGCCAATGAAATAAAATAATTCAACATAATTCTCCTCGATATTAGTACTAAGAATAGTGTGGATTGCTTCTCAATAAATATTATTGTTCCTCAGTCGTAGAAACGAGTCGAGTCAATAGATCCTCACCAAAAAAGACGAGCGGCGTCTTAATTAACTTTATTTTAAAATGAACTCCACCACCACTTTAATCTGTCATTTTTCAGCCGGCTCCAGGGAGGCGCTGATCGATTTTACAGGACGGCTGTAAAAAGACAATAATGGAGATGATTGTTGCTGTTAATCTGAGAGGATCCCAGCTGGAGGACGTCCACCGCGGGCGAGACGCTTCCTTCCAACAGCTCCTGAAGCTCCATCACAGGGCGACTGGATTAAAAGCTGGTTAAACATTAAACACGAATCCATATGTAAATTTACAGCAGCAATTAGGAGATGCTGTCTGTGATGTTATCCTCCGAGAGACTCTCTGCCCTCAATTTTCACACACTTAATCAAATTAAGAGCTTAGGAGCAGCGTGATTATCGGATTATCACTGATACATGTACAATTCCTTTCAGTTTGGGCAAATAATGGCGGATTCCGCTGCAGCCGAGCCAACGGATTAACTCACTGATGTTGACTTTGGAAGAATATTATTCAGGAGGAGAGAGGAGGATTCACTTCTCTGGTGTCACATCCAATCCCAGACTCTTTCCTCATATTAGGTTTGGAGATTTGCAGCTTTGTCGCGTCATTGTGTTCTAAATAAAACTTCCAGTGTTTCCACAGCTGGTCTGTGTACGCGTTGCCTTTGTATGAGCAGCCTTCAGCTCTATGCTGATGAAATATAATCAGCTGGTGTCACTTTCTGAAATTTTAACCTTAATTAATTTAATTAAAAAGGCTTTTGTATACCACTCTAAAACATGCAGAACTAGACTTATAATAGACTAGAGCTGTGACCAACAACAGTTCTATGATCAGAACTACTCAGGATTTTCCTTTAAAACAACTTTTCTTCATGCAGAACTTTAACCTTTACATGTTTTGACAAATCATTTTAATGCCACTTTAGGGATGTAGCTGTAAAACAAAGACACTGATAGAAATCACCTCTGGGGGCTTTACTTCAACACCAGTGTGCTGCATTACCTACATGCATTTTATTTAGAGCTGCAAATAACTTTTTCTGACAGGGGATTATTCTATAGAATATTTAAATGATTCATTGATCAGTAGTTTGGTTCATTTAATGTGTAAAATGTTGATCAGTGTTTCTAAAGCTGCAGATTGAAGCTAAAATGTCTTTTTTTGTCCACAACCCAAAGATCATCAGTTTACTATTATAGAAGAATAAAGAAACCAGGAAATAACCAGAGAACAGAAGCTGAACCAGAGAATCTGGACATTTATCAGTAAAATGACTTAAATCCTTCATCACAATAGTTGGTGATTCCTGTGATGTTGTATAATAGTCAGACAGACTGTGAACGATTTAACAGGAATGTTGAACCAGTTTTATCCAAACACTCACGTTTCTGTTCACGACTCGTTGGTAAATTAGCTCATATTTAGTTAGATGATGAATTATTTGTCTATTTGAACGTAACATTTAGAAATCTGTGATAAACAAAATAACAGCAATGAAGGAGAGAGTCTTCATGTTAGCGTTTGTCTATGGAAATATAAATATATATAAAATAACACGCTGTTAACACGTAGGACTGCACACACACACACACACACACACACACACACACACACACTCACACACTCACACACACACACACACACACACACACACACACACACACACACACACACACACACACTCACACACTCACACACACACACACACACACACACACACACACACACACACACACACACACACACACTCACACACACACACACACACTCACACACACACACACACACACTCTCTCTCAGCTTCTGGGACTCCATGTTCACCTTGGACGTTCAACGGTTCAGCGGCTGAGGCTGTGGTTAACAAACGGGGAGAATGTGGCGACTTCAGGCGGCTGCTGCTAAGTGATCTGTGTTCCCAGAATCTGTTGCTCCTTAACCCTGTGAAATTAAGGCCCCCCCTGAAGCCCCGCCCTGCCAGCGCCATGAGACAGAACCCACACAGCACCACGCATGGCTGCTCCGTGATGTGAGGAGCAACGAACTTCCCAGGAAAATCTGTGAATATAAGGATAAGGCTACAGGAACCAGGCTGGTACTGGTTGGTTTCTGACTGGTTTCTGGCTGTTTTTCAGACTGGTTTCTGACAGGTTACTGACTGTTTTTACTGACTGGTTGTTTGACAGGTTACTGACAGGTTACTGACAGGTTACTGACTGTTTTTACTGACTGGTTGTTTGACAGGTTACTGACAGGTTACTGACAGGTTACTGACTGTTTTTACTGACTGGTTGTTCGACAGGTTACTGACAGGTTTCTGACTGTTTTTTCTGACTGGTTGTTTGACAGGTTTCTGACTGGTTTCTGACAGGTTACTGACAGGTTTCTGACTGATTTCTGACTGGTTGTTTGACAGGTTTCTGACAGGTTACTGACAGGTTTCTGACTGGTTTCTGACAGGTTACTGACAGGTTTCTGACTGATTTCTGACTGGTTGTTTGACAGGTTTCTGACAGGTTACTGACAGGTTTCTGACTGGTTTCTGACAGGTTACTGACAGGTTTCTGACTGGTTTCTGACTGTTTTTTCTGACTGGTTGTTTGACAGGTTTCTGACAGGTTTCTGGCTGTTTTTCTGACTGGTTGTTTGACAGGTTACTGACAGGTTTCTGACTAGTTTCTGGCTGTTTTTCAGACTGGTTTCTGAAGGAAGCAGGCAGACGTCCAGTGACGACCCATGAGCAGCCACAGTGCAGCAGCAGTGTGTTGTGTGGACATAATTCAGCGGATCCCTCCTGCTGTAAGACAGTTAACAGGATAAAGAACACGGCTCTCACAGCATCCAGAAAGTAGAGATTGGCAGGTGGAAGTGAGGCTTACAGCCTGACCTACACACAGGACCTCTTCATCCGTGACTCATAATCACTACTCTGGGGGAGTCACATGGTCTGCTAAAAGCCAGCCGAAGCCATTATGGGGGTGCTTAAAACTCCACTTAAAGATCACTTTATAGCCTATTACTTTAACTGTGGTTAGGTATTTACATGACACCTCCAGCAGCTTTTTGGTTTGGTAATAGGTTTTTCTTCTGTGCTGCGAGAAGAGCCGACAACATGCAGTCAGCAGCGTATAAAAGGTGCAGCGGATTATTGTCTTAATGGATATCATATGATCACAGGAGGCCAAATATTCACTGCTGCTTCTACTGACATTCTACATCATGTCTATATTAGCAAGGGCTGAAAACACCACCACTTTATTTAATAACCAAGTTATTGGTCCTCAAATCACATGTCTGATCAATCACATGTCTGATCAATCACATGTCTGATCAATCACATGTCTGATCAATCACATGTCTGATCAATCACATGTCTGATCAATCACATGTCTGATTAATCTCATGTCTGATTAATCACATGTCTGAATAATCACATGTCTGATCAATCACACGTCTGATTAATCACATGCCTGATCAATCACATGTCTGATCAATCACATGTCTGATCAATCACATGTCTGATCAATCACATGTCTATATTGTTTCATATATATTTACACTCAGCTTTAATTAAGGCTTCACTTAAGAGACAAAGTATTAAAACTAATTTTCAGTTGGTGGATAATGTAAAACATTGGGGCATCTATTTATTTATTTTAGACGTTAAAAGTTGCTTTTTTATTGTCATTGTAATTTTTACAAAACGATTTGCTTCATGTCTGGTCGATTGTTTAGCTGTTTGTGTGGTTGAGTGACTGGTTACGGACTAGTTATCAGTGACTGGTTGGTTCTGGGGCTTACTGGGTGCTGGCTGATTAGTACGGGCTCGTGGTCGTGTGGCTGATTACTGGCTGATTACTGGCTGGTTACTGGCTGGTTGCTGACTGGTTACTGGCTGGTTTGCTGACTGGTTACTGGTTACTGGCTGGTTAGCGGCTGGTTGCTGACTGGTTACTGGCTGGTTGCTGACTGGTTACTGGCTGGTTGCTGACTGGTTACTGGCTGGTTGCTGGCTGGTTGCTGACTGGTTACTGGTTACTGGCTGGTTGCTGACTGGTTACTGGCTGGTTGCTGACTGGTTACCGGCTGGTTACTGGTTACTGACTAGTTACTGGTTACTGACTAGTTACTGGTTACTGGCTGGTTACTGGCTGGTTACTGGCTGGTTGTTGAGTGGTTACTGGCTGGTTACTGGTCACTGGCTGGTTACTGGTTACTGGCTGGTTGCTGACTGGTTACTGGCTGGTTGCTGACTGGTTACTGGCTGGTTGCTGACTGGTTACTGGTTACTGGCTGGTTGCTGACTGGTTACTGGCTGGTAACTGGTCACTGGCTGGTTACTGACTGGTTACTGGCTGGTTGCTGACTGGTTACTGGCTGGTTGCTGACTGGTTACTGGTTACTGGCTGGTTGCTGACTGGTTACTGGCTGGTTGCTGACTGGTTACTGGTTACTGGCTGGTTGCTGACTGGTTACTGGCTGGTTACTGGCTGGTTGCTGACTGGTTACTGGCTGGTTGCTGACTGGTTACTGGTTACTGGCTGGTTGCTGACTGGTTACTGGCTGGTTGCTGACTGGTTACTGGTTACTGGCTGGTTGCTGACTGGTTACTGGCTGGTTACTGGCTGGTTGCTGACTGGTTACTGGTTACTGGCTGGTTGCTGACTGGTTACTGGCTGGTTACTGGTTACTGACTAGTTACTGGTTACTGACTGGTTACTGACTAGTTACTGGTTACTGGCTGGTTGCTGACTGGTTACTGGCTGGTTACTGGCTGGTTACTGGTTACTGACTGGTTACTGACTAGTTACTGGTTACTGGCTGGTTGCTGACTGGTTACTGGCTGGTCACTGGCTGGTTACTGGCTGGTTGCTGACTGGTTACTGGTTACTGGCTGGTTACTGGTCACTGGCTGGTTACTGGCTGGTTGCTGACTGGTTACTGGCTGGTTACTGGCTGGTCACTGGCTGGTTACTGGCTGGTTACTGGCTGGTTGCTGACTGGTTACTGGTGACTGGCTGGTTAGCGGCTGGTTACTGACTGGTTACTGGCTGGTTGCTGACTGGTTACTGGCTGGTTACTGGCTGGTCACTGGCTGGTTACTGGCTGGTCACTGGCTGGTTACTGACTGGTTACTGGCTGGTCACTGGCTGGTTACTGGCTGGTTACTGGCTGGTCACTGGCTGGTTGCTGACTGGTTACTGGTGACTGGCTGGTTAGCGGCTGGTTACTGACTGGTTACTGGCTGGTTACTGACTGGTTACTGGTAACCGGCTGGTTACCGGCTGGTTACCGGCTGCAGACAGCAGCCTGACAGCTGAACAGAATCCTGTGACACGACTTAATCAGCCACGCGAGCGCTAACGAAGGCAACAATTAGCGCGCCGCAGCCGTGGCAGCCTCCATGTTCACGAGCGTCTCTTCCAGCAGCTTAATCAGGTCTGAGGAGGAAGACGACAGAGAAACCAACTCTCCAACTTCCAATTACAACTTCCATCCCTGCTGCCACTTTACGCCTGTGATAGATAATCACATCAACTCAAAGGCCATTATCAGTCGTTTTCTGACAATTAAGCTGCAGATGGATCAAAATTATTATTTTACTTCAATATTTTAACATCCTGCTCTGCGTGAACCATGTGCTTTGTGGAAATGTCTCCCCAACAAAGGATTACAATCAATTAAACATTTATGGAAATGCCATCGCTTCCTGTAACACGGGGCGATTTCCCCTGACATTTTGCACCTATTATATTTTCAGACGTTTGATGATGTTCCGACTCATTTTGGACGTTTCTGATAAACGCTGAAACGGGCGAGAATGAGGCGAGTAAACTACGTCTATCGGAGGCTCCGCCCCCTTTACGCCGCCATTGTCCAGTTTTATTGTTGAGATTTTTTTAGCTTGGAACAATAAAAAATAACATAAATACACAGCATGAATAAGGAGAATAATACATATGTTTTAGTCTGGTGAAATAATAAATATAATAAAGAGTCCATGGTGCCTATTTCATTGCTGTGTTTCCTTTGTTGATTCATTTACAGGTTTTTTATTTTAAAGGGGAATTCAGAGATTAAGCTATAAAAGTTCAAGTTAAACAGAACGTTTACGTCTGCACTTCTGGATAGGCACTATTACTGATAAAAAGCAGCTGCTAAAATCAACAAGAATGAAAGTAAATAACCGTATACTGTAGTGTTTTCATGCCTCAGCCTTGATTGAACAGACGTGACAGGTGCAGGTTTCTGCAGAATAAAACAGGTTTTTTATGAACACAGCAGGAACACAAACAAGAAATATATAAGAAAGGAATGTTGTGATATTCAGATCTATTGTAATTGACTTTAATTGATTCTTATGCTCGTTTTGTCCAATGAGATTGCATCAAAAACTATGTGATCAAAATCATATAACATAACATAAATAGATAAAAATAAGTTCTTCATTTCATCATCTTCATCCTACATTTCATAGGATGAAAATCCTCAGCCTCATTATTAACACAATTTTTATGAATGAAAAATGGAAAGCAAAGAGAAAACCTTAGATTTTCATATTTTCCTGAGATTATAACACATCATAGCTTTATTTTCTTTTGTGATTAGAATAAACACGTGGAAGTGGAAGTGGCGGATTCATCCTATGTTTATCATTCATTCCCATGTTTATGTATTAAACCACTTTATGTTTGCGCTGAGCGTCTTCTACGTACAGCTGATTTAAATTCACTGTAAATACTAAGTAAATACGAAGCCACTCACACCTTATTTCACAAAACACATTTAGGTAAAGCTTCCAAACTATAGATTACAGATTGTTATAGATTAAACATGTGTCTGTGTTAACGCATCAAGTCTGGTTGCTGTTTTCTGCTCTGTACATTGACTACAGGTCTATAATTCATATGAGTCCTGCTGTTAAGAGAAGAGAGCGGTTTGGACAAACAGCACGGTTCATTCCAGCGTGATTCTTTATTCAGCAGGCATATCATGGAGATTTCAACAGTCATAGCAGATTAACCTTGTGTTTGCCTCTGTGCTACATTTACATGCATCCTGATCAGGACTCAAACACGTGAATTATTGCATTTCCACCGGTTTCTCTGCAGCTTGACCTTCCTATTGCAAAAATAACCACCAATAAACCCTGTTATGTTGAAACAGCCGGTCATAGTAATTATATGAATAAGGAATCTCTGAAGGCTGGAGCAGACCTGGAGTCTGGTCTGGGATCAGGCTGCACGGCACCGAGCCACCACACAAACCACCAACGTGTGCGGATGGTCCAAGTTTAGGTCTGATGACGAGAAATTAAACGTAAACTAATGAATGTCCAGTTGTCTGGTTCATTAATGGTTAAAATGTTGATCAGTGTTTGTCAAAGCTGCAGGTTGAAGCTAAAATGTCTTTTTTTGTCCACAACCCAAAGATCATCAGTTTACTGTTATAGAAGAATAAAGAAACCAGGAAATAACCAGAGAACAGAAGCTGAACCAGAGAATCTGGACATTTATCAGTAAAAATGAATCAAAACCAGTTATTGATTATCAGAATAATCAGTGATTAATGTTAGAAACTAATTGATAATCGACCGATTGTTGCAGCTGTATTACCAAATACTGACGGTTTTTACAGAGCAGTATTTTGTATTTTTACAGCATTCAGAAAACTGATTTATAATAGATTATTGACAGTATTGAATTTATTATATTTAATTAATATATAATATATGTGGGTCAGTGGGTCAGTCAAAAACAGTAGTTTAAAAGACATTTATCAGCTCTGTCTAAATGTACATTTTGTTTTCAAATTTATCGGAATCATTTGTTTTTACAAAATCTGAAATTTGTTCGAACTTTTGATATTTTTTAAAACCTTTTTCAGAGAGTTAAACTGTCTGGTCCAGGTTTTTAGGGTTTAGGGTTAAGTTTTCTCCCTCATGACATTTCTGTCATTGATCATAATTGGCAAGTAATTGATTCATTGATTAATCGCTGCAGTTTGAGTCTGTAAGGTTGATTTTTTAATGAAAAGGACCCAAACAAAGCATCTAACATAGAACCAAACGTGTTATTTAAATATTGTGAACATATTGTGAAGACTGTGGGCGGGGCCAGCTGTAACGGGCTCTGCTCTGTGATTGGCTGAGCCAGTACCAGGTAAAGCCGCGTGGTGTTCGTCCTCTGACTAACCGCTGACATTGTTGAGCAGCTTGTGATATGCTGCATTCACAGCGCTCTAAACGCATTAGTGACGGTGTCCCCACAATATGTGACGGTGTGATTACAATGCCCCGCTGCATGCTGGGAACGCGTGTATGTAGAGGCAGATATATGAAAATCAGCAGCGTCCTGGTCCTCCACGACCGGCGGCCCACTGATACCGGCTGAGCTTCATTTGCTGATAGCGGCAGCAGGAAATCACCTGAATGTGCGGCGGCAGATAAGTGGACGTGAGGGGTGATATTATTTACACGGGGGGGGGGGCGGATCTAATTGAGTAGGTGCAGTTTACGGGAGGCCGGTCTGGGCGGGGTCAGGGACGAGGGGCTCGCCGCCGAGAGGCCGTGGAGCGGCGGCAGATTAGCGCCGACGTCTCTGCCACATCGATTACGACCTGCCGCTGGGACGCCGCTCAAACCCCCCCCACAGAGTCAGGAGGTCGGCCCAGGGAGGACGAGCCCCCCCACAGCGGGGGTGTCTGCTGTGGGCTGGTGGTTCAGGGTTCCTGTGGAGGGAGGGGGCACGCAGCAGACAGCGGGGGGGGCAGCTACAGCTACAGGACAAATGTGCTGTTTATATCCCAGCTTCTACAACAGGACGTTTGTGTGGTTACATTAAAACATGGAAACTACCTTTATATTCTAGGTGGATCCAATATACAACCGTTCATTAATGGATTAATTAATGAGCTAATTCTAATTAAGATGCTACTCATTAATAAATACATTAACTGACAATAAACGAGACATCGGTAAGTTATTCACTAATAATATGTCCATTGTTTGTTATTGATTTATCAGGTATATTTATCAATTATTAACAGTTAACAGGTTATTTATAATATAAATTAAACTTAGAATATAATTATATAATTAAACTTATGTCATTTATTGATCAGTGAGGACTCATGTTTGGCAAAATGGGAAAGTCAGAAAACGTCTGTGAAACAGGGTTTTAGACGCGTTTTGAATATTCCAACCTGCAGGGATTGTTCTACAGAACCTGACTGTGATGATCTGAAGGAACATTCCAACATCCAGCGTCTGTATCATGGTTCTGTCCTCTCCAACCCGCAGAGATCCTGAAATCTGCTGAGAACCGAACGTCAGACTAACGCGAGCACAGTTCTCCTGGTGTGAAGCCATCACACGACGTTAGCCGAGCCGGATCGGTCAGCGCCCCCCATGGATCCAGATGCAGGTCCCTGGCGGCGGGGGGCCGACACCGGGCATTAGCCGGCGGGTCCGTGATCAACAACACGACCTCTGATACACGTTAAACAGAACAACTTCCATCCCTGAGCTGGACCAGTGGAGCCTCAGGGATGTGGTCTGCCCTCTGTGCCAGACCCGAACCCGGAACCAAACCCGGAACCCAACCCAGAACCAACCCAGAACCACACCCAGAACCCAGAACCAAACCCAGAACCCAGAACCACACCCAGAACCCAGAACCACACCCAGAACCCAGAACCAAACCCAGAACCCAGAACCACACCCAGAACCCAGAACCAAACCCAGAACCAACCCAGAACCAACCCAGAACCAACCCAGAACCACACCCAGAACCCAGAACCACACCCAGAACCCAGAACCAAACCCAGAACCCAGAACCAAACCCAGAACCCAGAACCACACCCAGAACCCAGAACCAAACCCAGAACCCAGAACCAAACCCAGAACCAACCCGGACCAGCATCCTCCAGGCTTTATTATCTCTGCCTGAGTCTCAGCTTTAAATTAAATTACGTCTTTTGTGTTTGTCTTTTATTAAAGCAAATAATGATTCACTTCTCCCACTGCGCTGTAACGGAGTCTAGTTACTATTTGTTTTCTATTTCTTTTAACTCTTAATGACTTTTTCATTTTATAATAAGTTTCTTTTGCATGTTATATTAATGTTTTATGAACAGTCTGTGAATTTCCTTGTGTTAGGATGTGCTAAACAAACAAAGCTGCTATTCTCTACCACCAGCCGATTATCTAAATTTATTACATGTACAAATACTGGAGCTGCCATATTATCTTTAATATAAAGATTATTAATATATACTTTTTATACAGCCTCTGCTTAGTTTCATTTATAATGAAGCTGCTGTGTGTTAATATAAAACTGTTTTTATTCTCCACATATGTGAACAAATCTCACTTCTTTAAATTAATGCTGCAGAGAAAATTACAACAAAACAATTATATTGCTGTTAAAGTTCTCGATTATATTTAGGTGGTTTATTTATTGTCTTGGTCTATTGTTTTATTACTGCTTTGGATATTTTTTTGCTCTTATCTCATTTTCTCTTCATTTCTATGCTCTACAGTACATAGTTGTGGAATTTTTGTTGTTTTATTACCCGTTGGTTATGAGCTAAAACCAATTGTATTAATTGATAAATATCACAATAATCAACTGCTTTGATAAACGACAAATGGATTAGAGTCATTTACAAATAAAATGTCCAAATTCTCTGGTTCAGCTTCTGATTATTCCTGGTTTCTTGATTCTGACTCAGCTTCACAGTTATAGTCTCTACTTTATTTATTTGTTATTTGTTGTTTCATAGCCACTAATCAATAACTAACCAACTGTCACATCAATCACCACCAATGCTGATAAGTATTGGACACAATAATACCAATAATCAGAAGCTGAATTCATCAGCAGAATCGTGGTTATTATTTTGTCTAGTTGTGTTTATTATTTTACTGCCCCCCCCCCGTGATATTACCACAGTATTTTTCCAGGTAACATCCCAGCATTAAATGCACTGATGCTGCTTCATAAGACAGAATGAGCCAGGCCTGTAGCTGCTGAACCATCTATAAAACAGGACCTGGGAGCAGCATCATAATCGCATTAACTTTAATTAATGAATGTGATGCTCACCTTTCTTATGTGACAACAAATTAATGATAAGCTGCCGAGTATTAAAACACTGGTAAGTGAAAGCGTTTTCTTCCCCCAGGCTCTCCGCTGGGTCCCGGCCTCACCTAAAGCTCCTGAGACTTCAGATCAAACCCCCCCCGCGTGGAGCCCAGAGAGCCGGCCATAAATTGCTAATAGACTAAATGAAACGAGGTGGGAGGCTCCTGCTGCAGCAATTACCCTCCGACGCTCAGGGCCGCCTGGTTGCAGGCTGCAGGACGACTGACCAACAAAGGCACGCCGCTCCTTCCTGCCTTTCATGACTCGCTGGCTCATCCATTATTAATCAAAGTGGCGTTTGGAAACTCAAACTCACAGACTGCGTCTGCCACACTTAAGTGTCTCCTGTGTTTTCTATTTGCTCCTTCACAGCTTTATTTATGACGCTCTGATGTTTTTCTGATGAGCTGCTATTAAAGCTACAACTTCATGGTTTTTTTGGTGATTTATAACGGACAAAGGACACGTTATGACTGTGAGTTACTGCGTGTTGAATGAATCACTGCTGCACATCAGCCCAGATTACAGCTCTATATGTGCAGGAAGAACTAAATGCTGGAAATGAGAGGACAACAGGATCATTATAGTTAATGTAAAGCTGCCGCACCACGACTGTCATGTGGGTTAATCATAAAAACTTGGTACCAGGTATAGTTTAACTCTTAAAAAGCGTTTTCTAGGCATATTCTAGGTTATTTTCATATTTAAAATGTATCATTCTTTTTCAGTTGCACCTGAATTAACATTTAAATGTCAACCACCATGAACAGAAAATGCACATTTTCAAAGACCTGATGAATATTTCTGTAAACGTTTTTCACTTTCTAATTCGGCCAAACAGGATTTGACCCAAGTTAATCTCTTTTCTGATTGGTCAATGGGACCAAAACAAAACAAATGTTAACATGTAGGTTGGCTCAGGTTTAATGAGCTGCTGTATGTCTACGTAGGAAAGGCACGCTACAAATAAAAGGTGATTGATTGATTTATTGATGGATGGATTGTCTGAGGTGATGAAGCACTAAATGCACTATTCTCTGGTTAGAAATACTGTTGTAAAAGCCCTGAATTGAAAATCTTGCTTCAGTAAAATTACATAAATATTATCACCAAAAAAAAATGCTATATATTTTCAAAAATCAGAAATAGTCATGAACCTGGTAAAATATTAAAACGTTTATCTGAAAACCATTAAGCTGTGAAATAAATGAATTTTAAAATAGTAAATTCCAAATACTTAGTAAATCTGTTTTAGAGCTCCAACTATAGGTCAATGAACCTATTAGTTACTACTATTATTAGTTTCTGCTATGACATAACGTGTTATATAACAGAAAATGCTGTCAACAATATAATTATTAATGCAATTAGTTGTTTGGTTCATTAAATGGTGTAAAATGTTGATCAGTGTTTCTAAAGCTGCAGATTGAAGCTAAAATGTCTTTTTTTGTCCACAACCCAAAGATCATCAGTTTACTATTATAGAAGAATAAAGAAACCAGGAAATAATCAGAGAACAGAATTTGAACCAGAGAATCTGGACATTTTATCAGTAAAAATGACTCTAACCAAAAATAGTTAAACAAAATAGTTGGTGATTATTGTGCTAGTTAACTAGTTAACTAATTAACTAATCCTTGTAATGGAGCTGCAACAATTAGCTGCTTAATTAATGAGATGTCGATTATTAAATGAATGTGTTTTGTTTTTGGTGAATCACATTGAGAAGAAGGTGAAAACTCTGATCCACGTTTTACAGCATCAATGATCCAAACAGGAACTGGATCCACCCTCAGAATAAAGGTGACTTTGTGAATCCTGTTTACCTGCAGCTGTCGGATCAGCACATTAGACCTCACACCGAGCTTCCAGCCTTGTATCCTTCACTCTTCCGAGGGAATCTCTCTGAATAAATACCTATGAATAAATATTGTGCCACTCGCAACTCAATTCATTCACTCGATAAAAAATTCATCCATTGTTTGGAAAACTCCCAACTCTTCCGTGCACCTTTTTATTGTGGGACAAATTGAAGTGTGCACTGGGAGGCAGGCGGCGGTAAACACAGAGAATCTATTTATCCATCCCATCCCAGCGCCGGCCTTCAAAGGCCCGGCAACAATGTGAGTGACACCGGGTCAGCGCCTCCTCAGCCACCGGCTGATAGAATTGTTCTGGGAGGAGACGGCGGGACCCGGGAAGCAGCTTTTTGTCATGGCCATATCCTATGATTGATGGCTCCATGGCCGCAGTGAATCTGCCCTTTTTAAATAATTTATGTTGCCCGTCGCGGACAAGCAGCTTACAGCCGGTTGTTATTTTCCATTGACTAGAGGGATCAATACGTTAAAGACATGACACGGACACTAATGAACTACTTCAGCGGCTGCTCTCAAACTATCTGGTGACTCTCAGTGCTGGAAACTCTTTGGTTTGATTTAACAGGAAGCTTCAGTTCAACATGGAGGTTTAACACATATCAACTGCGATGATCGATCGATCGGTTGCTGACTACTTCAATCGATTAATCATTTCTGTTCTGGAAATCTTGTTTACTTAGATGACGACGTGTTTGCATATTTAATGTTTTAGTAAACCTGTGATAGAAAAAATAGCTGCTAAATATTTTTTCTAAAGCTAAATCAGTAGATTATATACGTTTATCTAATAAACTGATTAATCAGATTATATACGATTATCTAATAAACTGATAAATAAGTAGATCACATACGTTTATCTAATAAACTGATAAATAAGTAGATATCATATGTTTATCTAATAAACTGATAATAAGTAGATTACATACGTTTATCTAATAAACTGATAATAAGTAGATCACATACGTTTATTTAATAAACTGATAATAAGTAGATCACATACGTTTATTTAATAAACTGATAAATAAGTAGATCACATACGTTTATCTAATAAACTGATAAATAAGTAGATCACATACGTTTATCTAATAAACTGATAAATAAGTAGATTACATACGTTTATCTAATAAACTGATAATAAGTAGATCACATACGTTTATTTAATAAACTGATAATAAGTAGATCACATACGTTTATTTAATAAACTGATAATAAGTAGATCACATACGTTTATCTAATAAACTGATAAATAAGTAGATATCATATGTTTATCTAATAAACTGATAATAAGTAGATCACATACGTTTATCTAATAAACTGATAATAAGTAGATCACATACGTTTATCTAATAAACTGATAATAAGTAGATCACATACGTTTATTTAATAAACTGATAATAAGTAGATCACATACGTTTATTTAATAAACTGATAATAAGTAGATCACATACGTTTATCTAATAAACTGATAAATAAGTAGATCACATACGTTTATCTAATAAACTGATAAATAAGTAGATTACATACGTTTATCTAATAAACTGATAATAAGTGGATTACATACGTTTATCTAATAAACTGATAATAAGTAGATCACATACGTTTATTTAATAAACTGATAATAAGTAGATCACATACGTTTATTTAATAAACTGATAATAAGTAGATCACATACGTTTATCTAATAAACTGATAATAAGTAGATCACATACGTTTATCTAATAAACTGATAATAAGTAGATCACATACGTTTATTTAATAAACTGATAATAAGTAGATCACATACGTTTATTTAATAAACTGATAATAAGTAGATCACATACGTTTATCTAATAAACTGATAAATAAGTAGATCACATACGTTTATCTAATAAACTGATAAATAAGTAGATTACATACGTTTATCTAATAAACTGATAATAAGTGGATTACATACGTTTATCTAATAAACTGATAATAAGTAGATCACATACGTTTATCTAATAAACTGATAAATAAGTAGATATCATATGTTTATCTAATAAACTGATAAATCAGATCACATACGTTTATCTAATAAACTGATAATAAGTAGATCACATACGTTTATCTAATAAACTGATAATAAGTAGATTACATACGTTTATCTAATAAACTGATAAATCAGATCACATACGTTTATCTAATAAACTGATAATAAGTAGATCACATACGTTTATCTAATAAACTGATAATAAGTAGATCACATACGTTTATCTAATAAACTGATAATAAGTAGATCACATACGTTTATCTAATAAACTGATAAATCAGATCACATACGTTTATCTAATAAACTGATAATAAGTAGATCACATACGTTTATCTAATAAACTGATAATAAGTAGATTACATACGTTTATCTAATAAACTGATAAATCAGATCACATACAACCCTTTTTATAGACAGGGTAAATTTATCAGTCAGTATAAACCTAATACAGAGTTTAAAGCTGTAAATCAAGAGACGCTTCTTCATTCTCTTTTCACAAAGTGACAAATTAGCTGAACAATAGTGTTTGAATTCTTATTAAAGTTGATTAATTTATATCATTAGCTGATCGCACAACAGCTCATAAAATATAGAAAATTAATTTCTTTAGCATGATTAATACATGAAACACTTGAATTAACATCAATAAATCAATTTGTGAATCAATTACATGATCATGTTTAAATACAGAGCTAATAGTGAACATTAACTAGTGCTGGAGAACTGGTCATAAATCATCTGGTTCCACAGAGGACACACCAGCAGAACCTGAACTCTGAGGTGGAACAGACCCAGGTCACCTGGACAGGTAAGACTGCCTCAACCCAACTCAAGGGGGTCCACTACCCACAGAACCCAGGAACCAGGAGAGACCACTACCCACAGAACCCAGGAACCAGGAGGGTCCACTACCCACAGAACCCAGGAACCAGGAGAGACCACTACCCACAGAACCCAGGAACCAGGAGGGTCCACTACCCACAGAACCCAGGAACCAGGAGGGTCCATTACCCACAGAATCGAGGAACCAGGAGGGTCCACTACCCTATCTTTTTTATATACATATAAAATATGTGTTCTGTATGAAGACAGACAAAGACAGACAGACACAGACACAGACAGACACAGACAGACAGACAGACACAGACAGACACAGACAGACAGACAGACAGACAGACACAGACAGACACAGACAGACACAGACACAGACAGACACAGACAGACAGACAGACACAGACAGACAGACAGACACAGACAGACAGACAGACACAGACAGACAGACAGACAGACAGACACAGACAGACAGACACAGACAGACACAGACAGACAGACAGACAGACACAGACAGACACAGACAGACACAGACAGACACAGACAGACAGACAGACACAGACAGACAGACAGACACAGACAGACAGACAGACAGACACAGACAGACACAGACAGACAGACAGACACAGACAGACAGACAGACAGACACAGACAGACAGACACAGACAGACAGACAGACAGACACAGACAGACAGACACAGACAGACAGACAGACAGACACAGACAGACACAGACAGACAGACAGACACAGACAGAAAGACAGACACAGACAGACACAGACAGGTGGTGGTCCTCTGTGGTTTATAAAGATCTGATCTGTGTTTCCTGTGAACGTCATGTGTTAACCAGCAGACTCCACCTTTTTCTATCACATTGTTCAGATCCTGGCTGCGAGCACGCCGCTCGTAGCGTTCACGCCGGCCACGAGCGGCCTGAACGCTACGAGCGGCGTGCTCAGTGTCAGCTGACGGCGTTGGATCAGTCAACAGAGCTACCGTGACACGGCGTGTGGAGGATTACATCCCTGCGCCGCCAGCCGGGCCCGTGGCCCCGCTAATAAACCCAGACCTTGTAATAGCTGTCTGATCACTCAGAGCTGCAGGAACAGCAGGACCAGGAAATGTCATCACACGGGGAGAGGACGTGCTCTTTGTTTAAGCAGCCTGATTGGTTTCTGTGTTTGTGCCGAGCTTCTGCTGCTGCAGGAGGAGCTCATGAATGAAGTTACCTGAAGCAGCCATGAGGGACAACACCTGAGGACATCTCCCTTTGTGTGTGGCTCAGAGCTCATTCATGGAAATAAATCTGCAACTGATGGTGGTTTATTAGATGATGTAAAAGCTGGAACCAGAGAATCTGGACATTTTAGAATTTAAAAATGACTCAAATCCATTCATCAATGAAAATAGTCAGATGATGTGATCGTTGGCATTGATACGAATCATTTTTAAGGCAAAAGTGTTTTAATTCTCTGATTACTATAATAAAAGACTAAATAAACCAGAAAATGAACTGACTGTTGATTTGGACATTTTGTAGATAGATTTTACACCATGAATGGATTAATGCTTTAAACAATCGATAGATTGATTACTAATCCGGTTTGATGCTTCACAGATCAGATCATGGCCATAATAGACGCCGTAACGCAGCCCTGCTCTGGGCAGGCTGAGCGTTTCTGAACGCCCCCCACAGACAGAAATTTATGCCATACACCCCGCTGATTGTTGAGAAGGTAAAGAACCAATAGCAGCATGTTCAGAGGTTTAATTTAAAGTGTGTTTCTCACTAGGCTGCTCACAACACTTAATTAAACTCTGCTGTTTTGGCAATGACAAATGCTGCGGAGCAGGAAGCTGGCGGTGTGACGGAGAGGCTTTGTAATTTCTTTCATGTGCAGCGATGGCCAGATCCAGGTCAGAAACTGTAGAATTAAAGAACTAAACAAGATGTAGACACGGGAACGGGAGCGAGGGGGGGTGGGCGGATACACTCATTTCTTTTCTCAGGAATACATCTGTTTTTCCCCCCATACATGTCCTGTCTTTTATTTTTTGCAAAGTTTTGTCATAGATTTATGAGGGCCGGGCTCCTGTTCTCTTATTACCTTTTACCCTGACGTTTCCTAAGGCGTACGTCTGCCTGATGGAGGCTCAGCATTTCACTGAAAGGTGTGATGGAGAAAATGAAGAGTGGCTTCCTGCTCAGAATATGATTTCATAAGCCTGATCTTTCTATTAGGTCTCTAAGCAGGACTATTGATTCACCAAAGCGTATTTTCATCAGGGGACGCAGGAAGTTTAAAACGTGGATGTGGGGGCTTTAACTTCCTGCAAACACAAAAAGCATCGGAGCAGTCAACGGACTGACAGCGACTAATAACCTCTTTTCAGGCTAAAAAATCCAATTCCTGCCAAACAAAAAGCTTATTTTGTTTCTGTAATGGTACGACTGTGTTACTGTGCATTTCATGAGATCCATTTAAAGCCGGGGCAGCGTAGCACGCTCGGCCACGGCAGGACTTATACTAGCAGCAAATAAGCAGCGCCACGCCTGCAGGCAAACAGCAGCTGGAGCATTTCATCCAATAATGTGATCCATACTTTAAAGTAAAACATCTCAATCCTCGTGTCCTGTTTTATTACAGAGACCAACCGCTCCAACGGTATTCTGCTGTCACATGTCAATCTCTCTGTGAGTTTCAACTGTGTGAGCAAATGTTGATTTTACTGCTGTAGGAATAAACCGCTTTAATAAAGTCTGTTTAAAAAACCCTCGACTGGCCGAAACGCGATTATATGCTTTTATGATTTAATAAATAAAGAGTTCTTGTGTTGTGTGATACAATAAATACACAATACTGATCTAGTATTGACGAGTCTGATGGTTCAATTTTAATTAATCAATTAGTTGTTTGGTTAATAAAATGGTGTAAATTGTCAATTGAAGCTAAAATGTCTTTTTTTGTCCACAACCCAAAGATCATCAGTTTACTATTATAGAAGAATAAAGAAACCAGGAAATAATCAGAGAACAGAAGCTGAACCAGAGAATCTGGTAAAATGGTAATTTTAGAATTAAAAATGAAAATCAACATTTTTATGTCTGTCCATGCTACATGTTATATATATATATATATATATATATATATATATACAGTGGGGAAAATAAGTATTTGAACACATTTGCCGCTATATCACAGAAATAAATCATTAAAAAAACATGCATTGTGATTTCTGGATTTTTCTTTTTAGTTTATCTCTCTCACAGTGGACATGCACCTACGATGAAAATTTCAGACCCCTCCATGATTTCTAAGTGGGAGAAATAGCAAAATAGCAGGGTGTTCAAATACTTATTTTCCCCACTGTGTGTATATATATATATATATATATATATATATATATATATATATATATATATATACATACACACACTCTTTATGAAATACTGCACATTTAAATATAAAAACATAGACACATTTAAAGCTACAGTCAAACTTCCTGTCATGTGACATTCTTATTTATTTACTGTGATTCACCAACTATTGAAGTGAATGGATTTGACAATGAATATAAATGAAAACTCTGTTTTTAAAAGGTTTATAGGAAAACTAACAAAAGAAAATCAGCTCTTCATCAGACAGTGACAATATCTGACTGATCATTATTAGTTTATGAATATTATAGTTGGTGTTTTATTGTGTTCTACTTATTTTTACTTGTGGAAACAGGAGCAGCAGCTGCTCCTAAACACCATCAGACATTACCACGTGAACGTGTTATTTATCAGGTCATTCTGACATTTAACAGGAAGGAGGAGCAGTAAATGAATATTTTAGTTAATCCAGAGCATTAATGCCTCACTACTACGTTCAGGAAACGCTGCACACATTCTGTTCATGAAGCTTCACGCCACTGAATCTAAATGTTTGACTCCACATCTTGATCCTAACATGAGAAAAGGTTTTTTCTTTCAGAAAAACAGGTTAAACATTAATTTGTCATCTTAATATCAGATTTACACTGGATCAAAGCTCATGTTATTATAAGCCTGTACCTTTCTATTGTACTATTCTTAGCCAGTCAGGTCTATATATTATACAGTTGTAATTACTGGAAACAGGCTCAAAGGGTTTCCTACAATTAAGGGACAGATACATGCAAGGAAGAATTAATTAGGAAAGGATATGTTTTTAGAATTTGCTCTGTGGACATTAATGGGATAAATAATAGGAAAGAATACACAAAATAAGGCTCCATATGTATTTTGCTGTTCTGTAAATGCCACAGAGACACAGCAGCATCCGTCGGAGTTAACAGTGCAGCACTTTTGTGTTCAGTAGCACAAATCATTAATCATGAGGCCGGGCCATACTCTTGTAGTGCCTGTGCTTTCATTACAGGGCCTAATTAAACAGTTCTGTGAACTGGAATCTCAGATTCCTCTGTTACAGATTATCATTAATTATGGTGAAAGTGCTCAGAGATGTTGGACTCAATTATATTCTGCTCAACCCTGGCAGCGCGGTGATTCATTGTTCCAGCGCCGCCACCGCGTACTGTCTCTGCTTATCACCAACCTCCACTTTTGTAAATTGGGCTCTGCCAGCCAACAAACTAAGAATTATGTGCTGCTTTTTTTCATTACAAACATGTTGGAGGAGCACAGACCAATTAAGGCTGGGATATTTTGTGTGGAGTGATGAGGCAGGCGCTGGTGCAGGGAGCGGGGGTGGGTGATGGGGGGTCCATGGGAATGAGCTCAGCGAGCTGAAGTTGTGGCTTTATTACCGTGTGGCTGGTGCAGCCTGCACCGCTGATTACGCTCAGCACATTTCCTCAATATCACAGAGCTCGCAAAATTAGAATTTCTGACTGAATATCATTCTGATAATTCTGGGTTTAAACAGAGATTTCTATCACTGTGGGTGCCTGTGCTGCTTTGGAGGAAAAGTGTTACCTTTTCATTATATTTGTGTACGACAAGTCCGTGTTTATGCAGCCAAACAATGTCCATGTTACTTCGACGTCAGGTCTGAGAAGCTGCAGCCACAGAATTAAGAAA
>JAYKQN010000028.1:477500-507500 GCA_036785175.1 Eupleurogrammus muticus | reverse complement strand
GCAGCGTTTGACTCAAAACAATTAGAAAAATAGCTGATTAAGTCAAAGCGATTAATCGGTGCAGCTGTTTGTTACAGGGATGAGTCACTCAATATTCTGATAATCGATTGATTTAGATGTTGTAACACAAACACTGATCCACATTTTACACCAGTGTATTTACTAACTAAAATGACTCAACTCTATTAATCAGCTAAAATAAAAAAGCTGGTGATTAATGCGATAGTTGGAATTAATGGATTATTCCACTAATTGTTGCAGCTCTACGTCAAACAGTCAGCAACAACAACAATAATTATAATAATCTGTCAGGCAAACAAGGAGAAATCTGAATTACAACTACAAACACAAGTCAGAGGATAAAGGCAAGGAAAATATTAAAAAATGAAATAAAATAATGAGTAAGTCACTAAATAAAATCACCTAAATAAATCCTAACTTCTTACTTCAAGTTGTATTATTTAGTGTTGGGCAAGTTACTTAAAATCTTATTGTAAGATGAACTGATCTGTTTTAATTGTTAATCTGGAGAATATAATGCTTTTATTTTGAAGGCTCCAGGAAATGGTCAGTCATATTCCCTAGTAAGAGAAAAAGTTCCTGTTCAGGATGATTTCTGTGCTTTATGAGTTTCCTCGTGTCTGAATGAAACACGCCACACGTGTTTTAATGGTGTTCTACAGTTCATGGCTGATCAGGTGATGCGTTCTGCAGAAGCTGCTGCTCGTCTCCTACGAGGAAAAAGACGACTGAGTTAATGTGATGTGAAGCTGTTAACAAACACGACGCCGCTAACAGCTGCTAAAACACGTCCTCCAGCTGATGAAGGAAAATCAATGACTTCCAGTCACATTGTTGTGGCTCCGTGTTCCAGTCATTTATCTGGACATGAACACACACACACACACACACACACACACAGGTTCACACCCTGACGGACACGCTCACACACATTAAGTCACTGCCAGGACTCAGGAGACTGATGGAACTTTAACTAGAGCAACCATCACAGGTCAAGTTAACTTAAAATAAAGTGAATAAACACAAATAAAACCTTGTGTTTGTCATTAAGTGTAATATAAAACACCGTAGGTTGTAGAGGAAAATCTGAACTAAATCTCAATGTTGTCGTTATTGTCTGGATTCAGCAGTTAATCATTTTGTAGTAAATATTTTCTTCTTAAAATCATCAATTAATCAAATATCTAAATAGTGTGATTACAGTTGTGAACTCATTGATAATCAACCAGAGGTTGCAGCTGTGTTGTGATTTGTAAAAGAGCTGCAACAGTTAGTTGATTAATCAATTAGGTTCCAACTATCACATCAATCACTAACCATTCTGATAATCTATTAATTGATTAGTCATTTTTACTGATAAATGTCCAATTTCTCTGGTTCAGCTTCTGTTCTCTGATTATTTCCTGGTTTCTTTATTCTTCTATAATAGTAAACTGATGATCTTTGGGTTGTGGACAAAAAAAGACATTTTAGCTTCAATCTTCAGCTTCTTCTATGACTTCTGCTCTTCTACTAATATAGAATAAAGAAAGCAGAAAGTATTTGACCTGAGATTTTGGAATTTTCTTCTGAACTATTATTTCAATAGTTAGAGTTTAATGTAAAAGTTGGAAACTTATTGAAAAACAATATTTATCGTGTGATTTTTGCAATTTTTTTTGCATTTATATAATCTTATATAAATTCTTCTATTATAAGAATATGAAGTGAGCATTGTGCGTAAACGTGTTAAATATTTCCTCCTGTGATTTGAATATAGCTGTCGTCCATGTTGTGATTTCCATTAAACTTCAGTTCAGTGCTCAGCTGTAGTTTGGTTCAGTCCTTTTGTCCAACAACATGCTCTGATCTGTAAATGCATGAAACAGCAAGTCACACGAGGGGAAACCAGCGCTGACATAAATCACAACATTGATATATGTATAAAACCAGAGCCCCTTCGCTGCCACAGTTAACACATATTCAACAGCATGGAACCCCCCGAGGAGGCCGCAGCCTATTTGGAAATAACACATCGGTTGTTCCACAATAGGAAATAAATGTGGATGCTGGACTGTGCGGCTCAGAGGTTGTGGTCAGTGGCAGCGAGTCGCTGCTTCTCTCAAGCATGAGTGTGAACCACAGCCGCTCGGTTCAATCTAATCTCTGACAAGAAACAACGAGCCTCCGGGACGGCCCAGCGGTCCACGCCGACGCCAACAACATCATAACAGCCGGGCTCCAGGGTTCAGATCCACTGAGCTGTCAGGGGAGAAATATGGGCCCATTCTACCACTTCACTGGCAGGGAAGGTAGAGCATGCTGCAGGATTTACTCTGCAGGCTCACACACACATTTATACACACACACACACACACATTTATACACACACACACACACACATATATATGTGTGTTTATAAATGTGTGTGTGTGTATATATATACACACACACACATATATATGTGTGTTTATATATGTGTGTGTGTGTATATATATACACACACACACACACATCCTATCACCTGGTGCAGCAACAACATCCTTGATGACATCACAGATTTCACTTTCACCAGTCGACCAGTGTGAAGCTGAATTTAGCTCCTGAAGCGTCAACATTCACATCATTACTGAGGTTTTTTTAGATAATTCAGGCAATTAATTAATAAAAAGCTGCACAGGAGGAAACATCATAAACACTTGGCTGAAGCAGATTAGTCCACTCACATGTTGAGATTAAAAAGCAGAAAAATATCCTTTAAGGGACATTTAGAGAAAGATGAGATTAATTAGTGATTGGAGAGAATCTCAATCTGAAGATGATGTTATCAATAATAGTGATTATTGATAGTCTATAGCTGATATTATCATCAATAGTGATTATTGATAGTCTATAGCTGATATTATCATCAATAGTGATTATTGATAGTCTATAGCTGATATTATCAATAATAGTGATTATTGATAGTCTATAGCTGATATTATCAATAATAGTGATTATTGATAGTCTATAGCTGATATTATCATCAATAGTGATTATTGATAGTCTATATCTGATATTATCATCAATAGTGATTATTGATAGTCTATATCTGATATTATCATCAATAGTGATTATTGATAGTCTATAGCTGATATTATCAATAATAGTGATTATTGATAGTCTATAGCTGATATTATCAATAATAGTGATTATTGATAGTCTATAGCTGATATTATCATCAATAGTGATTATTGATAGTCTATAGCTCATATTATCAATAATAGTGATTATTGATAGTCTATAGCTGATATTATCATCAATAGTGATTATTGATAGTCTATAGCTGATATTATCAATAATAGTGATTATTGATAGTCTATAGCTGATATTATCATCAATAGTGATTATTGATAGTCTATAGCTGATATTATCAATAATAGTGATTATTGATAGTCTATAGCTGATATTATCATCAATAGTGATTATTGATAGTCTATAGCTGATATTATCATCAATAGTGATTATTGATAGTCTATAGCTCATATTATCATCAATAGTGATTATTGATAGTCTATAGCTGATATTATCGATAGTGATTATTGATCTTCTATAGCTGATATTATCGATAGTGATTATTGATCGTCTATAGCTGATATTATCAATAATAGTGATTATTGATCGTCTATAGCTGATATTATCATCAATAGTGATTATTGATAGTCTATAGCTGATATTATCAATAATAGTGATTATTGATCGTCTATAGCTGATATTATCGATAGTGATTATTGATAGTCTATAGCTGATATTATCAATAATAGTGATCATTGATAGTCTATAGCTGATATTATCGATAGTGATTATTGATCGTCTATAGTGATGTATTTGGGAGGGACAGTTCCTTCTTACACTAAACGAGGACACAGGTCATATCCAACAGGGAAGTGAGCAGATACAGTAAAGCTGAATGTATCAGCGAACTCCATGTGTCCTGCTGATTAGACCCACGTCCACTGGATGACGTGTGACGTGGTTTAACCCTCTCTGGACTGTAATCACACGTCTGCAGCACCGTCAGCGTTTGTCAACACACAGCGAGTCGCTGTGATTCCACCAGGATGCGCTCCGTGATGTCGCTAATCACCTGACACACCTGATTTCCCAAATCATTCCCTCCATTCATCTCCAGCAAATGCAGCGACAGCTTCCAATCTGTTTGTTTGGAGACGTCAGAGACGTCGTGGAGGAGCAGAAAAGGTTTGTCTCCACACAGAATGATGCTGCTGCTGCGAGGTGTCAGCAGCTGCACGGCGATATGATGAATTACAATCGTATGTTAATCAGCCACAGTAATAGGTTGTTTACACAGCGGTTCCATCACCGAGCTTCTTCAGCTGGTTCCTCTGTTCGGACACGCGTTCCTGAACACCACGGTACCGGACTAATGAACAGGGTGGTTTTATTCGCTTTGTTTTCCAGCAGCTTAGGAACAGAAATGCTGAATAAAAACACTTCCAGTGAAACATTAACAGTTTGTCCATGCATTTATAATTAGTTTATGTTGTTGTTGCTCTGCAAAAGGAACGAAACACAAATAAATACCGTTTCTCTCCTACATGAAAAAGAGAAATCATAGGTGTGTGTGTGTGTGTGTGTGTGTGTGTGTGTGTGTGTGTGTGTGTGTGTGTGCGTGTGTGTGTGTGTGTGTCAGACCAAACAGCAGCAGGTTCAGCAACAAGGTCAATACGAGCACCAGCAGCTTTTTATTTCCCCAGAGTTCCATCAAACTCACTAATGAGCAGATTCCATGAAGGAGGCGTTTACACTCATTAACATGAGTTTATTACATTTATACAACAGAAGCCTGTTTTCTAGATAAAGAGAACATTAATATTAATGGACAACACACTCTTGTCCTGACCAAAAGCTCAAAGCTACGAAACCTGGTTAAGGAGCAGAACCTGTTTCTGTACTTTAGTAACGTTCATATCCTGAATTCTTCTGGTTCCCAGAGAATCAAATATTTATCCACTTTTCTGTTTCAGGATTAAACAGAACTAAATATGCACCAAGTGTCGAGAACTCAAATAGCTGCTTTAAGAGTAAACTCTGATTCTCAGAAGGATGATTCAAGACCATGCCGTAAACTTAATAATGCAACTTCCTCAATTTCATAAAATATGTAATAAGCTGAAAGCAGGAAACTCACTTTTCTGATCAGTTTGTCCAAATCTGTCAGAAAGTTCAGAAAATATGCTGATAAACCAAGTCAAAAACTTTTTCTGATTGTAGCATCATTTTGCTGTTTTCTCTGCTTTTTTAACCCAAATCTCAAATGAAGAGTTAATAAATGAAAAATATGATTCATGATCATTTTTACATAAAAATGGTAGAAATAATTTATGTCCCACTAATTAACAAACTAAATGTTATCCTGGATGTGATTTACTGATGAAGTGAAGACAAAGGAAACTTCTTCCTCCTCTGACCGCTGCACCACCGTCTTCAGAGTTTCACTTTATTACTGGATTAAAGCAGCTCAATGAAACGGAATTCTCACAGGGATTTATTAAATCAGTGGGACTGCAAACGAGGAAATATTTTTATGAAATTAGAAACAGCAATATAACCAAAGGTGGAGTTACAGTATATGAAAACTGTGGAACAGGCTGCAGTGAGCAAGTAAATGAAAATCAAGAGTAAACAGAAAACATCACGAGCACAGACGCATTTATAAACTATACTACAACTAAATTGCTTCCACACTCCATAGGCTCAATATGCGATTTAAAAAGAGTCTGGTGGTGGCAATATTCCTCTGATATGCTGTTTAGTTTTAATAGGAACCCTCAGCTCAAATATGAGCTGACAAACACGGCAAAACAAACACAGTCTCTCTCTGGCGATGAAATATACACTATCAAATAGACCTGTACCTTTTTGAATCCGCCGTGTGGGTGAAACTAAAGCACAGAACAAACACTGTTCTCATATGGCTTTGAGGCTGATAACAGCGTCTGACAGGAGGAGAGAGGCGGCACAACACAGGCGTGATTGACACGATTCCCTGGCCTTAGAGTAGTTTACCTTTTAATAAGAGCTCAGAGAGGCCCGCTCAACAACGGCCGACAGCTGTGTGTGTGTGTGTGTGTGTGTGTGTGTGTGTGTGTGTGTGTGTGTGTGTGTGTGCAACGAGTGAGCCTGTGCCCACTTGTAGTAGATTTCAATCAAGGACTGCAGTCATGCCCAAATATCCCGTCTCTCGCTCTTTTTGACGCAGAGTTGTTTGAAGAAAATGAGTGGATTCAGGATCAAGAGCCTTTCTGGAGGAATTTAAGTCTGTTTGAGGATTACGACGTCTTCATCCCGAGCAAAGCCCGCGGCGAGAGAGACGCACGCTGGCCCTGCGAGGCCAGGCTTACCCACACAGCAGATAAAACCAGGAAACGCATCACGGGGCTTTGCAGAGATCTTTAGAATAAATAAAACTTTACAGGTTCACAGTGGAGAATAATTATTGTTTGGTGTGAGACTGGATTAGCATTAATAAAAAGACACAACACAAACAGCAAGTTGGAACACGCGTGTGTTTCTGACACATCAGTTTGATTTTGATGAACATTCAGACCTGTGAGAACGAACTTAAATGTTTCCCCATTTCATTTAGTTATGATTTAGTTTGTAGCTGCACAGTTGCACCTGCACTGGCTCCGCCCCCTGCCCCACACTTACCTGCACTGGCTCCTCCCCCTGCCCCACACTTACCTGCACTGGCTCCTCCCCCTGCCCCCACACTTACCTGCACTGGCTCCTCCCCCTGCCCCACACTCCCCTGCACTGGCTCCTCCCCCTGCCCCACACTCCCCTGCACTGGCTCCTCCCCCTGCCCCCACACTTACCTGCACTGGCTCCTCCCCCTGCCCCACACTCCCCTGCACTGGCTCCTCCCCCTGCCCCCATACTTACCTGCACTGGCTCCTCCCTCTGCCCCACACTCCCCTGCACTGGCTCCTCCCCCTGCCCCCACACTTACCTGCACTGGCTCCTCCCCCTGCCCCACACTCCCCTGCACTGGCTCCTCCCCCTGCCCCACACTCCCCTGCACTGGCTCCTCCCCCTGCCCCACGCTCACCTGCACTGGCTCCTCCCGCTGCCCCACACTTACCTGCACTGGCTCCTCCCCCTGCCCCACACTTACCTGCACTGGCTCCGCCCCCTGCCCCACACTATGAAACGTAAACAGCCACTAAGAGTTTATAACAGGAATTTTTGTTGCTATTTCTTTGACTACGGTAAAATTTGTAATAAACACGAAAGTAAAAAAAATTAGTAATTGTTCACAGCAGTTTCAGTTCTATTCTTGTACGAGTTTCTAAGTATCTGAGTAATTCTCCATTTTGTTTTACTGCAATATTTTTAATAATTGGATGATAAGATCATAACAACCGTACCCCATTCATTTCTAAATTAGCCACATTTGTTGAATTAAGTATTAAAAGTCAAACTAAATGTAATAAATGAACTAGTTCATTCAGACTGAACTTTAAGAACTTGCCGCAGCCACAGAAACTGCTGGTGTAGAAACTCTACAAAAAAGGGTGACTGCAGGTCTGCAGATGTTTCTCTGCTCTTCCAGCTCCTCTCATTGGACTTTATGAATTATAATGAGCGACACGTCTCCTGCCGACTGATCAACAAACCCTGGTTTCCTATAACATCGACAGCACGCTGATCGATTTCTGAGCGACGCCAGCACTCACCTGGCCTTCATCACGCACCTCCATCAGTTACACAGCGGCCTGGACGCCCTCTGCAGGGACCACATCCGTCATTATTCAGCGCGTTTACAGCCAAACCTGAAAGAAAAAACAAGAAATCAATGGAAAATGTGGACAAATTACTGTACGTGCCAATATTTAAGACAGCGAGATAAAAGCTGTGAGGCTGTAATAGATTCTTCCATTTAGCTCCAGCAGCAGAAGCTCTGATAACACCATTAGTTCGAGGTTGATGAAGCTATTTGGTTTCATTATAATTAAATAGAACAAATGGAGGTTTTCAACAGATTAGATCAACATCCACCAATTACAGCAGCTTTTTTTTAACAGAATGATCTTTTGGCTTCTGCCGTTTGACAGCAAAACTTCTGCAGCTCCACAACCATTTAGAAGGACACATGTTTTCTGTTATATACACACACACACACACACACACACACACACACACACACACACACTATTCCACAGCCTATGTAAAACTCACAGTTACATCCTGTTCATCAATCTACCCCATCACTGTTTAAACAGAGTTCTGTAACCTCTTAAAATAACTTGACCCTTGTCATCATCAAAATATCTCATATTCTGTCATCTCTAATATTATTTAATTATTTTACATAGAAAATTCAACCATAGCCGGCGCAGCTTTAACCTGCGGTCAACATGCGGATCATAAATCAGCTCAGCTGTCAAACTCAGTCACATCTCGTTGCAGAGATGAACAATTATAATTAAATTATATGTAGTAATTCAGGTTAACTACAGCTGTAATCCAGTATTTAGAGTAGAAAATGGTTAATGTTTAATTACCAAATAAAAAGCACTGATCGATAGAACAGAAACAGGCGTTACATCATTTATCTGACTGAACAGAAAGTCTCTAAAATTAAAATAAAGGAAAACTTCATGTTGTTAAACACCTTTGGTCAGGTGACAGCAGCCGTTTCCCATCATGCACTGCAACCTTTATCTTGTGAGATAATAGGTCATGTGACTAGTTTTTGCTTCTCTATAGGTGAGACTTGACAAAGACCTCCAGTGTTTTCCTTAATGAGCCACAACAATGATTTATTTATTCTCTTCCTTGTTGTCATACCTTCATTCAGAGTGAATTTAACTTTCAGTTTGAAGCAGCTTCATAGTGGTGAAGTCTGGTGATATTTCGATTTAATGAATCATTTCTGCTTTGCTGTGATTCCTCCTGATTTTTGATCATTGAGAGACACGTTAATTATAGTTTTGCAATGAAAGTGACAAAAAATCCTTTGTTTAAAATACATTTCAAAATGAATCTGAAGTTATTGAGTTGAACAAATAAAGTGATTAACTGTCATATTTTAGTGAATAATTCCATCTTCACGTTACTGTCTCCATCACTACTGAGAAACAAAAAGACTGAACAGACCAGTGGGACTAAATGGAAAATATTCACTGAGAGCGTAAGATCATATTCACTCTGTAATATACATTTACAGTCAGACTGGGTGTTTTCAGATCTTTTAAAGCCTGCATGAACAGCAGGAATAATTCAAGTTAAATAACGTTTCAGTGTCCACATGAGCTGCTGCCTGCTGTTTTACACCCTCAGAAACACTGGATACCTGCACTTTATGCTCTATGCGCTTATATCACGATATGAGCTTATATCACGATATATGCTTATATCACCATATGAACTTATATCACGATATGCGCTTATATCACGATATGTGCTTATATCACGATATGACCTTATATCACCATAGGCGCTTATATCACCATATGCGCTTATATTATGATATGAACTTATATCACGATATGTGCTTATATCACCATATGCGCTTATATTACAATATGAACTTATATCACGATATGCGCTTATATCACGATATGTGCTTATATCACGATATGACCTTATATCACCATAGGCGCTTATATCACCATATGCGCTTATATTATGATATGAACTTATATCACGATATGTGCTTATATCACCATATGAACTTATATCACGATATGTGCTTATATCACGATATGCGCTTATATCACGATATGAACTTATATCACGATATGAACTTATATCACCATATGAGCTTATATCACGATATGAGCTTATATCACCATATGAGCTTATATCACGATATGAACTTATATCACCATATGTGCTTATATCACCATATGCGCTTATATCACGATATGTGCTTATATCACCATATGCGCTTATATCACGATATGTGCTTATATCACCATATGCGCTTATATCACCATATGAACTTATATCACGATATGAACTTATATCACCATATGCGCTTATATCATGATATGAACTTATATCACGATAGGCGCTTATATCACCATGGGCTGAAGCTCAATACACACTAAACCAAGCAGAAATCTCCAAGAAATGTATTCCTGATAACTTTAGCATATTGATAAGGCTATAAAAGTGGAGTCAACAATTAGCGGTTACATTAATCAGCAGCAGCATCAGCTCTGAGTCATTTTTAATTCTAAAATGTCCAGATTCTCTGGTTCCAGCTTCTGTTCTCTGATTATTTCCTGGTTTCTTTATTCTTCTATAATAGTAAACTGATGATCTTTGGACATTTTAGGTTCAATCTGCAGCTTTGACAAACACTGATCAACATTTTTATCCCTTTTATAATCCAAAGCAATTGTTTGAGGAGTCAATAGACTGATCATCCTTTAGAAAGGTCCCTGGTTGCAGCTCTATGTTAAAGTATTAAATGAATAAATGTGAAGATGACAGGTGGTGACAACCTCCTCCAACACTAGAACAGACGTGAACTCAGGTCTCAGTTCTTTGTTGAGAAGGTTAGGGGCCTTTGTTTGACCCTGGAGCAGAGAAACCTGGAACCTCGCCCCGTCCTCTACACTCCGTCTTTTGTTCTCGGCGACTCATCCAGGTGCAGCCGGACCGACGGAACGAGGCGAACGCGGCGAGCTGTGAGCCGGCAGCGAGGGGGGGCTCCTACAGGCTGACGCAGCGGGGGACGGACTAACTATAGCCACATCAATGACTAACTCTCACAGCAAGGACACCTCCCTTCACTTTGAAAAGAAAATAAATTAAACAACAAAGGGAGACACTGACATTCACTGCCTTTCAGTTTACTGCACCAAATAACTGGCCGCGGTGCCGAGCATCCTGCAGCATCTGTGCCAGTTCAGCAACGAGACGCCGACCACCAGAAGAAGAGGCTTAAAAAGAGCAAAGTTTGTTTTTTTCCTCCCCGGCGTGAATGATGATTGCTGTATAGATCCTGGACCAAGGAGGAAAAAGTTGCCTCATCTAGTGGCCTAATATGGTCATTCCAACACAGGAGGAGAGCCATCTTTGTGCTTCTTCATGCATTACACACACAATCAATAATGGAAAAATATACACTGCGAAAGGCCTGAGTCTCACTGCCTGCGAGCGGCATTGATAAATGATTTTGTGCCAGTTATGACAGCAAGGTGCATGCAGTGAAGAGAGTGGAAGGCCTTTTTAATAGTGCAAGGAGAGAATTAAATCAAACCCAGGAGGGCCTCCACTGGAAGGAGGAGATGCTGCGGCGCTCTGCTCTAAATCACAGCTCTACTTAAGCACAGCCCTCGCTTTCCCCATTTCTCTACATTATCAGAGGAAACCTGTCACTGCTGTCTGTGGCAAAGTTTACAAATCATGATTTATCAGAGAGAGAATCTCTAAACACCTGTGTGTGAGGAAATAAGTACCCCTGCATTATTATTTATAGGCCAAAAACTTTGTTTTAAGTTTACCTGTGAGCAGGGAGAGGAACCAACACATCCTACATATATGTCCAGTTTTATCCAGCACACATTTTAAAGGATGCGTTCAATAAAAAATCTGATTAAATGCAGTGATAATTGATATTCTGACCTGTACATGTCTATTTCATGTTTAAACAATTAACTCAGCTCAGACGCACATTGTGAAATCCTGTTAAATATTTCATTACATTCAAAATGCTACTTGGATTAAGATACCGAATAAATAAAATAAGACACGATTAAATATCAGTGTTTCTGTCTGTGAGTTTTTACTTTCAACTTTTCTTCACAAGTCATCTCACAGAATCTAATGGAAAATATTTATTTTTGCTGCAAAACAAGTAAATCCACTTTAATACTTTATGTGAAGTAGCTGGTAATACTCCTGCAGAGCAGTATTTGATATTGTGGTATTTCACGTTTCTTAAGTAAAGGGCCTGAGTATTTCCTCCATCGCTGTTATTATCCCAGGGTGGCAAAACTAAAACGGGGCTTAAAAAGGAGTGAAAAGTTTCCAAAGGTCAAAAATTAATCAAACGCGTTACCTGTGAGATCCTGCTGCTGCTGACTCGTTTAGCAGATTTTTAAGCTCTATTTTCTTTTCAAAAGGGCTGCAGGTTCCCAGAGAAGCAGACGCAGGATCCTCATTTACAAATGAATCCAGGTCCTCTGAGGCCTGCAGGAGACACAGACACGTCTTTACGTTTACGAACATCAGGTAAATACCTCACGTTATTTTTTTCTGACTTTATGCCTCAAGAAGCCTAAAAAAAGAGAATAAAGAGACACACAAAAGCCAGTTTCTGCCACTTTTTAGCAGCACAAGCAGCAAAGCCACACCAGCTGGGGACAGAAAATCCTCCTTGTTGGCCGCTCACACTTTATCCTGTAAATTCCACAGAAGAGAGCGAGAGCGGACGGCGTTCCAGGGAAGAAGGAGTGAACCCGGGGTGAGGGGCACGGTTACTGCTCGTCTCAGCATGGGGGGCTTCCTCTGGGGAAGAGCTGCTGCTGCAAACGCTGCGACGGTGGAGACGCAAGCCTGAATGAGCACGGAGCCGCGTGTGCTGGAAATATACTTGACGATCATTACTGCAAATATCTTAATAATATGATGCTGTCGATGGGGAACAGTGAGTAAATACGTTTAGCCAAGTCTATAAATTATATTTCATCTGCAGCTTAACTGTGAAGAAAAAATAAAACATTAAATTTACTCTGAACACAGTATGTGTGCATTTAACATTTACTGTGTTGAAAAATTACAATAATTTTTACTGTCATATATTACATTTCTATACAGTTCTTATTAAAAAAAAAGGAAGCTGCAATTAATTTATTCTGAGAACAGGATCAGTGGAGAAAAGATTCAAAAAGCATTCTGGGTAATTTCTCAAGCACAAATAGCTGTGAGGCTAATCTGAGCTGACTGGTGTTGTTAGGTTTACAGCTTCAACACACCGAACGTTTGACGATGAAATCTCCACTGTCCAAAGAAATGCAAAGACATCACATCAAATATAGAGCAACACACTGCAAGTGTGTGTGTGTGTGTGTGTGTGTGTGGTTATATATGGAACCATTTTAAATCTGATCAAATCTACAGAAATAATTCACAATCTGTTCCCATATTTTTTTTTATGATTTAACAGTCAAATTAATTCTTGATGCAAAATATAAAATGTTCAGACGCCTTTTAAATGCAGACTGGTAATTTAACGGTAAATTCTGGACATTAAAAAATGTGTATTATTTAATTGCATTAATAAAATTTTTGTCCAACATGTATTTTTCCTACAAGTAAAAAAAACACAACAACAACGGTGAGAAGCAGGAGAGCGTTGATGCTCTGAGGGAAAGTCCAGGCTGTAAATGTGCACAATATTCCACATTATATACATGTCAGCTCAGGGTGCACTCACAGTGACGCAGTGTCAAATCTGTGTGACAGATTTGGGTGAATGCTGGTGAAGGCAGAGCGGCTTAGGGGCTAACTCACGCAGCCAGAACAGCATCTCCAGCAGGCAGGAAGCCGCCGCCGCCGGTGCAGCCACCAACACGGAGGCCAGCTACAACCTGACACGGACGCTGACTTCCCCCTGACAGGACGACATTTGCAGATTCTACACAGACCAGAGGAGAGGGGAAGGAGAAAGGAAAATATGAACATATCAAATAAGCTGGTTCTTAATTCTTAAAAAGGTAAACACAGCCTGAAGTGATGGGAACAGACACATATGTTCAGTTCGGTGGCAGCGTGAGGCTTCATTCCTGGTGAAAAGTCGCCCCCTTTGGGTGCAGGTGGGAAACAGCAAATAATCAGAGCAGAAACAATCCTGATGGATCAATAGGTCCAGAACATGAGGATGCATTAAAGGAGAATTATATTTGTTTGAAAAGGTTCACCTGCTGCTGTCGTCTGTTAAACTTGCTGCAGCAACTTAGGAAGCATTTTTCCCCCAAGAAGACGACTTCAGATCCTACACAGACCAACGAGAAAACACGGAAAGATGAACAGAGCTGATCTGGAAACGCAATTTGTTCTTAATTCTTAAGAGGTAAAACAGCCTGAAGTGATGAGAACAGACACATATGTTGAGGTTTCACAGCTGGTATCAGCATTTATTCCTGGTGAAAGGTCGCCCCCTTTTGGTGGAGCAAGGAAACAGCAAATAATCAGAGCAGAAACAATCCTGATGGATCAATACGTCCAGAACATTAATATTTAATCACAAGAGATTCATTTTGATTGAAAAATGTTCACCAGGTTTTTTTTGGGTTTTTTTTACTCTTAATCTCAAACTTTTGTTTCCTACTGTGAAGGATTTTATTTTCTTAATTCTTTTACACTGCACTATAACTTTGCTCCTGCTGCAAAGTTTTATGTAAAATACTTTCACCTGTTAAAACACAAAACAAACTCATCTTGTATTGAGATATTTTATAAATAGAATAAATTTGCATACTTGAATATAAGAAAAGTCCTGCAATAAAATATTCCTTAATATAAACGCGTATTAGTTGAACAATGTACTTAACATATTGCAATTAAAGTACTCATGCAAAATGTATATATGTTGTGTTCTGTGTGTAACAGTGAGTTACATGTAGTAAAAATACTTTTATATACACACATTTCATCAAAACCTGATGAATTACCCTTTAGCATTTTTGGAACTTTGTTGCCTTAAAATATTTAATCAGAAAAGACTATTACAAAATACAATTAAAAAACAATAATAAACTATGAAATACATGTGGTGTGGAGTATAAAGTAGCATCAAATGGAAATACTCAAGAATTTAATTCTTAGTATTTCTTAGTTTATTCAAATTGTACTCCGTTACAGTACTACTTAAAGTACTACGATTTACACATGTCATTGTCAGCAGAGTCTGGAACATCTGCTCCAACATCCTGATGTGAGTAACAGGTAACAGGTGGAGGTGCTGACACCTGCTGGACAAAGGCTGAAGAAAGGCTTCATCGATCCTCACAAACACGAGTTCTCTACATTAGAGTCTATAAGCAGGGGAATCCTGTTTAACCCCAGATATGAGCAGATTTAAGACCACATCGACTATCTGACAGAATAAAAGAACCACACACAGTTTGACTGGTTCGAACTTATTTTGCTTCCAATAGTTTTGGGGGAACACTAGACTTATTAAATACTATTATTAGATAATTAATCATTAATCTAATTAGGACAAAACCTTGTTTTATTTGTTTACTTTTCATTTAAAGGAAAATATATTTTAAAGTATATTTTAAAATTCTCAGCATTGACAGATAAGTTAACTACATAATATGAAAGATGTTAGATTTTATTAAATATGTGTATGTATGATTGAATAGTGACTGGTTAAACCATGTCTGAAGAAGTTGATAATAATCTAGAATATAACCATGATGAGTGATTATAATGGTGTATTTGTGTTATCAGTAGTTTTAGGTTTTAAATAAAAGGCTTCAACACTTTTGGACCAGCATTGTGGTCGTGGCGTTGGTTGGTACAGATGTGGTTTACAGGCCCCACATCTGCACGTTGAGGGATGGTTTGAGGGTTTGATCCAACATCGTAAATATCTTTACTGGAGGATCCTACTTCAGAATAAATGGTAAATGGCCTGCATTTATACAGCGCCTTTCTAGTCTTTCTCGACCACTCAAAGCGCTTTACACTACACTGTCCATTCACCCATTCACACCACATTCATACACCGACGGCACATGCCATTGGAGGCAAATCGGGGTTAAGTATCTTGCCCAAGGATACAACGATATGCAGCTTGGAGGAGCCGGAATCGAACCACCAATTTTCTGACTGGTGGACGACTGCTCTACCTCTGAGCTACAGCCGTCCCTAATGAATGATGTCTGCTATCAATAGAAAGAAAATAAAACCCTTTGGATCCATTTGGTTTGTGCCATAGACCAAACATGTGTTTAAAATAGACATTTGCAGGTTAAAAGTCACTTTTAACAATTTTTTTTAACAATTTAAATTATCCGTTTACATTTAATGATAGAACAGTATTTTTATATTATATAATACAAAAACACGTCTTAACCTGCAATATGTGGAGGACATGAGGGAAAAATAAAATGATATTTCAATGAGAAACTAACACAATGGTACAATTAGAATATTTGATGGATATTAAATATATGCATAAACTTATTGACATTAAAATATGAATTAAAAAGACTGATCTGATACTTACTCCTTCCATTTTGTGACTTTTTCATTGAAAACTTGCCATTAACACGATGTGTGACTTTTTTAACTTAAACATATTTAATTTCAATAGACAAACATGTGGTTTGGTTGGAAAGATAAAGTTAAATCTTTTTAAAATAAGCTTTTAGGAAGAATTCATCAGGTCTCAGTTTGTCTTCATGTTTATTTCTGGTCAAAAAGTTTGTACTGTTGAGTTTTGGTTTGGTTTTAGTTTAAATGACATGTCAAACAGTGTAACCTCAAAGGAATGGCGATTTTAATCATTTAAAGAGAGTTAAACTAAGTTTTTAAGGTTAAAACACATTTTGTTTAGCTGTTCCTCCTTTTTTGTTTTTTCAACAACAAACGTTAACTCAGCCAGTCGTTAGCATTGTTAGCATCGTTAGCATTGTTAGCATCGTTAGAATCGTTAGCACCTTTAGCATCGTTAGCATCGTTAGCATCGTTAGCACCGCTAGCATCGTTAGCATACCGTTAAAACGACAACAGCATCTCAGCCGTTTACGTCAACTTCAGCAACAACGACCCCCCGCGCTGCAGCACGTGCGCAGAGACAGGAAGCAGCTTCTCACCTGTTCGTCCTCCACCTCCTTGTTAAATCGCTTCCTCGTTGAACTTTCTAACATGAGCTGTGATTGGCTGAGACCTTCACAACACTTGAAATGAAATCAAAATCATTTTAATTACAATTTACTATAAGCTGGATTCAGTGCGTGTTTTACATGAAGACTCCACAATCATTTTGTGTGTTATTATTTTTATTATTTTTTATTTTAGTTAAATGTCTCTACAGTAGAAAACAAGAACAACATAGATCATCATCATCGATTCATAGATTCATAAGGATATCAACAGAGAGTTAACGTAAAAGAAAGTAAATAAATATACAAATGAAAGTCATACTCATTTTCCACATAAACATTTATTTTGATGTTTTTTCAAAATTTTATTTAAACAAACAGTTTACAAAATATGTCTATTTCTGTTGGACATGTTTTTTCATAAAACTTTATAGAAAGATGTTTATTTCCAATATAATAAACAAAATCAGAAGACATGAATTAAATACATGTACAGTAGCAGCCACAAAAATACTCATCAGTAGATGACATTTTGATCGAGTTCTGAACCCAGGGTAATAATGCAGATATGATGAGGATGATTGGATGTTTTTAATAGATGCAGCTTTGCATTTTGTCATTTGCAATGTCATTTATTGTTATAAAGTGCTCTATGGTATTTCTGCTTTCATGATGTGAAGGTTCTGTCTGCCGTACTTTAACCATCTGCATAATGTTACTGTTATGTGAAAGTTCATGATTATAATTGTTTGTTATTCTAATATCTAATGTCATAGCCACAATAATGTCGTTTATAACAAGTTAGTTAAGTAGTTACACATGTGGTGGATTAAACACGCTGTGTTCAATCCACCACGACTGACAGTCTGCCAGGATCAATAATTAAATCAATACGTACGAACAGCTTCAGTGTGTATTTTGAAAGTAATTGTTGGAGAAGCAGGTTTACTGTGGGTCAGTGACTGTTAATTACGGATCCGTCCGGGTTGCGGATAAATAAATGTGGTTTCTCCACCTTTGAAAAATGAGCCGACGGAAGGGAGCAAAGCTTTTACTGCTGAGCTATTACACACCTTCAGAATGAGGCAGCAGGTGAAGGTCCTGCACCTGGTTCAGCTTCATCACTGCAAATAAAGTGTGTCTGATTGCCTCAGTAGTTCATCTGAATATTCAGCTTCCAGAGAGGCTACATCCGCGTATTGATTGGTGTATTAAGGAAGTACTGGACTGCTGAGTTGTTGTGATCGGTCTGGTCAGGTTTATGTGTGTGACCCCCATCGTGACGTCAGGTTCAGTTTTTCAGCTTGTTTCCAGCCTCCTGTCCGTGTTTTCTCCTGAAAGGAAAACTTCCTCCATTGAAATAACCCAAGAAGCCTCAGAACCATTAACACAGCTTTGGACAAAATGTTCTTATGCAATAATTTAAATACATGAAAGCACAGTACTGCTGTCATTTTACTTCAACTACATAAAGCTCAAGGTACATTTTCTCTTTTCTTGTAATTCAGTATTTATATTTTGTAAATTACATATATAACTTAATAAAATAGTTTGAAATGTAATAGGCCAATAACATAAAAGAAAGTGCTGAAATTATAAAGATAACGAAATAATTAGTTTCCTCTTTCATTATTGGTCTAGTGAAGAAAAAACATCACTTTATTTATTCAATTATACATCACTGGCAAAAAAGTAATTAGCTAATCAGTTCAGGTCTTTTATTAAATTATTGGTCAATTATTATGTTATTGGCGTATTACATTTTAAAGAGGTGTTATTATGTCATAGGCTGCTACAGGTACTTTTACGTAACTGAGTATCTGAATACTACTAACACTATGATTGATGCATTGTTTGTTTGTTAAAAAACATTGAAGGAACATTTTCCATATTATTAATGAATTCTAAAGCATTTCCAGTTTTTTTAGGCAACTGTGCACCTTGAAAAAAACTGTGTGTGCATGAGTGTGTGCATGAGTGTGTGCACGAGTGTGTGCACGTGGATCCACATGGAGACAGCATCAGCCAGGGACACAGAAAGTGAAAATGGGAAAGCTGCCACGAACAGAGAGAAAAAGGAAGGGAAAGTCCATCTGTGACAGAGAACAGTACAGACAGGTGAGCAGGTGCAGGTACGAGCTCAGGTAATCTGATACAGAAAACAGCTCTGTCCAAACACAACCTGAGGAACACAGAGAACGGAACAAAGGTTATTTACCTGAGGATGTGATGAGGGCTCAGACAGCAGGTGGAGACTGAATGGAACAGGTGTGTCAGAGGAGAGGACTCCTGGAGGATAGTGAGCATTAAACAAATAAATAAACCGACAGGGCTGTGGAACCAGCACCGATTACAGCAAGAAGCTGCTAAGAATCCACAAATATTAAAGCTTTGACGTTCCATGAACCGTGTGTTGATGTTAACATGAGATGATGAACAGAACACGTGGGCTGAAGCTGACACCGACTCGTAGTCTTCAAGATGAGAGACAACGGGAAACAATAGGAGGACAGCAGGAAACACCAGGAGGACAACAGGAAACACTAGGAGGACAGCAGGAAACACCAGGAGGACAGCAGGAAACACCAGGAGGACAACAGGAAACACTAGGAGGACAGCAGGAAACACTAGGAGGACAGCAGGAAACACTACGAGGACAACAGGAAACACTAGGAGGACAACAGGAAACACTAGGAGGACAACAGGAAACACTAGGAGGACAGCAGGAAACACCAGGAGGACAACAGGAAACACTAGGAGGACAACAGGAAACACTAGGAGGACAGCAGGAAACACTAGGAGGACAACAGGAAACACTAGGAGGACAACAGGAAACACTAGGAGGACAACAGGAAACACTAGGAGGACAGCAGGAAACACCAGGAGGACAACAGGAAACACTAGGAGGACAACAGGAAACACTAGGAGGACAGCAGGAAACACTAGGAGGACAACAGGAAACACTAGGAGGACAGCAGGAAACACCAGGAGGACAACACGAAACACCAGGAGGACAACAGGAAACACCAGGAGGACAGCAGGAAACACCAGGAGGACAACACGAAACACCAGGAGGACAACAGGAAACACCAGGAGGACAACAGGAAACACCAGGAGGACAGCAGGAAACACCAGGAGGACAACAGGAAACACCAGGAGGACAGCAGGAAACACCAGGAGGACAACAGGAAACACCAGGAGGACAGCAGGAAACACCAGGAGGACAACAGGAAACACCAGGAGGACAGCAGGAAACACCAGGAGGACAACAGGAAACACCAGGAGGACAGCAGGAAACACCAGGAGGACAACAGGAAACACCAGGAGGACAGCAGGAAACACCAGGAGGACAGCAGGAAACACCAGGAGGACAACATGAAACACCAGGAGGACAGCAGGAAACACCAGGAGGACAACAGGAAACACCAGGAGGACAGCAGGAAACACCAGGAGGACAACATGAAACACCAGGAGGACAGCAGGAAACACCAGGAGGACAGCAGGAAACACCAGGAGGACAACAGGAAACACCAGGAGGACAGCAGGAAACACCAGGAGGACAGCAGGAAACACCAGGAGGACAACATGAAACACCAGGAGGACAGCAGGAAACACCAGGAGGACAACAGGAAACACCAGGAGGACAGCAGGAAACACCAGGAGGACAACATGAAACACCAGGAGGACAGCAGGAAACACCAGGAGGACAACAGGAAACACCAGGAGGACAGCAGGAAACACCAGGAGGACAACAGGAAACACCAGGAGGACAGCAGGAAACACCAGGAGGACAGCAGGAAACACTAGGAGGACAACAGGAAACACTAGGAGGACAACAGGAAACACTAGGAGGACAGCAGGAAACACTAGGAGGACAACAGGAAACACTAGGAGGACAGCAGGAAACACTAGGAGGACAGCAGGAAACACCAGGAGGACAGCAGGAAACACCAGGAGGAAAGCAGGAAACACTAGGAGGACAACAGGAAACACTAGGAGGACAACAGGAAACACCAGGAGGACAACAGGAAACACCAGGAGGACAACAGGAAACACTAGGAGGACAACAGGAAACACTAGGAGGACAGCAGGAAACACTAGGAGGACAACAGGAAACACTAGGAGGACAGCAGGAAACACCAGGAGGACAACAGGAAACACTAGGAGGACAGCAGGAAACACTAGGAGGACAACAGGAAACACCAGGAGGACAGCAGGAAACACTAGGAGGACAGCAGGAAACACTAGGAGGACAACACGAAACACTAGGAGGACAACAGGAAACACTAGGAGGAAAGCAGGAAACACCAGGAGGACAGCAGGAAACACTAGGAGGACAACAGGAAACACTAGGAGGACAACAGGAAACACTAGGAGGACAACAGGAAACACCAGGAGGACAGCATCTCTTCATACTTTATATATTTATATATTATTTATATATATTATTATATTTTTTAGAATATGTTGAAACTACAGAAGAAGCCAGTATGAACATGTTTTTCTGTGGAATAGATGTGACAAATAAAAATGTGTAGTTTCATATTTTGTTGATCTAGGGTGGTATATCAATGTAAAACTTTATTTTGATGTAAATTCAATTATATTATGTATACAATTTCCAGAACTTTCTTTATTTTTATTTATTTATGCTTTCGGTTTCGTTACTAATATGTGATTGTTGTGTAAAGTCATTTTCAGTCATTTTCCTGTTTCTGTATTTATCCTACTAATACATATATAAATGTGTGTTACATGAAGCTTTGTGGATTTGTTAAATTGGACCAACATAAGTGATGAGTGTCATGAAGATATTAACACAGATCACTGGTGTTGCTGTTTCTGTGCAGCAGGTGGTGCTGTCGTCCTTTTTATAATTTATTTATACCTGCAGTTAAATCAGAATCAACTCAGCTCTAATGAGATTAACAAGTTCACAGTTTACATTTAAAATTTTCCATTTTAGTGCATGAGTAACAGTCAATAGTTAATAATATCATGATGTTCATATTATGACTGGAGTGACACATTATTATAGCAAAGGAGTATTTTGTTTATTATGATAATTAAGCAACAACACATTTGTATGACCCTAGATCAATGGAATATATTGTTCATTTATTCTGATGTAAATCCCATTGAGTTAGTCTACATGGTTTAATGAGGAGCATGTTCACCATGTTTTAACCTGTCAGTTTGTATTTGTATTTACTGTACAGTCACACCTGTTCTGACCATTTGCTGCTGCTTTGTTTGTTCTGCATTTATTTGGCTGGTTTTATTGTGCAGTGTGTTTTTATTAACTCTCATGTGTCTTCATTGGGTTGTAAATCACTTTGAGCTACAGCCCTGGATGAAAGCTGCTGCGTTAATAACATTTATTCATATCGTGAAAGCTCCTGATAGTGAAGACCTGGGAGGTTTATGAGTTAACATGGACCAGGCTGCTGTTGTCATTATAAATGAAGATTCATGGAGTTAACGGGCTACATCCTGCAGCCTCCGCCTCATTGGGCACTGAAGGATCAGCTGCTTCCTGTCTTATTACCTGCAGCAGCAATGCAAACACGCAGGTGGATTTTTGGATGTTATTCGATCACAGGAACAGACTCTGAAAAGACAGATCGAGAAAATTCCCTTTGAAATATCTGTGAGGGTGAATAGAAGTGTCAGCACGGCCTCATTACAAATGATTCACGAGGCGCAGGAAAATAAGTATTTCTGTAGCAGGTGTCATAGAAACACAATGTACAAAGCACAGGGATGAATAAAAAAACAGAATCAATAGACTCGATTACAGTAAACCATTCTACTATTTAATGTCATGTGAAGGCAGCTGTGAGATTTACATCATACTGTCTGGAGTATTTGGATTATTACACCCAGAAACATGGTAGTAATCAATAACTAAGACAATTGATGCTTCCTCATTTACTTACTTGAATGTTTGAACTTCTCAGTGCAGAATGAAATAAAATAAATATAAACAATACAGAATATTCGATATATACACTACAGTTTTACATATATATATATATATAGTCTGGAAAATACAGTTCTACAGTTTTCTATATATATTCTATACTATAGTAGTATCATGCATACTATATATAGCAGTATAATCTGGTATATGATGTCTATAGACTATAATCTGGTATATGATGTCTACAGACTATAATTAGGTATATGATGTCTACAGACTATAATCTGGTATATGATGTCTACAGACTATAATCCGGTATATGATGTCTATAGACTATAATCTGGTATAGCTGTCTATAGACTATAATCCGGTATAGCTGTCTATAGACTATAATCCGGTATTTGATGTCTATAGACTATAATCCAGTATAGCTGTTTATAGACTATAATCCGGTATAGCTGTCTATAGACTATAATCTAGTATATGATGTCTATAGACTATAATCTGGTATATGATGTCTATAGACTATAATCTGGTATATGATGTCTACAGACTATAATCCGGTATAGCTGTCTATAGACTATAATCCGGTATATGATGTCTACAGACTATAATCCAGTATATGATGTCTATAGACTATAATCCGGTATATGATGTCTACAGACTATAATTAGGTATATGATGTCTACAGACTATAATCTGGTATATGATGTCTACAGACTATAATCTTGTTTATGATGTCTATAGACTATAATCCGGTATAGCTGTCAATAGACTATAATCTGGTATATGATGTCTATAGACTATAATCCAGTATAGCTGTCTATAGACTATAATCCGGTATAGCTGTCTATAGACTATAATCCGGTATTTGATGTCTATAGACTATAATCCAGTATAGCTGTTTATAGACTTTAATCCGGTATAGCTGTCTATAGACTATAATCTGGTATATGATGTCTATAGACTATAATCCGGTATAGCTGTCTATAGACTATAATCCGGTATAGCTGTCTATAGACTATAATCCGGTATTTGATGTCTATAGACTATAATCCAGTATAGCTGTCTATAGACTATAATCCGGTATAGCTGTCTATAGACTATAATCCGGTATAGCTGTCTATAGACTATAATCCGGTATTTGATGTCTATAGACTATAATCCAGTATAGCTGTCTATAGACTATAATCCGGTATAGCTGTCTATAGACTATAATCTGGTATATGATGTCTATAGACTATAATCTGGTATATGATGTCTATAGACTATAATCCGGTATAGCTGTCTATAGACTATAATCTGGTATATGATGTCTATAGACTATAATCCGGTATAGCTGTCTATAGACTATAATCCGGTATAGCTGTCTATAGACTATAATCCGGTATTTGATGTCTATAGACTATAATCTGGTATATGATGTCTATAGACTATAATCTGGTATATGATGTCTATAGACTATAATCTGGTATATGATGTCTATAGACTATAATCCGGTATATGATGTCTATAGACTATAATCTGGTATATGATGTCTATAGACTATAATCTGGTATATGATGTCTATAGACTATAATCTGGTATATGATGTCTATAGACTATAATCTGGTATAGCTGTCTATAGACTATAATCCGGTATATGATGTCTATAGACTATAATCAGAGGGGGATTAAACAAGAAGAGAGAATCACCTCTTCAGTGAGACATAGAAACGTGTGTGTGTGTGTGTGTGTGTGTGTGTGTGTGCACCTGTGTTGATATGACATTTTCCTTTTGAGCACACAACAATTACGCAGTGTTGTGTTCCTCCTGCCTGTAGAGTGACAGAGGTCAGCTGACTGTCAGGTGACCTTCACCTCCACGTCCATTGTTGTGGTTCCACAGCCCTCGGCCTGTTCTCTGCTCCACACATTCATGGTGTTTAATTCTCTGGGCTCAGCTGCTGCAGCTCTGCTTCACTGGAGGTGGATTATATTAATTAGCATAATTGCGATGACCATGTGGACTGAGATTATTGCGGCTGCTGTCTGTTCTATTGTGGCTCCTCTCAGAGCCGCTGGATCGCTCATTGACTCAGCCAGCAGCACCGTCTCCTAGCAACACCTCCTCAATGTTCCGTATTGTACTTCCCCATCTCATGGGCGCCTTTAATAATCTGCTTTGCCATTTCCATGTAGGCTTTGTTAAAAGATTAATGCTGCATCTGAAACTTGTTTCCGTGCTGCAGGCAGGTTCAGTCAGTGATCAGTAAAGTGTGTTTGCAGCAGGGGTTTTCCCTTCATGCCTCCGTCACCACACAATTACCAGGACGCCAGGATGCAGGGAAAAGGCTGAGTAACGGCGTGCTGTATGAATGAATCAGCCAGGACGGAGCCTCCGTTTCATTACCTGCAGCGATGCTGACAGGCCGTTTTAATGGGGGAGGATCAGTCTCTCGCTGGGACCTGGTTGTCATGACGAAGCTTCAGAGCTCGGTGCAGATGAGGTTCATCATCCGTTTGTTCCAGTGCAGCTAGAAACTACGGTTTAAAACAAGGTAATGGTCCAGCAATAAAACAACCAATACACTCGCATTCTTAATGGCTTCAATCAATTTGACATTAAATCTTCTGTATTTGTTGGTGTGTACATGATAAGGGCATTATATATACACACACATATATATATATATATATATATATATATATATATATATACATATATCAACAACAATGTAATTCAAACTGCTTTACAGAAGACTTTAAAAGCATCAACCATCGATTAAAAAATATACTAAAAAAGAAATAAAAAACTAACAAAAAATAAATAAAATTGATTAAAATTACCATGAAAAATAAAAAAATGGAATTAAAAGCAGTTGATTAAAATTAAAACAAGAAGAAAGTCACAGACACACAAAAAAACAGAAAAGGTCAGTAAAACAAAAAAGGAAATGTGAATCTGTTTCTATTAATAAAAACTCTTCATGGCTTCAATATACATGAATGTGTATTTTTGTATTCCTTGACTAGTCTAATAATAAAAATATAGAAATTAAAACTTAAACATATAGAAATGTATGGATATAATTTGAGTTTAATTGTACAATTTACCATTAAAGAAACATGTTAGACATGCAAATTCACATTTTTTGTAATTTTACAGGTATTTTCATGTCATTTTGACAAACTGCTATAACTATAACTAACTACTACTATACTGTTGGTACTATAAAAAATGACTGCTTAATGATGATTTGTGTTGTTCTCCACGTGTTTGCTCTCCAGTAGAACGTCCAGTTCAGTCTATAAAAAGCAGTGCATTAGGCAGCAGGAAATGAAGCAGGTTATCAGTTTGCAGGTGATGCATCCTGGTGTTACATGTTTCGTTGCTGCTGACGCCTGCTGTGAAACCACGGCCCAGATAAAGCTGCTCACCGTGTGTGTGTGTGTGTGTGTGTGTGTGATGCTGTATATGTACGTTGTCGTGTTCCATTTTCTAATCTCACACTGTGGAAACATCCCATATATCTTCATGGATTTTTTATGATTTCCTTCAGAGATTCTTCCTGTTTTTAAAAGAAAAACATGAAAACGTTAACGTAGAACTTCCACTAGAACTAAATGCGTTTCACAGGTGCAACAGGACATTTTTCACACATATGTGATGATATAAAATCTGATTTATAAATCATCTAACAGTTTGCAGCATGTGAAACAAGCAGATTTTATCTTTAGGGAAAATAGGAGAAAAAGCAGCTGGATATAAGAAAAACTACAGTTTTAAAGGTTGTCTAAAATCATCAAATTCATGATTTTATTTGTTTTATATTCTAGTAGAATTACACACAAAAACAGGAGGAGCAGAAAGTCTAGAGCAGTGGAGGAGTTTGAGTTTATGTTTTAATTAATGCAAAATAAAGAGAAAATAGGGAGGAAAAAAGAAAATACAGGAACTTACAGTGTTGAAAGACACCTGGAGACACCTGGAGACACCTGGAGACACCTGGAGACACCTGGAAACACCTGGAGACACCTGGAAACACCTGGCGACACCTGGGGACACCTGGCGACACCTGGGGACACCTGGAGACACCTGGAAACACCTGGAGACACCTGGGGACACCTGGAGACACCTGGAAACACCTGGAGACACCTGGAAACACCTGGAGACACCTGGAAACACCTGGCGACACCTGGGGACACCTGGCGACACCTGGGGACACCTGGAGACACCTGGAAACACCTGGAGACACCTGGAAACACCTGGAGACACCTGGAAACACCTGGCGACACCTGGGGACACCTGGCGACACCTGGGGACACCTGGAGACACCTGGAAACACCTGGAGACACCTGGAAACACCTGGAGACACCTGGGGACACCTGGAGACACCTGGCGACACCTGGGGACACCTGGAGACACCTGGAAACACCTGGAGACACCTGGAGACACCTGGGGACACCTGGGGACATCTGGCGACACCTGGGGACACCTGGAGACACCTGGAAACACCTGGAAACACCTGGAGACACCTGGGGACACCTGGAGACACCTGGAAACACCTGGAGACACCTGGAAACACCTGGAAACACCTGGAGACACCTGGGGACACCTGGAGACACCTGGCGACACCTGGGGACACCTGGAGACACCTGGAAACACCCGGAGACACCTGGAGACACCTGGGGACACCTGGGGACACCTGGAAACACCTGGAGACACCTGGGGACACCTGGAGACACCTGGAAACACCTGGAGACACCTGGAAACACCTGGAAACACCTGGAGACACCTGGCGACACCTGGGGACACCTGGAGACACCTGGAAACACCTGGAAACACCTGGAGACACCTGGAAACACCTGGAAACACCTGGAGACACCTGGCGACACCTGGGGACACCTGGAGACACCTGGAAACACCTGGAGACACCTGGAGACACCTGGAGACACCTGGAAACACCTGGAGACACCTGGGGACACCTGGAGACACCTGGCGACACCTGGGGACACCTGGAGACACCTGGAAACACCTGGAGACACCTGGAGACACCTGGGGACACCTGGGGACACCTGGCGACACCTGGGGACACCTGGAGACACCTGGAAACACCTGGAAACACCTGGAGACACCTGGGGACACCTGGAGACACCTGGAAACACCTGGAGACACCTGGAAACACCTGGAAACACCTGGAGACACCTGGGGACACCTGGAGACACCTGGCGACACCTGGGGACACCTGGAGACACCTGGAAACACCTGGAGACACCTGGAAACACCTGGAGACACCTGGAGACACCTGGGGACACCTGGAGACACCTGGGGACACCTGGAAACACCTGGAGACACCTGGAGACACACATACCACACAGACAGTCAGATGAAGGAAGCAAAACCTCAAATAACTAAAGAACCAAATTAATGATGAGACACAGGTGAAACTCATCAGACAACAGGAAACAAATGACACCAGGAGAAACTATTTCAAAATGAAACAGAAGGTAGAACAGGAGAGAATCAGCAGCTTCGCTCTGGGTCTCGCTCGTTAACGCTGGCCACGCCTCTTCCTGTCCGGCGTTAACGAGCTTTACTCTGCAGGCCGAGCTGCTCTTTGGATGAAACGAGTCGCAGTGAGCAGATTAAAGTCGAGGTGAAGGTCGATCTGGGAGGAAAAGATTAGGACGACGCTGCTCTCTCATCTCCCTCAAAGCCGTCTGCGTTTGATGCGAGTCTCGTCCACTGTGACATCACAGAGAAACACAGGCTCAATTAAGCGAAACCAAAAAGATCAAGTCGACACCTGCTGGGTGTTTGGAGGCAGAAAAGATTCTCCCACATTCACTTATCAAAGCATTTTAGAGCTTCTGGTTTCTCCTTCAAAGAGCAAAAACACATAAATGTTTCTGCTTTTTGTCATTTGACATAATAATTCTGTCTCGTTTATATGTTTAATTTACTTTGACATGATTTTCAGCATTTTATTAGTTCTGGCTTGTGTAGCCAGGCCAACTATCGGCTAGTGCACAAAGTGCACATTCAAAATCACGCTGGGCTATAATCATCTTAGATGATGATAAATTAATGCTAGTACGAACATTTTACCATCACCCTGCACAACACTGCGCTCTGATTGGCCGGTTCAAAATCATGCTGCGCCCTGATTGGCCAATTCAAAATCATGCTGCTCTGTGATTAGCCGGTTCAAAATCATGCTGTGCTGTGATTGGCCAATTCAAAATCATGCTGCACTCTAAATGGCCCATTAAAAATCATGTTGGGCTCTGATTGGCCCAGTCAAAATCAAACTGAGCTCTGATTGGCTGATTCAATTTCCTGCTGTACTTTCATGCTACACTAGTACTAAACAGTCCAGAGGGGGTGCACCGTTCCTGGAGGTACTGCAATACTAAGTCAATGTGCAGAGTGGACGCAGCAATCCCCTATTCCACCTCCCTGCTCCAAGAATCAGTTTAGTATATGGCCCCTGGATAGGGGACGTATCAGATATTAAACTGGTTAAACAGATACTACACTCGATCTTAGGCAAAAGGCCGAGAAGCGATGCAGAGAAAGGTCGGAGGGAAACCAGTCATTCTCGCCACCAATCACTTCACGTCACGTGCAGCAGCCTCTGGTGGACACTTGATGTAACTGCAGCCTCCATGGCCTTTAGTCCCACTAAAGAATTAAAACCCGTCAATAAACCTAGGATTAGATTCAAATTGCTTCACAAATCAGTCAGAGAAGTTCTGAACATTTATCAGCTTTTATGGTCAACACAACACAAAACAGACGGAAACTCATTTATTTAACACACCGGTGGTAATTAACACACCAATTATAAAACAAAAATGATCATTATGTGTGATTTTTAACCATAAAATATGTTGACAATTGTTGTATTTTTTTTTCAAATATTTACTTCACCTGCACTATAAACTAGTTGAGGCTCATTTATGCCTCCAGTTGCTTGAACAGGTCTGTAGTTTAATAAACTTATTGCTCACCTGCTTCACATCATTGCTGTTGATGATGATTTCGTGTCTGCTGCTGCCAGGAAGAAGAGACCTGAAGCTTCACGTGTTCATTCTGGTGTCGCAGCTGATTCACGGGAAACCTCCAGCAGCTTTATACCAGTTTATACATCATTGATTAGCAAACACGTTTTAGAATTATTTGATCTTTGGAAGGGCGACACGGTGGAGCAGTGGGTAGCACTGTTGCCT
>JAYKQN010000028.1:470000-472500 GCA_036785175.1 Eupleurogrammus muticus | reverse complement strand
ACCTTTTCTTTCCGGTAACTAACACACTCCAGATCCTCGTCCTGCTTCCTGTGTCGGAGCCGCAGGATCTGAAGCTGTGGATGAAGAGGGAAACGTGTGAATGTAAAACAAGTCCTGACAGAAAGTGACAGGAGACAGAAGCCGCGTGTGGCCTCTGGTGTTTAATCTGCTCCGTACAGCAGCTCCGCTCTGATCGCTGTCGGTCTGTGCCGTTCATTATTCATCCTTCAGCCTCCGTTCACTAATGGACCGAAACCCTCCAACAAAAGAACATGTCACTGGATCGTACAATATTAACACGTTTTCATCAAAAATGGGAATAAGCAATAAGCCTGCATTTGTAGGACCAGCCTTAAACGTGATGTCTGGTTGATTTAGTTTAGTTTGTTGTTTTTTTCCAACTAGAACCAAACAAACTGCTGAACCTGATATCTGCTTGTTTTCATCCTGTAGTTATGCTTTTTCCTTCTTTTGTGTTTTTACTACTAAAGACAAATTAAATCACATCAAACATGTCAGGTACACAGTCATTTAAGTTGTGACTGGAACATTTGAACAGGTTCAGCAGCTGGAACCAACACAACCAACCAGCGACTGGATCTTTCTCTGACACAGTTCTGGCCCAGATTCTGAAATAGATCAGTTTCTGCTCAGCGTGCGTCCATAAGCAGATAAAAGTACAGGAATAGACTCTAGACTGGACCTGCAGGTCAGCTTTGTAGCAGCATCTCTGCACGTCTACGCATTCATGAACTGACCAGTGTGACATCACACACGCGTCTCCAGTGATTTTCTATGATCAGCAGACCAGAGGTCACATCACCCGACCTCTTCTAGTCAAAGATCGTTGGCTCCACATGTTTTCATAAATCCTTTAATCCACCTGTTCTTCCCAAACATTCAATTAATGTCGTATTTTAACCCTTTAAATGACAGAATTCGATCCTATGGGCATTTTGGTGAAAACATGCACAGACACACATTTTAAAGCCGTAGAAATTGTCTAAGTTAATTATTTGTTCTTTTTATTCATAAATCCTGTTTTCTATGTTGTGGTTTTACGTTTTTAAAAGCTGCTGATTTGTGGCAGAGACCTGAGCCTTTAACAGAACGACAGAACTTGCAGGGTTTCTATAGTTTTGACCTCCAGACGCTATAATAATTATTCATTTGATTAATTAGGTTGAGGAGTCATTGATGGAAGCAGCAGGATCTGCACAGTTCTGTTAGATCTTTATTCCTGAAGAGAGTTCGGGTATCACACAACGTCTTTGATGCATTCAGAGAAACCAGACTTCATGGCATGGACTCAGAAACAGAATGATAAACCCTGTGGCTATAGAAAGATTAAAGTCTTTATAATATTATTGCTTTCAACACAGCGGAGATACGGACTCGTCCTCGTCGTCTAAATCTGAACCTGCAACGCTGAAGTTCTGATGGAGATCAGGTTCCTGCTGCTTCAGGACAAAATGCCCATGAATGAGTTTATCATTGCTTTGTGCTTATTTCCACCGTCTCGGCTTCAGTGTAACTTCAGGAAAACACGTCAACGCTTTGTGCCCAGCGATGCGTTTCCAAAGGTAAAACGCATCATCTGGCAAAATATTCTGTATTTGATCAACTAATAAAGTCATAAAATCGCACATGGTAAAATAGTCTATATATGAAATACCAAAAATACTGTGAACAAACATGGAGATGGAAACAAGGTCATCATATAGTTTAAGGCTAAACATTTTAGTCTATTTTCCCTGTGAGAAGCTAAGTCAAGAAGAGGAGCATGCATCAACAGAACGTCACACGACTCTACGTTAAACAACAGAAGCAACTCAAACTAAACGGGTTCCCTCACAGATCAGAACGTGGTGTTGGGTTTGTCCTAAAATCATATGGCTTTGTGCAATTTTCCACTGTCGGTCACTCCACTATAATGAAATCAGTTTTTGAAAATAACATATCGATAAATCATGTCATGCCGGAAATTATCTGAGACTCTGTTCTACATGCGTGTTTCTCACATGCCGGGTCGGGTTGAGCTAAATGTACAAACATGTACGAAAAACTGAACTGAACCAAAATGTTCCGTCACATCATGTTCACTCCAGAAAAGTGTGCTTGATTCCTTAAATATAAGAATAAAGTCGTTGGTAATAAATAGGAAACCAGTTCACCCAGTTCACCCAGCTAAAACCAGTTCACCCAGTTAAACCAGTTAAACCAGTTCACCCAGCTAAACCAGTTAAACAGGTTAAACCAGTTCACCCAGCTAAACCAGTTCACCCAGCTAAACCAGTTAAACCGGTTAAACCAGTTGAGCCCCTCTATGTGAAGCGGTCAGAGTTCATCTTCCTCAGTTTGGGCGGCAGGTGTCCGTCCATGCGGCCGCCGCCGGCCAGCCGCTGCAGCTTGGGCGGCAGGTCGGCCACGGACTTGCTGATTGGCTCGGTGCTGATGCGTGACGCCGTCTTGGCGGCGTTCTTGTCGTCGGACACGCCGG
>JAYKQN010000028.1:442500-465000 GCA_036785175.1 Eupleurogrammus muticus | reverse complement strand
TACTTTTTACATGTGTTTTCTCATTGTCAGAACATGCTGCAGTGGAACCACTGCTGTACGTAGGTCAAAGGTCAAGGAGCTGAACACACACACACACACACACACACAAACACACACACACACACACACGTAGTGTTCAATAATTAGTGCTAACAGTAGTCAAATCAACAAAATAACAAGGGTGTCCACATTTATGTACCTGCCGATTTTTTTTTTAAAGTAATGCAACATTTTCTGTAAATCCTTCAAAAGTCATTTTACTTCTCAAATAGTGTTTGTCTTCTTTATGACATATTTAACTGAAGTGACTGATCCAAACAACCAATGATTTATAAAGGAAAATGTTCTGTAGCATTCATCCTACACCACAGGAAACTTTCAGTGTAAAATGCGTTAAGCTGTTTGCTGAAGTTCAGCAGCGTTTTACTGTAGGAAAATCTCCCTGCGACAGCATGAGCAGCATTAGTTTAATCCTCTGCTGAATCCACAAACTCTAGATGGCAGGGAGAAGAGAAAAGCAGCTTGTTAAAGGTAAAAACAGGAGAATATTTTCTGCTTCCATGTGGAATCTGAATGAATCTTCAGACAGAATTTAAATGAACATGAAAATCAGCTCGGTTCAGTGAATGAGGTTGTAGATCAACACTTTAAGATTCAGATGCACAAAGCTGGTGAAGCTGTGACACGGCAGATAAAGCACATTGTTTGGTGACTGCAACAGAAAAGAACAGGAGGCAGCTGTCACAGGTTCTGATAGCAGCTGCAGGAACGAGCCCGTCCAGCCCAGAACCAAGAAGAAGATTCTGTTTGGTTCAGATCCGTCGAGAGAAGAGACGAGTTTACAGCTGGAGGAACAAGAATCAGGGACGTTGGTCATAAACAAGAAGAATGTGACTCATCGACAGCGTGAAAACAGGTAAACAACGAGCAGTTAATCACACACACACACACACACACACACACACACACACACACACACACACACACACACACACACACACACACACACTTTGTGATCAACACTACTGTGATAAACACTACTGTGATACGCACTACTGTGATAAACACTACTGTGATAAACACTACTGTGATACTACTGTGATACGCACTACTGTGATACGCACTACTGTGATACGCACTACTGTGATAAACACTACTGTGATACGCACTACTGTGATACGCACTACTGTGATAAACACTACTGTGATACGCACTACTGTGATACGCACTACTGTGATACGCACTACTGTGATACGCACTACTGTGATAAACACTACTGTGATACGCACTACTGTGATAAACACTACTGTGATACGCACTACTGTGATACGCACTACTGTGATACGCACTACTGTGATACGCACTACTGTGATACGCACTACTGTGATAAACACTACTGTGATACGCACTACTGTGATACGCACTACTGTGATACGCACTACTGTGATACGCACTACTGTGATAAACACTACTGTGATACGCACTACTGTGATAAACACTACTGTGATACGCACTACTGTGATAAACACTACTGTGATACGCACTACTGTGATACGCACTACTGTGATACGCACTACTGTGATAAACACTACTGTGATACGCACTACTGTGATAAACACTACTGTGATACGCACTACTGTGATAAACACTACTGTGATACGCACTACTGTGATAAACACTACTGTGATACGCACTACTGTGATACGCACTACTGTGATACGCACTACTGTGATACGCACTACTGTGATAAACACTACTGTGATACGCACTACTGTGATACGCACTACTGTGATAAACACTACTGTGATAAACACTACTGTGATACGCACTACTGTGATACGCACTACTGTGATAAACACTACTGTGATACGCACTACTGTGATACGCACTACTGTGATACGCACTACTGTGATACGCACTACTGTGATACGCACTACTGTGATAAACACTACTGTGATAAACACTACTGTGATAAACACTACTGTGATAAACACTACTGTGATACGCACTACTGTGATAAACACTACTGTGATAAGCACTACTGTGATACGCACTACTGTGATACGCACTACTGTGATACGCACTACTGTGATAAACACTACTGTGATAAACACTACTGTGATAAACACTACTGTGATACGCACTACTGTGATAAACACTACTGTGATAAGCACTACTGTGATACGCACTACTGTGATAAACACTACTGTGATAAACACTACTGTGATACGCACTACTGTGATAAGCACTACTGTGATACGCACTAATGTGATACGCACTACTGTGATACGCACTACTGTGATACGCACTACTGTGATACGCACTACTGTGATAAACACTACTGTGATACGCACTACTGTGATAAACACTACTGTGATACGCACTACTGTGATACGCACTACTGTGATACGCACTACTGTGATAAACACTACTGTGATACGCACTACTGTGATACGCACTACTGTGATAAACACTACTGTGATAAACACTACTGTGATAAACACTACTGTGATAAACACTACTGTGATACGCACTACTGTGATAAACACTACTGTGATAAACACTACTGTGATAAACACTACTGTGATACGCACTACTGTGAAAAACACTACTGTGATACGCACTACTGTGATACGCACTACTGTGATAAACACTACTGTGATACGCACTACTGTGATACGCACTACTGTGATAAACACTACTGTGATACGCACTACTGTGATAAACACTACTGTGATACGCACTACTGTGATAAACACTACTGTGATACGCACTACTGTGATACGCACTACTGTGATACGCACTACTGTGATAAACACTACTGTGATAAACACTACTGTGATAAACACTACTGTGATAAACACTACTGTGATACTACTGTGATAAACACTACTGTGATAAACACTACTGTGATACGCACTACTGTGATAAACACTACTGTGATACGCACTACTGTGATAAACACTACTGTGATAAACACTACTGTGATACGCACTACTGTGATACGCACTACTGTGATAAACACTACTGTGATAAACACTACTGTGATAAACACTACTGTGATAAACACTACTGTGATACTACTGTGATAAACACTACTGTGATAAGCACTACTGTGATAAGCACTACTGTGATACGCACTACTGTGATACGCACTACTGTGATACGCACTACTGTGATAAACACTACTGTGATACGCACTACTGTGATAAACACTACTGTGATAAACACTACTGTGATAAACACTACTGTGATACGCACTACTGTGATAAACACTACTGTGATACGCACTACTGTGATAAACACTACTGTGATACTACTGTGATAAACACTACTGTGATAAACACTACTGTGATACTACTGTGATAAACACTACTGTGATAAACACTACTGTGATACTACTGTGATAAACACTACTGTGATAAACACTACTGTGATAAACACTACTGTGATAAACACTACTGTGATACGCACTACTGTGATACGCACTACTGTGATAAGCACTACTGTGATACGCACTACTGTGATAAACACTACTGTGATAAACACTACTGTGATAAACACTACTGTGATAAACACTACTGTGATACGCACTACTGTGATAAACACTACTGTGATAAACACTACTGTGATAAACACTACTGTGATAAGCACTACTGTGATACGCACTACTGTGATAAACACTACTGTGATAAACACTACTGTGATAAACACTACTGTGATACGCACTACTGTGATACGCACTACTGTGATAAACACTACTGTGATAAACACTACTGTGATAAACACTACTGTGATACGCACTACTGTGATAAACACTACTGTGATAAACACTACTGTGATAAACACTACTGTGATACGCACTACTGTGATAAACACTACTGTGATAAACACTACTGTGATAAACACTACTGTGATAAACACTACTGTGATACGCACTACTGTGATAAACACTACTGTGATAAACACTACTGTGATAAACACTACTGTGATACACACTACTGTGATAAGCACTACTGTGATAAACACTACTGTGATACACACTACTGTGATAAACACTACTGTGATAAACACTACTGTGATAAACACTACTGTGATACACACTACTGTGATACTACTGTGATACACACCATGGGGGCGTGGCCTCTGAAAGCGAGTATACCGTCATTAGATCATTCCTATATGTTGTTTCCAGGTTTGTCTCGTTTGTTTAATGAATCACTTTCTCATTCTAGGATCTTGTTTCTACGGCGACGGATAAATGAACCACATCTGAAATAAAAGAAGTCGAGTGTTTGTTTTATTCCCCCGTTTAGTGAAAAAATAAAATCACAAATAACCTCCTCCTCTCCTGTCTGGCTCTGCCTTCACACACACACACACACACACACACACACATTTGTCCTGTTCATCTGAGCTTTGCCTCCATTGTTGTTTTTTCTCTGTGGCCAAACGATCAATGAAACGTCTTCTCTGCGTCTCTGAGTCTCTGGAGGTGAAACAATTAATTCAAGACAATTATCCAGAAACACAGAAACACAGAATCCCTGCAGACTCCTTTCAAGATGTGAATTACAAAACACAAATGGTTGCAGGAGCGGGGAATGTGTGTGTGTGTGTGTGTGTGTGTGTGTGTGTGTGTATCATCCTCAATCAATGTTGAACTAATTGTATGAGAAACAAGACTCTCACTTGTTGAGATCAGATTCTTCAGTGTGTATGTTCCTACATTAATGTTATATCTATAACACATTCAGACAGAGACGACTGTCGAGTCCCAGCTGATCTCCTGTTTCCATGGCGACCGTCAGGTGGTAGAGATCCAGCATCCTCAGTGGCCTGTTCCCACTGACTTTTACAGGTTGGTGATGTTTCATGACTTTTGGATCCAGCTGTGGTCTGATTGGATCAGTTATTGTCAGCAGCAGCTGGGGGAGGGGCTGTAGGGAGGGGGAGGGGCTGTAGGGAGGGGGAGGGGCTGTAGGGGGGGGCTGTAGGGGGAGGGGCTGTAGGGGGGGGGAGGGGCTGTAGGGGGGGGCTGTAGGGAGGGGGCTGTAGGGAGGGGGGGGCTGTAGGGAGGGGGCTGTAGGGGGGGCTGTAGGGAGGGGGAGGGGCTGTAGGGAGGGGGAGGGGCTGTAGGGGGGGCTGTAGGGGGGGGGCTGTAGGGAGGGGGCTGTAGGGAGGGGGGGGCTGTAGGGAGGGGGCTGTAGGGAGGGGGGGGCTGTAGGGAGGGGGCTGTAGGGGGGGAGGGGCTGTAGGGGGGGGCTGTAGGGAGGGGCTGTAGGGGGGGGCTGTAGGGAGGGGGAGGGGCTGTGGGGAAGAGGCCTATGTTGGAGGGGCGGGGCTGTGGCCTCGGGGGCGGGGCCAGGAGCAGCAGCCATAGAACAGCAGCTGCCAGGTTTGTGAGGAATGAGCTTTGATCTAAACTCTCGTCTCTTCGCGTCAAACCAACAAACAAAACGCAGATCTATGCATTCACCTTCAGGACAAACACACGACTGGAAACTAAATTGACAAAAACTGAGCAAGGACGAGTCCAAGGAGACGGGGATGGAAACTATTTTCTCCTCGTTCTATATAGAGTTGCAAAAATGATCAGAAAACCAATTTCTTGATGAAACGGGGTGAATGGGAGAAGCTGTAATCTGTCATTGATCCACTGAGCAGGAGCAGCTTCAAGGCTCAGGCAGAAGCTTCAGTTCTGATCAGGTATTGATTATGTGCTTATTTCCAATAAAAACATATTTGAAGGATTGATTTGAATTTGATTTCTCCATATATACAACATTTTATTCATGAAAACAATGAAGTTTTCCTTCTTTTGACAGTATTTTTTTTAATTCTGATTAACAAATCAACTAATGAGATTAAATGTAATCAGATAATTCCACATCAATGTAGTGAATCCTGGACTAATTAAACCAGACTAATTGTTGCTGAACATTATCTGTGAATCTTCCTGGTTTCTTCATCTGATCCAGATTCTGCCCCCCCCCCCCCCCTCAGTGATTTATTGTGGTCCAGCAGAGACCTGACAAGTCCCTAAAGACACAATTAGAGCCCCCCCCACCCCCCGGGACCCGAGCCCAGTTCATCTAAAGAGATAATGAATGGATCCAGGACCTCAGCTGCTGCTCAGACCCACAGAGCCTGGGTAAATATTCACACTGTGTGTGTGTGTGTGTGTGTGTGTGTGTTGGGGGGAGTCCACCATGGTTTAACCCTCCACTCATTGATCCTCAGAGTTTAGTACTGATGCATCTTATCTGTGATCCAGCTGCAGAAATCACTTTGTTAAAGACGTTTTTTACTCTTAAATCTTCTTTTTTTAATGTTGTGTTTCTCAGCTCTGTACCTGAGTCACATTATTGTATTATTATATCAACTATTAGCTTCCAGTGTTGCAGATTCTCTATACAATAATTTCTGGTCACTTTCTGATCTGCTGACGTCAGCTGATCATTCACTGAACGAAAGTCTCAAACCTCCAGTTCAACAGCAGCTTTACATTAATTAAATCATTAATTAGGACGGATCAGATTGTAATTAATTCTACAGGCTGATTTTAGCACGACATAGAACCTGCAGCACAGCAATTATTACGCATTTATCTGTTTTATTTGCACAACATGATAATGGGATTAAAGCTATGATGATTGTTTAAAATAAAAATTATTTACTTTTCATTTACCTTAACATAGCAGAGATCTTTATTATTTTTATTATTATTATTAAGAAATCTTACAGATCCATCTGCATACATCTATCATCCATGTATGATTTAAGACCTCTATCTACACACACACACACACACACACACACACACAGTTCCATATTTCTTCATCCAGTGATGTTTAACTTTGCATCTAAGGATCTATTTCTATTGTTTTTTCATTTTTAGACCATTGTCTTCCTGGGTCCAAATAAAACTTTTCCTATAAGCTGCGTCCATCTGCAGCTTTTCTGTCATTTTATCCAAATAATTTCTACGAACTTCTGCAAACTTTAGAGTAAACAAATCAAACTTTGTTGAAAACGTGTGAACCAAGTGACTATTTCACATTTTTGATGTTTCTCACATTTTGCAGCAGCTAACCATCAGTTTGCCCTAATAACATCATACCATCATCATATGACTGACTTTGTGCTATTGGAGCCATATTTGGTGGAATTGTGTAGGTGTGATGTCACAGTGACCGGGACTCACTTAGTACCATTTGGCCAATAGGTGGCGCTGCAGCAGCATCAGATGTATTGTTGATCAGGGTCATAAAATCGTCTGAGTTGGCACTAAAAATATACCAAATATATCCAAATATGTAAATATTTTCTGCTTCTTTTCCTCAAACTTAAAAACTACAGAGACACAAAGCTCAGTTGAAGGTTTAAATACTGAGGTTCAGTTCATGAGCTGGACTCAAAAACATGAATAAACATGAATAAACATGAACTAACAGCTGATTCTGTGTATTCACAGCTACATACACTCATTTAAAAATGATCTTATAGCTAAAATATTCAGTTTTTTCTATAGCAGCGAATCAGAGAAAATTCTTGAATGAGAAAAAGGTTGAAATTAATCTTTGGGAACAATTAAATCAACAAGTACCCGTGTGTTTCACTCACATTCAGCCCAACATGCAGATTATTAAAACAAACATCCAGATGAACATCAACACACGTCCATTTGATCCAAGATTATTACTAATCAGTGTTTAGCAAAATTCAACAATAAACACAGATTTAAATGAAGCAGAGCTCAATTAAAACTAATCTCTGTTCAGTCAAAGCAAATTACTGATGTAAAGTAAATCATACAGTCTATATATATACATATACTGTCACACCGCGGTGAAGTTTGTCCTGTCTTGGGGTTTTGTCTTGTCACTTCCTGTTTTATTTTTAAAGTCTAACTCTCCTCTCGTTTCAGGTCACTTGCCCTTCCTCATGTGTCACCGGTCTGATTGTCTGCCCCGTCCTGATTGTTTCCACCTGGTTCCAATTACCTTGTGTATATATTGTCTGTGTCTCCCCTTGTCTGGGGCCGAAGTGTTTCGTCCCGTGCGTTCACCCAAGCCATTGAAGTCCTCTCGTCATAGTTCTTGTTGCCTTGCCTTGCCTTGCCTGTCGTGCTGTCCTCTTCGGAGCGATTTTTTGTTGTAGTTTTTCATAGCCTTAGTCTAGATAGCTAATTGTAGATTCTCAGTTCAGCCCTTGTTTTCAGTTATTTGTAAAGATTTGGTTTTATAGTCATTGAGTATAGTTCCTCCAGTTTTTAGGAGAGATTTTGTTTCTTAGTTGAGTTTTTTCCCTCCAGCCTTTTCGGAGATAGTTTAGTTTCCCCCTAGTCATAGTCATAGTCTAGTCCTTTATTGTATAGTGATTTATAGCCATAGATATTTCTCCCCCCTAGTCATAGTCATAGTCTAGTCCCTTATAGTACAGTGATTTATAGCCATAGATATTTTCTTTGTATTTTGTCATAGCCCTCTTTTGCTCCCTGTGGAAGAGGTTGCCTATTTATTAATAAAACCCGCTGTTCCACTCCGCATCTGAGTCCTCTTTTTGAGTCCCGGCCTGACAGTACACTTCGGCCAGTATGGACTCAGCGGAGAGAGAACAGCTCACGGCAGCCCTGCGAGCCCAGGAGGCCCGGCTCTCCCGTCAGGAGGAATTCCAGACCGCCCTGGCCTCCCAGATGGCGCTCCTATCTTCACGACTCCAGGATCTGCACGATCACCTAGTGCAGACGAAGGCTGCACCTGAGCCTCCAGTAGTGGTGCCCACCAACCCAGTGAACCCCGTTCCATCGATGACTGTAGTGGGAGCAGCATGTAAGTTAGCTCCACCAGCCCGATTCTCTGGCGAACCGGGCTTATGCAAGACCTTCCTCATTGACTGTTCATTACATTATGAGCTAAACCCCCAGGCTTTTCCCACTGACCGATCAAAGATTGCCTTTATGATTTCCCACCTGGCCGGGAGAGCCAAGGCTTGGGCTTCGGCAGAGTGGGCCCGAGACTCCCCGGTTTGCAGTTCTTTTTTGGAATTTGAACAGACTCTAGAGAGGATTTTTGACCCTGTCACGACTAACCGGGAGAAGGCTCAGGAGCTGAGCGGGCTGAAACAGGGCAATAACTCAGTTTGTGACTATGCCATCCAGTTTCGCACCTTATCGGCGGGGATTGGTTGGAATATGACAGCCCTATATGATGTCTTTTTAAAGGGATTGGCAGCTCCGATCCAGGACCTCCTGGTTCCTCTGGATTTACCCACGGACCTCGACTCGCTCATCGCCCTCGCTATCCGGACGGATAACCGAGCCCGCCAGCTCAGGCAGCGACGCACTACGAGAACCCCGCCGATGGAGGGGTCCATACACTCACAAACACCAGGTTGGCCGGTAACCTGTCGATCATCACCAGAGCCACGTCACTGTCATCCTTCAGAAGAAGACGGAGAACCCATGCAGCTGGGGAGAGCCCGACTATCGCCGAAGGAACGACGGAGACGGCTACAGGAGGGTCTCTGTTTCTACTGCGGGGAACCCGGCCATCTCGTCGACACCTGCCCTGCCAAGAAGAACCTGGTGGTGAGAAACTTCAAGGGTGCAAGCACCCCACCACGCACTCACACCACCGTCCAGGTAAAACACCACACCACCATTGAGCTTAACGCACTCATAGACTCGGGGGCGGACGAGAGCCTGATAGACGGGCACTTTGCGGAACAACTGGGCCTCGAAATAGAACTTTTAGCTAAGCCCATCCGCGCTAAAGCTCTTAATGGACAGGACCTTTTCACCGTCACACACATCACAGCACCTCTCAGATTGATCATCAACAACCACCAGGAGAGCATTCGTCTGTATGTAGTCAAGTCACCCTCTCAGACTCTCATTTTAGGACAGCCATGGTTACACCGCCACAATCCCCACATAGATTGGAGATCAGGGGAGATCCTGAGGTGGGGAGCGGACTGTGTGAGGGTCTGTCTGAAACTCCCACGGCAAGGAAAAGAGGTCACAGGCAATAGACAGATTTCTGCTAACTCCGTCACAGACCCCAATGACCCTGAGCCTGTTGCCAAGGATCCAGAAACGATCCTCCCACGTACTTGTGTGGTTGGAGCTCTGACCTGGCAAATAGAAAATGAGGTTAAGCAGGCCAATGGTGAGGCTCCGTCACCTAGTGGGTGCCCAGAGAACCGTTTGTTTGTCCCGGCTTATATGCGCCCACAGGTGATCCATTGGGCCCACACCTCACTGCTTTCCGGCCATCCAGGAGTTAGAGGGACGATGTTCGCTATCTCCCGGAGGTTCTGGTGGCCCTCCATGGAGCCGGAGGTCCGGGAGTACGTAGAGGCATGTTCGGTCTGCGCCCTGAACAAGACGTCCTCCGGGTCACGCATGGGCCTGCTGCAGCCACTCCCCACTCCCTCCAGACCATGGTCCGACATCTCGGTGGACTTCGTCACGGGGCTTCCGGTCTCCCAAGGTAACACCACGGTCCTCACCGTGGTGGATAGATTCTCCAAGATGGCTAGATTCCTTGCTTTGCCTAAACTGCCCTCCGCCAAAGAAACGGCGGAGATCATGATGAACAATGTTTTCAAGGTTCACGGATTTCCCAAGGACATTGTGTCAGACCGGGGCCCCCAGTTCGTTTCCAGGTTCTGGAGGGAGTTCTGTCGACTCGTCGGAGCGAAAACCAGCCTGACCTCAGGTTATCACCCGGAGGCCAACGGCCAGACCGAACGCCTCAACAAACAACTGGAAACCGGCCTCCGGTGTCTGGTCTCTCAGAATCCCTCGACATGGAGCCAACACCTGGTCTGGGTCGAGTATGCCCACAACCTACTGCCCACCTCAGCCACAGGTATATCACCGTTTAAATGCGTATTTGGTTACCAACCTGTGTTCCCAGACAATGAGCAGGAGGTGTCTGTTCCCTCCGCCCATGCCATGGTTTGCCGCTGCCACCGCATCTGGGCAGCTGCCAGGGAGGTTCTAATTCGCCAAGGGGACCGGGTCAAGAAAACTGCAGACCGCAAGAGGCGACCCGCCCCAACTTACCGGCCAGGCCAGAGAGTCTCGCTTCCCGCCAAGGAGAGCCCGATGGTCCCAACCGCCGCCCCTCCACCGCCCCCAGAAGTGATAGACGGCGGTCCGGTCTACAAGGTCAAGCGGTTACTGGCAGTTCGCAAACGGGGCCGAGGAAAACAATATCTGGTGGACTGGGTAGGATATGGTCCGGAAGAGAGGCAGTGGGTCCCGGCGCGTTATATCCTAGACCCTACACTCATCACAGACTTCCACAGGGACCACCCTGACCAGCCTGGGCCGTCAAGAGTCGGCCCTAGAGGGGGGGGTACTGTCACACCGCGGTGAAGTTTGTCCTGTCTTGGGGTTTTGTCTTGTCACTTCCTGTTTTATTTTTAAAGTCTAACTCTCCTCTCGTTTCAGGTCACTTGCCCTTCCTCATGTGTCACCGGTCTGATTGTCTGCCCCGTCCTGATTGTTTCCACCTGGTTCCAATTACCTTGTGTATATATTGTCTGTGTCTCCCCTTGTCTGGGGCCGAAGTGTTTCGTCCCGTGCGTTCACCCAAGCCATTGAAGTCCTCTCGTCATAGTTCTTGTTGCCTTGCCTTGCCTGTCGTGCTGTCCTCTTCGGAGCGATTTTTTGTTGTAGTTTTTCATAGCCTTAGTCTAGATAGCTAATTGTAGATTCTCAGTTCAGCCCTTGTTTTCAGTTATTTGTAAAGATTTGGTTTTATAGTCATTGAGTATAGTTCCTCCAGTTTTTAGGAGAGATTTTGTTTCTTAGTTGAGTTTTTTCCCTCCAGCCTTTTCGGAGATAGTTTAGTTTCCCCCTAGTCATACTCATAGTCTAGTCCTTTATTGTATCGTGATTTATAGCCATAGATATTTCTCCCCCTAGTCATAGTCATAGTCTAGTCCCTTATAGTATAGTGATTTATAGCCATAGATATTTTCTTTGTATTTTGTCATAGCCCTCTTTTGCTCCCTGTGGAAGAGGTTGCCTATTTATTAATAAAAGCCGCTGTTCCACTCCGCATCTGAGTCCTCTTTTTGAGTCCCGGCCTGACATATACATCTAGGTGTGTATATATATCTATGTGTATATATCTATGTGTGTATATATCTATGTGTGTATATATCTATGTGTATATATCTATGTGTGTATATATCTATGTGTGTATATATGTGTGTGTGTGTATATATCTATGTGTGTGTATCTATGTGTGTGTATCTATGTGTGTGTATCTATGTGTGTGTATCTATGTGTGTGTATCTATGTGTGTGTATCTGTGTGTGTGTGTGTGTGTGTGTGTATATCTCTGTGTGTGTGTGTATATATGTGTGTGTGTATATATGTGTGTGTGTATATATGTGTGTGTGTATATATGTGTGTGTGTATAAATGTGTGTGTTTCTGAAACCCACGCCCTATAGTTATGTGCCTTATAGTCGTGAAAATACAGAAGGATTAAAAAAACTTTTACTCAGTGAAGTGGGTGAATGACGTAATATACTGATATAATAATAATATATTACAGTAAGTTACTATATGATGTAAATATAATAAAATAGTATAGTATACTGTGGTGTGATAACATAACAGTGAACTGGAGTCAGTCCAGGTGTGTCTCTGACAGGTAGATGAGTTATAAACTATTCACACATCTGTCCAATCACAGCAAAGAAGGGGTGGGGCCAATGTCACAAACATGTCACATGTTACAAGTTAAGAAATGATTATTAATAATTAAACCTGCTGGTTTGGACCCGATGACCCTGACGACCACAGGATGCTGCGTAACCATGGCAACGAGACTCCCAGCAGCAGCTGGAGAATCAGAGTCTTAAACAGGGAAGGTTATAATTATAAACAGTAGTATTTGTAAAGTTGTAGAAGACATGAAAAAACTGTCTCAATGACAGGTTATTACTTCTTCACTGTGTTGAATATTCTAATGTTAATAATTTAAGGTATGGAGAAGCTGAAACTTAAAATACACCAACAACATCTGTGGTTCGACCTGATGTGACTGAAGCTCTGAGAGAAAAGACTTTTCAACTTTAAAACATTATTTGTCTCCAGGGGGCAATTAAACCAACCTGTAAAAAACCTCAGCTTCTAATCTGGTATCAGTTCTAATCATGCTGAAAATACGTTTCCAGACGCTTTTCTTTTGGTGAAACTGCAGCTTTCATAAAGTCATGAGATGAAGCTTCTCTGCTGTTAATGGGACATTTCTATCATATAAATGAGAATATATGATTATATATTCTCATATACATGTCTTTAAGCAGGGGTCATCCAACAGAAATATTAATATTTCATTATGTCTGTTGGTCATCCTCAAACACAAACCCACAAACTGAACATTTCTGTGGAAACAAGCTGAAAATCTGAGGCTGAATTCTGATCTAATTATTTCCTGCTGCTGTTTGTCTTCAGGCCGTTTTCACACAAGAGAAATCACAACTACAACACACACACACACACACACACACACACACACACACACACACACACACACACCTTTGGTTTATGGTCATTTAAAAAATGAATCAATTTAAAAAATCACAATGGTCCATAAGTCACACTTCAAGGTGTGAAGTGGAATGAGAGTTGCTGAGAGCAGGTAAACTTCCTGGGATGAGATCTCACAGCAGGATGGTCTGTAGCAGGTAGATTATGGTCTGTAGCAGGTAGATTATGGTCTGTAGCAGGTAGATTATGGTCTGTAGCAGGTAGATTATGGTCTGTAGTGGATAGATTATGGTCAGTAGCAGGTAGATTATGGCCTCCTCCACTCCTCCTTGTCTAAGACGTGATCGCCGTGTTTAAAGGAGTGTCCCTTTTCCTGTAGATGCAGATGTTCTGTCCTGATGTGGTGGCTCTCCTGTGTTGTGCCATGCGTTCAGTATCCAGAGATGTAGCTCCTGGTTTCCAGCATCAGAACTGAAGAAGCTTCTGGATGAAGGAGAAACGTCTTCAAGCTACAAGAAGAAGTCCAGTTGCTTACAGTAACTCCTTTATCTACAATGACCTGGATGAGTGAGAATCCACTGATGCAGAAGCTGAAACATCTGTACAATAACTCAGCAGCAGCAGTTAATCTATTCACATTGATTCATCAGGATCTTACGATAATAAAGTTTCTGTTAAACATCGGTCTCTGCTCTGTGATCCACTGATCCAGTCTGTGCTCTGTGATCCACTGATCCAGTCTCTGCTCTGTGATCCACTGATCCAGTCTCTGCTCTGTGATCCACTGATCCAGTCTTTCCTCCAACTCGTACCACCTGTCTTATGTCTTAAACTCAGCTGTGTAGCTGATTTCCTTCAGTTTAAACTGTGCTTTATCAGCGTGTCTCTTTACCATTTTCAGGTTGTTAAAACAACGATGTTCTGCATAACGCACATCCCCGTTATTTTATCTACAATCCATGCCCACACTTCCCCTACATACAGACATAGGGAGCACCAACATTTAGATAGAAGACTTTAATGTGCCCTTATAGTCGTGAAAATACGGTAAGTAGTGTTTTTCTGTGGCTGCTACACATGTGAGGAGTTGAGCAGCTTCTTCCCTGTAAACACTGAGCCTCTGCATATTTCCTCCTATTCTCTCTGTGCTGGATCACCTGTTCTGGTACAGAACCGCCTCCTTAAAGCCAGATGACGCTTTCATCTCATGTTGGGCCATGTCTGCAGCTGCTTTATTACAGGAACCGTGCCGTGATTCCTACATACCATGAGGAATCAAAACCTAAGTTTAGGTGCAGTGCTGCAATCCTGAATACCCGAGCAGCGGTTGCCATGGAAACAGAGTTACATCGGCCAGAAACGAAAGCGTCTGAGGATTTAGATTTTCATTGTACATCAATTTTTTAACCGTGGATTGTTTCCACACCAGCCGTTGCACTAACTTCACTCAGGAAGATATGAATGCTTTAATCCAGACAAACAAAGACTGATGCATCCCATCAGCAGCCTGAACATGATCAGACTTTGCTGCTGAAGACACTGAACAGGAGCAGATTCAGGTTAAAACGGCTGAGAATAGAATCAACTGGAAATGTGCTGTGAACACGAAGCCGATTTTAAAGGATTTATCGGTTTCACCGGTTGGCACGACAGGAACGAAGAGATGGATCAGAGAGAACAGAAATAAAAGGATTTCTAACACACACACACACACACACACACACAAACACGTTTCACTTCCTGTCAACACCGAATCGATCAGGTGACGTGTGAACAGGTGGAGCAGCTGCTGACACTGTGATTACACGGATACAGAAAACACGCCACACGCGTGTGGGAGCCGCTCACCCGTGGTCTCCACGATCCCCTCCAGGATCACCACGATCTCGAACTGCTCCGTCTGCATGGACCTCTGGGACAGCTCGTAGAACGGGCTCTTGGTGTCGATCACGTGACAGATGGTCAGCGGCGACACCAGGAACAGCTGGTCGGCGCCGGTGCTGAAGCCCACGTCCAGCTCCAGCTGATCCAGGGGGAGGAACTCACCTTCAGGCGTCTGGCGAGACTGAGAGCAGAGAAAGTGGCGTCAGCCTGTGATTTGATAAAAACGCTCTGCACCACTGGTTCATCGTTATAAAACATCTGGAAGCAACGGGTCGACAGACCAGGCTGAGGCTGATTCAGCATCAAACCAGACGTCGTAGTGAAGGAATCTAATGAGAAGCATCAAACACGTCCTGTGTCCTACTGGACAAACCATGTAAAGTTCAGTTTAGTCTTTATCCACTAAAACCAATGTTGACAGGAACCTGGTGGGTTCTAAAAGCCCTGTTCTGACTCCTCCTGACCCGGGTATCAACCAAAAAAACCAGCAACCCCCTTATAAACCAGCAACCCGGTTATAAACCAGCAACCCCCTTATAAACCAGCAACCCCGTTATATACCAGTAACCCCGTTATAAACCAGCAACCCCATTATAAACCAGCAACCCGGTTATAAACCAGCAACCCCCTTATAAACCAGCAACCCCGTTATAAACCAGCAACCCCGTTATTAACCAGCAACCCCGTTATAAACCAGTAACCCCGTTATAAACCAGCAACCCCGTTATAAACCAGCAACCCCGTTATTAACCAGCAACCCGGTTATAAACCAGCAACCCCGTTATAAACCAGCAACCCGGTTATAAACCAGCAACCCGGTTATAAACCAGCAACCCCCTTATAAACCAGCAACCCCGTTATAAACCAGTAACCCCGTTATTAACCAGCAACCCCGTTATAAACCAGTAACCCCCTTATAAACCAGCAACCCCGTTATTAACCAGCAACCCCGTTATAAACCAGTAACCCCGTTATAAACCAGCAACCCCGTTATAAACCAGCAACCCCGTTATAAACCAGCAACCCCCTTATAAACCAGCAACCCCGTTATTAACCAGCAACCCCGTTATTAACCAGCAACCCCGTTATAAACCAGTAACCCCGTTATTAACCAGCAACCCCGTTATAAACCAGTAACCCCGTTATTAACCAGCAACCCCGTTATTAACCAGCAACCCCGTTATAAACCAGCAACCCCGTTATTAACCAGTAACCCCGTTATAAACCAGCAACCCCGTTATAAACCAGCAACCCCGTTATTAACCAGCAACCCCGTTATAAACCAGTAACCCCGTTATTAACCAGCAACCCCGTTATAAACCAGCAACCCCGTTATAAACCAGTAACCCCGTTATAAACCAGCAACCCCGTTATTAACCAGCAACCCCGTTATTAACCAGCAACCCCGTTATAAACCAGCAACCCCGTTATTAACCAGCAACCCCGTTATAAACCAGTAACCCCGTTATTAACCAGCAACCCCGTTATAAACCAGCAACCCCGTTATTAACCAGCAACCCCGTTATAAACCAGTAACCCCGTTATTAACCAGCAACCCCGTTATAAACCAGTAACCCCGTTATTAACCAGCAACCCCGTTATAAACCAGCAACCCCGTTATAAACCAGTAACCCCGTTATTAACCAGCAACCCCGTTATTAACCAGTAACCCCGTTATAAACCAGCAACCCCGTTATAAACCAGCAACCCCGTTATTAACCAGTAACCCCGTTATAAACCAGTAACCCCGTTATAAACCAGCAACCCCGTTATTAACCAGCAACCCCGTTATTAACCAGCAACCCCGTTATAAACCAGCAACCCCGTTATTAACCAGCAACCCCGTTATAAACCAGTAACCCCGTTATATACCAGTAACCCCGTTATAAACCAGTAACCCCGTTATTAACCAGCAACCCCGTTATTAACCAGCAACCCCGTTATTAACCAGTAACCCCGTTATTACCCAGCAACCCCGTTATTAACCAGCAACCCCGTTATTAACCAGCAACCCCGTTATAAACCAGTAACCCCGTTATTAACCAGTAACCCCGTTATAAACCAGTAACCCCGTTATTAACCAGTAACCCCGTTATAAACCAGTAACCCCGTTATAAACCAGCAACCCCCTTATAAACCAGTAACCCCGTTATAAACCAGTAACCCCGTTATAAACCAGCAACCCCCTTATAAACCAGTAACCCCGTTATAAACCAGTAACTCCGTTATAAACCAGCAACCCCGTTATAAACCAGTAACCCCGTTATAAACCAGCAACCCCGTTATAAACTAAATAAACCAGTAACCCCGTTATAAACTGTGTAAACTAGTAAGGTATTAAAGTATTATTATCATACAGTATTACTCGGTGGTTTCCTACAGTATTAGGTAGTGGTATTATCATACAGTATCACTCGGTGGTTTCCTACAGTATTACTCGGTGGTTTCCTACAGTATTAGGTAGTGGTATTATCATACAGCATTACTCTGTGGTTTCCTACAGTATTACTCGGTGGTATCATACAGTATCACTCGGTGGTTTCCTACAGTATTAGGTAGTGGTATTATCATACAGTATTACTCGGTGGTTTCCTACAGTATTACTCGGTGGTTTCCTACAGTATTACTCGGTGGTTTCCTACAGTATTACTCAGTGGTTTCCTACAGTATTAGGTAGTGGTATTATCATACAGTATTACTCAGTGGTATCATACAGTATTACTCGGTGGTTTCATACAGTATTAATCGGTGGTTTCCTACAGCATTACTCGGTGGTTTCCTACAGTATTACTCGGTGGTTTCCTACAGTATTACTCGGTGGTTTCCTACAGTATTACTCGGTGGTTTCCTACAGTATTAGGTAGTGGTATTATCATACAGCATTACTCGGTGGTTTCCTACAGTATTAGGTAGTGGTATTATCATACAGCATTACTCTGTGGTTTCCTACAGTATTAGGTAGTGGTATTATCATACAGTATTACTCAGTGGTATCATACAGTATTACTCAGTGGTATCATACAGTATTATTCGGTGGTTTCCTACAGTATTACTCGGTGGTTTCCTACAGCATTACTCGGTGGTTTCCTACAGTATTACTCGGTGGTTTCCTACAGTATTAGGTAGTGGTATTATCATACAGCATTACTCGGTGGTTTCCTACAGTATTAGGTAGTGGTATTATCATACAGTATTACTCAGTGGTATCATACAGTATTACTCGGTGGTTTCCTACAGCATTACCATTGTTTCCTGCAGCCTGTCCTGCTCCTCTTGTTTCTGCTCGTGTGAGGACCTAAAACCCGCAGGAACCCGCACACTAACCTTGAGCAGCTTGCAGCGGATTTGCGCTGACACCATGTGGCTGTTGCGCAGGTTTCCCACCCTGAACATCAGCGTGAGTTTTCCGTCCCGCATGGAGATGGCTGCGTGTTCGCTGAACATCAGCGTCTCCGCGCGCTTCTTGGGCTGCGACATCTTGATGAACATGCATCCGATGAGGAAGGCGTCCACGATGGAGCCCAGGATGGACTGGAACAGGAACAGGATGATGCCCTCGGGGCACTTGTCCGTGATGTACCTGTAGCCGTAGCCGATGGTGGCCTCCGTCTCGATGAAGAACAGGAAGGCGGACGGGAAGTTGTACACGTTGGCCACGCACGGCGTGTACTGGTCGTTGTGCGCCTTGTTGAGGTCCCCGCGGATGTAGGCGATGCACCACCACATGGAGGCCATGAAGAGCCAGGCCACGGTGTAGGTGAGGATGAAGATGAAGAGGTTCCAGCGCCACTTCAGGTCCACCAGCGTGGTGAACAGGTCGGACAGGTAGCGGCTGGTCTCCCCCCCCAGGTTGCCATGCTGCACGTTGCACCGCCCGTTCTTGTCCACGAAGCGCTGCCGCTTCCGCTTCTTCTCGGTGGGGGGGGGCTGGCTGAACCCGGACCCGCTGGAGGAGGTGGTCACTACCTGGTAATCGTCCCCAAATTTCTTTCGGAGTGCAGACATACTACGAAGGCAGGAAACGAGTGGGAGGATGCCACGAAAACAAGAAGAAGGGGGAACGCTGCTGCTCACACTGCTGCTGCTGTTAACACTGCTGCTGCTCACACTGCTGCTGCTGCTCACACTGCTGCTGCTCACACTGCTGCTGCTGCTCACACTGCTGCTGCTGTTAACACTGCTGCTGCTGTTAACACTGCTGCTGCTCACACTGCTGCTGCTGCTCACACTGCTGCTGCTCACACTGCTGCTGCTGTTAACACTGCTGCTGCTCACACTGCTGCTGCTGCTCACACTGCTGCTGCTCACACTGCTGCTGCTGCTCACACTGCTGCTGCTGCTCACACTGCTGCTGCTAACACCAACTCTGCTGCTGTAACACCAACTCTGCTGCTGCTAACACCAACTCTGCTGCTGTAACACCAACTCTGCTGCTGTAACACCAACTCTGCTGCTGCTAACACCAACTCTGCTGCTGCCATCCAACATCAACGCTGTTCCAGCAGCGAACACACGCGCATCTCTGAAGCCATAAAAACGCACAGCATCAAGTCTCCAAACGCGCCGCTCGCAGCTTTTTCGGGTTCACTCACCGAGCGGATCTGGTTCTGAGCTGGACCGAGCAGCAAAGTTCTCCCGTGAAAGTTCAGATCCGCTCAGACCCGCAGAAAACACGCATATCTCTGCGCAACCGGGACACAACGTCTCTGCTGCTGCTGCGGAGAAGCGATCTGTGCGCAAACCGCAGCCGCGCATAGGAGCTGCGGGAAGGGGAAGGAGCAGGAGAACGGCCAGCAGAACCAGCAGAACCAGCAGAACCAGCAGCTGCAGCAGAACCAGCAGCTGCAGCAGAACCAGGAGCAGCAGAACCAGCAGGACCAGCAGGACGTCTCTTGCCGCTGTGCGCGCATCTATCCTCGGCGGCTCCGTCTGTAACGTCGCTGGATTCTCGGCTTCAGAAGCTGCTTCCTCCTCAGCTCCTGCGCACTGACGCGTCTCCGGCGAAGCCTCGGTGCTACTACAGAGACACGGGGGGGGAGGGGGAGGGAGGGGATGGGAGGGGGGGGAATCCTGATATTTCGTCAAGTGATCACAAATATAAAAATAATCTCTTATGTGTGACTGTGATTCTCTGTAAAATAAACGCCAGCTCTGCGGCTGCTGCTGAGAATCTGATCACGTGTTAAATGTTTGCAGCGAATTCATCTTCTCACGTGACCTGAGAAAAACACTTATCAATACGGAACAAAACACATTGTCATGACTTGAAATAAAAAATCAAAGCTTTGTTTTATGCAATAAAGGTTTTCTTCACTCAGCTGTGCACAGATGAGATTTAATTGAGCAGCAGGTGACAGGTGAGTCACATCAGCTGCTGATTAACACCTGGAGCCTCTGCAGGTCAACAACCTTCACAGCACCAGGCTCCAGTTACAAGAATCAACATCAACCTCACACACCTGGAACCAGGTGGATCATAACCAGGTGGATCAAAACCAGGTGGATCATAACCAGGTGGATCAAAACCAGGTGGATCATAACCAGGTGGATCAAAACCAGGTGGATCATAACCAGGTGTGACTAGGCCACATTCAGTGTTTCGCTGCCACCCACAAGAGGACACAGATGCTTATTATTATTATTATTATTACTATCAACAAACATGGACAGAACACAACAGGACACACACATTAATAAATAAAAAGCGGTCTTACACACACCTGTATGCATACAATTATTATTTATTATTATTCATTTAATTATTATATTCATTCCAATAATAGTATATACACAGTGGCTTGTGAAACTATTTGGCCCCTTGAACTTTGTGACCTTTTGCCACATTTCAGGCTTCAAACATAAAGATATAAAACTGTAATTTCTTGTGAAGAATCAACAACAAGTGTGACACAATCATGAAAGGGAACACACTTTATTGGATATTTTAAACTTTTTTAACAAATAAATGAAAAATTGGGCGTGCAAAATCATTCAGCCCCATTGAGTTAATACTTTGTAGCGCCACCTTTTGCTGCGATTACAGCTGCAAGTCGCTTAGGGTATGTCTCTATCAGTTTTGCACATCGAGAAACTCATGAGCTCAGTGAGGTTGGATGGAGGGCGTTTGTGAACAGCAGTTTTCAGTTCTTTCCACAGATTCTCCATTGGATTGAGGTCTGGACTTTGACTTGGCCATTCTAACACCTTGATATGTTTTTTGGTGAACCATGCCATTGTAGCTTTTGCTTTATGTTTTGGATCATTGTCTTGTTGGAAGACAAATCTCCGTCCCAGTCTCAGGTCTTTTGCGGACTCCATCAGGTTTTCTTCCAGAATGGTCCTGTATTTGGCTCCATCCATCTTCCCATCAATTTTAACCATCTTCCCTGTCCCTGCTGAAGAAAAGCAGGCCCAAACCATGATGCTGCCACCACCATGTTTGACAGTGGGGGTGGTGTGTTGAGGGTGATGAGCTGTGCTGCTTTTACACCAAACATAACGTCTTGCATTGTTGCCAAAAAGTTTGATTTTGGTCTCATCTGACCAGAGCACCTTCTTCCACATGTTTGGTGTGTCTCCCAGGTGGCTTGTGGAAAACTTTAAATGACACTTTTTATGGACATCTTTAAGAAATGGCTTCCTTCTTGCCACTCTTCCATAAAGGCCAGATTTGTGCAGTATACGACTGATTGTTGTCCTATGGACAGATTCTCCCACCTCAGCTGTAGACCTGCAGTTCATCCAGAGTGATCATGGGCCTCTTGGCTGCATCTCTGATCAGTCTTCTCCTTGTATGAGCTGAAAGTTTAGGGGGACGGCCAGATCTTGGTAGATTTACAGTGGTCTGATACTCCTTCCATTTCAATATTATTGCTTGCACAGTGCTCCTTGGGATGTTTAAAGCTTGGGAAATCTTTTTGTATCCAAATCCAGCTTTAAACTTCTCCAGAACAGTAACTCGGACCTGCCTGGTGTGTTCCTTGTTCTTCATGATGCTCTCTGCCCTTTAAACAGACCTCTGAGACTATCACAGTGCAGGTGCATTTATACAGAGACTTGATTACACACAGGTGGATTCCATTTATCATCGTTAGT
>JAYKQN010000028.1:415000-437500 GCA_036785175.1 Eupleurogrammus muticus | reverse complement strand
CACTCCTTAATGGACTGATGTGGACCAGCCTCAGAGCCTCTATCTAATCCTCACAGACCGGTTCACAGCTCAGAGACTGAACCAGAGACCAGGACCCTGAACCAGAGACCAGGACCCTGAACCAGAGACCAGCACCCTGAACCAGAGACCAGGACCCTGAACCAGAGACCAGCATCCTGAACCAGAGACCAGGACCCTGCAGGGACCAGGACTCATGGTGGGTTCATAAGAGCTGTGGTGAACTCAGAGATTATAAAAGGACACACACACACACACACACACACACAAAATTGCAGATTTTTTAAATCTAAAATAAAAAAATTAAATTAGTACAAAAAAGAACCTTTACTTTTAGGATTTTACCTTTAACATCAACGCCCTCATAACATCCTCATAACATCCTCATAACATCCTCATAACATCCTCATAACATCCTGTTGGTTTCAGATTTTCCACCTTTAACTCATCAACAGCAGCAACAAATGCACAACAATAAAGTTTTAAATCAAAGTCTTAACTTTTCATTTGTATTTTATTATACAAAAAAGGCTAAATGTAAAACAGGAAACATCAGTGTTACATTCCAATTAAACAACAGGAACTTTTTCAGGTTTTACAGCATTTTAGAAAATTTGTTTTGGTTTCTGTAGGTCATGTACATCAAACTCCGATCTGCCTTCAACATCCAGACTGACGTGAACTGGTCCATTAAAAGTTCAGACAGAATCCTCCTTTTCCTCTGAGATCGTCTTCTATGCATCTTCCATGATGGCCCCTGGCACCGCAGAGGTGGCGGCGTGGTGGGCGGAGTCAGAAGCCCAGGGTCATGTTGTGCAGCAGCCATTGCTGCTGGTGGCCGCTGCTGCAGTCTCTGAGCGTCAGAACCATCTTATCGTCCTCAGAGGGCATGTCCAGACACTGCAGGCACAGGGACACAACCAATCAGTCAATCAATTAACCAACCAGATAACCGGCCGATCAATCAATCAATCAACTAACTGATCAGTCAATCGACCAACCCTACCATTATTAACCAATCAATCAATTAATTAAACCAACTGACCGATCAATCAATCAACTGATTAACCAACCAACAGATCAGTCAATGAGTTGACCAACCCATCAATCAATCAATCAATCAATCAATCGACCAGCTGGAGATGTGACATCAACATACAGGAAAAATCTGATTATTTTCTGCCCACCTCATTGCCTCGTTAGCCCCGCCCCGTTCCCTACACACCTTTGCCTCGTTAGCCCCGCCCCGTTCCCTACACACCTTTGCTTTGTAGCCCCGCCCCGTTCCCTACACACCTTTGCTTTGTTAGCCCCGCCCCATTCCCTACACACCTTTGCCTCGTTAGCCCCGCCCCGTTCCCTACACACCTTTGCCTCGTTAGCCCCGCCCCGTTCCCTACACACCTTTGCCTCGTTAGCCCCGCCCCATTCCCTACACACCTTTGCTTCGTTAGCCCCGCCCCGTTCCCTACACACCTTTGCCTCGTTAGCCCCGCCCCGTTCCCTACACACCTTTGCCTCGTTAGCCCCGCCCCGTTCCCTACACAACTTTGCCTCGTTAGCCCCGCCCCGTTCCCTACACACCTTTGCTTTGTTAGCCCCGCCCCATTCCCTACACACCTTTGCCTCGTTAGCCCCGCCCCATTCCCTACACACCTTTGCCTCGTTAGCCCCGCCCCGTTCCCTACACAACTTTGCCTCGTTAGCCCCGCCCCGTTCCCTACACACCTTTGCTTTGTTAGCCCCGCCCCATTCCCTACACACCTTTGCCTCGTTAGCCCCGCCCCATTCCCTACACACCTTTGCCTCGTTAGCCCCGCCCCATTCCCTACACACCTTTGCCTCGTTAGCCCCGCCCCGTTCCCTACACACCTTTGCCTCGTTAGCCCCGCCCCGTTCCCTACACACCTTTGCTTTGTTAGCCCCGCCCCATTCCCTACACACCTTTGCCTCGTTAGCCCCGCCCCATTCCCTACACACCTTTGCCTCGTTAGCCCCGCCCCATTCCTTGTAGTAGTGAGAAACGAAATTTCGATTCCTTTGTATGTCAAGTACATGTGAAGAAATTGACAATAAATTGACTTTGACTTTAACTTTGATTCCCTACACACCTTTGCCTTTTCAACGGACCTTTGCCTTGCCTTTGTTGGTTCAGTTGTTATCTGCCAACAATGAATTTAGTTTATTAATTACAGATTCTCTGTTTTCACCATGTGCTGTAGAAATACACCAGGTGTGAAGTGCTAAGGACGAATGGTCAAGATATGACGGAAACGCCAGAGCTTCACAGAGATAAGGAGCAATGGTGTGCATTCAGCCTGATGCTGGAATGACCTGGAATGTCCTGGATTGTCCTGGAATGTCCTGGTTAGCTCTGAGCTTCCTCCAGTGAATCAGCAGGTTGTCGGTTCTGATAAAACACAAAGAACTTTTGAGAAGAGCCCAATGAACCAGGTCTGCTGCAGGTCTGAATTAACCCTTCAAGCACTGAATTTACTCTGTCTGCTTCCTGCACTGCAAACACAATGAATATGAAGTGGATCACCTGGATCTTGCTGATTTAATGAAGTTGATCAGACTCATATCTGTCCTGCCACCTCCAGGGATTTAATGAGGTGAAGCAGCTTTTCTTACTGTATAAAGCAGCTGGACAAACGACAGTAAAATCTCCCTCATTAGTTTAATGATCAGTGCTGACGGATTCACTGAGCTTCCTGCTATAAAAACTGAGATTCCTCCATAAATGTGTGTTTGTAATATCCCAAAATGAGCTATAACTATCAAAAGCAGAAGCAGCAGTGATGGGATTATGTTACGTTATTTTAGCTCCACTGATGCAGGATTTTAGTTTTGTAACTTCTGGGATTAAATCATCCATCTGGTTTCTTCACTATATGTCATCGAGTATCGACGCTTTCACCACGTTAATAATCTGTCGGTGCAGCAATGAGGTTCAAACTTTTCCTGCTTCATTGTTATAGTTTAATGTATAATAGATAATTTTTGTTTTTTTAGGTTAATATACTGCAGATTTGGCCTAAAACTGTGTAATAGAACTGCAACAATTATTGGATTAATCAATTAGTTTTCCACTATTGCATTAAATATCAACTATTTTGATAATTGATTCAATTATTTAAGTTATTTTTACTGATAAAATGTCCAGATTCTCTGGTTCCAGCTTCTGTTCTCTGATTATTTCCTGGTTTCTTTATTCTTCTATAATAGTAAACTGATGATCTTTGGGTTGTGGACAAAAAAAGACATTTTAGCTTCAATCTGCAGCTTTGACAAACACTGATCAACATTTTACACCAATATATATTAATTGTATATTGTTTATAACACTACCTTTCTGTAGTTTTCAGCCCAAAATGTGTGTTTCACACAGTCATACACAGTTAATCTAACACTTGAGTTCATTTTACACCATTAGCACTAACTAGTAACTTCATTAACTCTTTAAGTGTTAAAATAACACTGATTTTACTGTGTAGGAGTGTAGGTTTATTTTTATAGGAAATGTAATCATTTGTTGCTGTAAATACCCTCATTTATGATTCAAATGCCCAAAACACATTAACTATATTTTAATTGCTACTTTTTTATATTTGAGTTACGTATAATTGTAATATCATATTATTAAAATACGGAATTATTCCAGCTGCTGCTAGAATATCAGTTATTTTCTATACCTGCTATATCTGCCTATTAGTTTAATAATGTGAGACTGTCTAACAGCAAGCTGCCAATGGGACTAGAGACGGGAGGTAATGTCACATGTTTACATACATATCTATGTTTATTAACATGTATTGTCCCTTTTCTTTTTTGAAAATTATTAAATCTGCAAAAGTCTAACAACAGCATGTAAATGAACAGGCGGCTCAGAGTGAACAGCTGCTCGAAGCCACGGCCACAAAAGCTGCTTCACAATGAAGGATCATTTCAAAAGAAGCTGGAAACAATGGTGAGTCCACTTCAATCAGCCGGAGATAATAAGCTAAAAATAAACCGTCGTCCTGTCAGCATTCAGCATCCGCTGCAGCTTCCACGTCCAAATAAAATATTCATGTTAGAAAACAAATGTCAAATGAGCTTTAACTCAGCATGAAGGAAAGAAAACATCTGTCCTGCCTTCATGCTGCTCCTGATACCAGATACAGCAGCGCTGTGTTAAATACAGAGGAGCAGGTTATTAAAGGTTAAAACATCAGTGGAATCATCCAGATAGTCTAAAGCTGATGTTATCAATAATAGTGATTATTGATAGTCTATAGCTGATATTATCATCAATAGTTATTATTGATAGTCTATAGCTGATATTATCATCAATAGTTATTATTGATAGTCTATAGCTGATATTATCATCAATAGTGAATATTGATAGTCTATAGCTGATATTATCATCAATAGTGATTATTGATAGTCTATAACTGATATTATCAATAATAGTGATTATTGATAGTCTATAGCTGATATCATCATCAATAGTGATTATTGATAGTCTAAAGCTGATGTTATCAATAATAGTGATTATTGATAGTCTAAAGCTGATGTTATCAATAATAGTGATTATCCATAGTCTATAGCTGATCAATAATAGTGATTATCCATAGTCTATAGCTGATGTTATCAATAATAGTGATTATCGATAGTCTAAAGCTGATGTTATCAATAATAGTGATTATCGATAGTCTAAAGCTGATGTTATCAATAATAGTGATTATTGATAGTCTATAGCTGATGTTATCAATAATAGTGATTATCGATAGTCTATAGCTGATATTATCAATAATAGTGATTATCGATAGTCTATAGCTGATATTATCATCAATAGTGATTATTGATAGTCTATAGCTGATATCATCATCAATAGTGATTATTGATAGTCTATATCTGATATTATCATCAATAGTGATTATTGATAGTCTATAGCTGATATTATCAATAATAGTGATTATTGATAGTCTATAGCTGATATTATCATCAATAGTGATTATTGATAGTCTATAGCTGATATTATCATCAATAGTGATTATTGATAGTCTATAGCTGATATTATCATCAATAGTGATTATTGATAGTCTATAGCTGATATTATCAATAATAGTAATTATTGATAGTCTATAGCTGATATATTATAGAATGTGTCCAGTGTCACATCTTGTGTATAAAGGTGAAGTTTTGCAGGTTTTATGTGTTTTAAATGCTGCTGTAAAGTTAAACGGTGAATTATTTCTGGCGTGTAACTTAGTCTCCTACAGATAAGAGACTTTAATCTCCTTCAACTACACAGCTTCACTCCACTGACCTGCTCTCATCTCAGAGAACACACTCATGGCGGCTGTGGTGACCTCCAGGAGCATGTAGCTGTGGAGGATCCAGGCTGAGCCAGGCCTCCACTACAGGCCCCACGGTGGGCCCAAACACAAAATTTTATCAGGGATTACTCACTGTGATGAAGCTCTGCACTCAGACTAGAAAAGATCAATTTGAACAAACACATTTGAAAATCAGAAAAAAACCTGAAGGAAAAACAGCTGAAAAACTGCTGAAGGACAGTGACATCTGGAGGAAGAACCAGGTACTGCAGCTAGATTCTATTACTGCAGCATGTGATCCATTACTGCAGCATGTGATCCATTACTGCAGCATGTGATCCATTACTAAGTGAGGAGTATCTCCTGGAGACCTGAGAGTCTGGGTAGATGTTCTCCAGGTTCCAGGAGGAGGGTTTACAGCTCAGGGCCTCACAAACAGATCTACAGGAGGACACCATAGTCCACATGGAGAGTAGATGTGTGATAAGAAGTTCTGAGGTAGAAATCCAGAAATGGATCCATACATCAACAAATACTGACTCTGAAGGAGGTCTGCAGCTTCTCTCCTCCCCAGACATCCATCCCTGGATCGTAGCTTCCTGTATAATCCTCCTGCATGGTCCAGTCCTGAAGAGTCAGAAACAACAGCAGCAGCGACTCCACTGCACAGTCAGCGTGTTATTTTATCAGCATCACGATCAGACAAGTTAAAACAGCCTGAATGAACTGACGTCACATGAACGTCACCATGGTTGCATGAAGTCACTGGGATGTTAGTAAGAAAAATAGCACTGTATGTATTTAATTGAATTCAATTCAATTTATTTGTATAGCCCAGAATCACAAATCAGATTTGCCCCAAAGGGCTTTACATTGTGTACAAAAGCAACACAACATCCCCTGTCCTTAGACCCTCACATCGTACAAGGTAAAACTCCCTAAAAAACCCCTTTAACAGGGAGAAAAAACGGAAGAACCCTCAGGAAGAGTAACAGAGGAGGAATCCCTCTTCCAGGACGGACAGGCGTGCAGTAGATGATGTGTGCAGGTGGAGAACATTACAGAGAAATTTGAATATTACAAACAAACAGAAATTTAAGCTAAGATTTAAGCTACTGTGATGTTTATGGGTTTTCCTGTTTCAACGTACCTGTCCTTCCAGGACACACACACACACACACACACACACACACACACACACACACACACACACACGGGAATGTCTGTTGCTGGTCACATGTCCAACTGTAGCTGTGCGTGGCAGCGTGTGCGGCTGTTTACCTCGCGGCCGCTGCGGATGCGGGAAGCTGTGACCTGCGGTTCTTCAGTCTGACATGACCAGAAACCCGGAGGAAACGCAACCGACCGCAAACGGCTGTAGTAGAGCAGCAGAGAACTAGTCCCCAGAGCGTCCGGTGCGGGTCCGGTGCGGGTCCGGTGCGGGTCCGGTGCGGGTCCCGTGCGGGTCCCGTGCGGGTCCCGTGCGGGTCCGGTGTGGGTCCGGTGCGGGTCCGGTGCGGGTCCCGTGCGGGTCCGTCGCAGCTGCCGCGGATTCACGCGCTGCTGACAGGAAACAACCCGCAGAGCAGCGTCAGTCCCGCAGCCGCCGCCACGCACGTCTCATCACGCACCTGTTCCCTCGGACACCGAATCGCGCTGAGACGCAGAGACAGCTGTGACGTGGCGGCTCTGGCCGCTGATTGGCTGCTTAATGTAGGCGCGTCGCTGTGCGGGGACATGCGGGTTCCTACCGCGGTTAACGCAAAGTAACATAACTATATGAAACACGTGATCTGTCTGAACTATGGTTCATCCTGTCGCCTTTGTGACGTCATCAGTACCTGATGTTTTATCTGGGGGTTTGGACGTGACGTCATAACAGCTGCGTCTTTAGTTCAAGTTTCAGTGATTCTCAAATAAAAGATCAAACTTTCAGCATCAGGGACGTCAGTGTGGACATCACGTGGTGTCAGAGAACCAATCAGAGAGCAGCTTTCAGGAACAGAGAATCCGTGTAAAACTCCATTAGTTCTTATTGGTAAACGTGAAGCTCCGCCCCTGCCACGTTATCCAATCAAATGTGAGGATTTGATTTAAATCAGTTAATCTTGTAATGAAATAAATATTTATTTTCTGTTGGTAAAACAAAACAAACACAAACACTCTGTTTCCTTCACACTGCACCTGCTTGTTTATATTTGTTGCTACGGTGACAATGTATAGGGATGAGGTTGCTATGGTGACAATGTATAGGGATGAGGTTGCTATGGTGACAATGTATGGGTTTCGGGTTGCTATGGTGACAATGTATGGGTTTCAGGTTGCTATGGTGACAATGTATAGGGATGAGGTTGCTATGGTGACAATGTATGGGTTTCAGGTTGCTATGGTGACAATGTATGGGTTTTCAAGTTGCTATGGTGACAATGTATAGGGATGAGGTTGCTATGGTGACAATGTTTGGGTTTCAGGTTGCTATGGTGACAATGTATAGGGATGAGGTTGCTATGGTGACAATGTATGGGTTTCGGGTTGCTATGGTGACAATGTATGGGTTTCAGGTTGCTATGGTGACAATGTATGGGTTTCAGGTTGCTATGGTGACAATGTATAGGGATGAGGTTGCTATGGTGACAATGTATGGGTTTCAGGTTGCTATGGTGACAATGTATGGGTTTCAGGTTGCTATGGTGACAATGTAAGGGTTTTCAAGTTGCTATGGTGACAATGTATAGGGATGAGGTTGCTATGGTGACAATGTTTGGGTTTCAGGTTGCTATGGTGACAATGTATAGGGATGAGGTTGCTATGGTGACAATGTATGGGTTTCGGGTTGCTATGGTGACAATGTATGGGTTTCAGGTTGCTATGGTGACAATGTATAGGGATGAGGTTGCTATGGTGACAATGTATGGGTTTCGGGTTGCTATGGTGACAATGTATGGGTTTCAGGTTGCTATGGTGACAATGTATGGGTTTTCAAGTTGCTATGGTGACAATGTATAGGGATGAGGTTGCTATGGTGACAATGTTTGGGTTTCAGGTTGCTATGGTGACAATGTATAGGGATGAGGTTGCTATGGTGACAATGTATGGGTTTCGGGTTGCTATGGTGACAATGTATGGGTTTCAGGTTGCTATGGTGACAATGTATGGGTTTCAGGTTGCTATGGTGACAATGTATAGGGATGAGGTTGCTATGGTGACAATGTATGGGTTTCAGGTTGCTATGGTGACAATGTATGGGTTTCAGGTTGCTATGGTGACAATGTAAGGGTTTTCAAGTTGCTATGGTGACAATGTATAGGGATGAGGTTGCTATGGTGACAATGTTTGGGTTTCAGGTTGCTATGGTGACAATGTATAGGGATAAGGTTGCTATGGTGACAATGTATGGGTTTCGGGTTGCTATGGTGACAATGTATGGGTTTCAGGTTGCTATGGTGACAATGTATGGGTTTCAGGTTGCTATGGTGACAATGTATAGGGATGAGGTTGCTATGGTGACAATGTATGGGTTTCAGGTTGCTATGGTGACAATTTATAGGGATGAGGTTGCTATGGTGACAAAGTATGGGTTTCAGGTTGCTATGGTAACATATTGATGAGACCTGCTGTCAATCACCTGAATCTGGTTTATTCTGTTGATGTTCAACAAACAACAAATAAAAACATTTACTGCATCATAGTTTTATTTCTCAGATTCAGCTGCTTCTTCTTCGCTTTTTCTTTTCGACCTGAGAATTTATCGTAAACAGAAGTTGAACAGAAGTTGTCATAAGTCCAACAGATCAGCAGCACATTGTTTTTTAGAGTTTGTTATTGAAGCAAAGATTCATCTCTAATGATTCAAATATCCTGAAAAGTTCTGGCTTTCAATCAGCTGTAAAATACAAACCTCATAATCACGAGAAAATAAGTGTGAAGTGAACAAGTTTCAGTTTCTGAAACATGGAACTTTTCAGTTTTCTAATGATTTGTCAAACAGTGATAAACGATATAATTATTATTCTGTGTGACACAACAACAGACAGACCACGTTGTGTGTTCACTGTTCAACACACGCACACGCGCGCGCACACGCACGCACACACACGCACACAGAACACCGTGTCCTACATACAGGTGCAGTACCTGCGCTGGTCACGTGGTGTCGCCGTCGCTTCGCCGCGGCTGCGCCTTTACGCAGCGGGATCTGCGGGATTCTGGGATCACTCCGCTCTGCAACTGGTTCCTGAACGCGTGACTGTGCGTGATGCGCGCTGAGAGCAGCTTTGTGTCCAAGTCCCGCACATCGCCGCCGCTTCCGGAGCTGCTTCCCGCCGTTTCACGCGTCTTTCCTGTTCTCCAAGTTGCTCCGCGGGTCCAAAGTGGAGATGAATCACAGCTCGAACCACTCGGACCTGGGACTGTTCAACAGAACCGAGCAGGGCTTCTGCTGCAACTTTTCCTCCGTGGTCACCGATGACGGCTTCGTGGCGGCGGCTCCGGACGAGCGCAGCCTGTTCATCATGCGCGTGGTGCAGATCGCCGTCATGTGCGTGTTGTCGCTCACCGTCGTGTTCGGCATCTTCTTCCTGGGCTGCAACCTGCTCATCAAGTCCGAGGGCATGATCAACTTTCTGGTGGCGGACCGGAGGCCGTCCAAAGAGGCGGAGACGGTCATCGTGGGCGCGTACTGACCCGGACCGGACCGGACCCGGACCCGGACCCGGACCGGACTGGACTCATGTGGACTGAGCTCGGAGCAGCTCGCGGTGTTTCGGGCGTTTTGTCGCCGTCAGACTCTTCTCGGAGGGAGCGCGGCTCTGCGCGTGTTTGCGCGTGTTTGCGCGTGTTTGCGCCTCGTCTCGTGTCCGCACTTCTGTGGGTAGAGCCCCACGTGCCACTTCTTGTGCTGTGTTGTGTGTTCCTACCTGATGAATTCGTACTGTTTCCATTAAAGTTTGCCTCCTAATTACGTCTATTTTCTACCCTGAACATCAACTCACGTCATTTACATTTCAGGATCTGACGTGACGTCACAAAGAGCTGATTATTATGGATTTGATTGGTTTTCTCTGAAGCTGCTGCTCATGTCTATTAATAAGCAAAATGTCCCAGTTCATTCAGCTCAACACGCGGTCACAATACTACTGAATACTAGCTAAAATACTACTGAATACTAGCTAAAATACTACTGAATACTAGCTAAAATACTACTAAACACTAGCTAAAATACTACTAAACACTAGCTAAAATACTACTGAATACTAGCTAAAATACTACTGAATACTAGCTAAAACACTACTGAATACTAGCTAAAATACTACTGAATACTAGCTAAAATACTACTGAATACTAGCTAAAACACTACTGAATACTAGCTAAAACACTACTGAATACTAGCTAAAATACTACTGAATACTAGCTAAAATACTACTGAATACTAGCTAAAATACTACTGAATACTAGCTAAAACACTACTGAATACTAGCTAAAATACTACTAAACACTAGCTAAAATACTATTGAATACTAGCTAAAATACTACTGAATACTAGCTAAAATACTACTAAATACTAGCTAAAATACTACTGAATACTAGCTAAAACACTACTGAATACTAGCTAAAATACTACTGAATACTAGCTAAAACACTACTGAATACTAGCTGAAACACTACTGAATACTAGCTAAAATACTACTGAATACTAGCTAAAATACTACTAAATACTAGCTAAAACACTACTGAATACTAGCTAAAACACTACTGAATACTAGCTAAAACACTACTGAATACTAGCTAAAATACTACTGAATACTAGCTAAAACACTACTGAATACTAGCTGAAACACTACTGAATACTAGCTAAAACACTACTGAATACTAGCTAAAATACTACTAAACACTAGCTAAAATACTATTGAATACTAGCTAAAATACTACTGAATACTAGCTAAAATACTACTAAATACTAGCTAAAATACTACTGAATACTAGCTAAAACACTACTGAATACTAGCTAAAACACTACTGAATACTAGCTAAAATACTACTGAATACTAGCTAAAACACTACTGAATACTAGCTGAAACACTACTGAATACTAGCTAAAACACTACTGAATACTAGCTAAAATACTACTGAATACTAGCTAAAACACTACTGAATACTAGCTAAAATACTACTAAACACTAGCTAAAATACTACTGAATACTAGCGAAAATACTACTGAATACTAGCTAAAATACTACTAAACACTAGCTAAAATACTACTGAATACTAGCTAAAACACTACTGAATACTAGCTAAAATACTACTAAACACTAGCTAAAATACTACTGAATACTAGCTAAAACACTACTGAATACTAGCTAAAATACTACTAAACACTAGCTAAAATACTATTGAATACTAGCTAAAATACTACTGAATACTAGCTAAAATACTACTAAATACTAGCTAAAATACTACTGAATACTAGCTAAAATACTACTAAACACTAGCTAAAATACTACTGAATACTAGCTAAAACACTACTGAATACTAGCTAAAATACTACTAAACACTAGCTAAAATACTACTGAATACTAGCTAAAACACTACTGAATACTAGCTAAAATACTACTAAACACTAGCTAAAATACTATTGAATACTAGCTAAAATACTACTGAATACTAGCTAAAATACTACTAAACACTAGCTAAAATACTACTGAATACTAGCTAAAACACTACTGAATACTAGCTAAAATACTACTAAACACTAGCTAAAATACTACTGAATACTAGCTAAAACACTACTGAATACTAGCTAAAATACTACTAAACACTAGCTAAAATACTATTGAATACTAGCTAAAATACTACTGAATACTAGCTAAAATACTACTAAATACTAGCTAAAATACTACTGAATACTAGCTAAAATACTACTAAATACTAGCTAAAATACTACTGAATACTAGCTAAAACACTACTGAATACTAGCTAAAACACTACTGAATACTAGCTAAAATACTACTGAATACTAGCTAAAATACTACTAAATACTAGCTAAAACACTACTGAATACTAGCTAAAACACTACTGAATACTAGCTAAAATACTACTGAATACTAGCTAAAACACTACTGAATACTAGCTGAAACACTACTGAATACTAGCTAAAACACTACTGAATACTAGCTAAAATACTACTAAACACTAGCTAAAATACTATTGAATACTAGCTAAAATACTACTGAATACTAGCTAAAATACTACTAAATACTAGCTAAAATACTACTGAATACTAGCTAAAACACTACTGAATACTAGCTAAAACACTACTGAATACTAGCTAAAATACTACTGAATACTAGCTAAAACACTACTGAATACTAGCTGAAACACTACTGAATACTAGCTAAAACACTACTGAATACTAGCTAAAATACTACTGAATACTAGCTAAAACACTACTGAATACTAGCTAAAATACTACTAAACACTAGCTAAAATACTACTGAATACTAGCGAAAATACTACTGAATACTAGCTAAAATACTACTAAACACTAGCTAAAATACTACTGAATACTAGCTAAAACACTACTGAATACTAGCTAAAATACTACTAAACACTAGCTAAAATACTACTGAATACTAGCTAAAACACTACTGAATACTAGCTAAAATACTACTAAACACTAGCTAAAATACTATTGAATACTAGCTAAAATACTACTGAATACTAGCTAAAATACTACTAAATACTAGCTAAAATACTACTGAATACTAGCTAAAACACTACTGAATACTAGCTAAAACACTACTGAATACTAGCTAAAACACTACTGAATACTAGCTAAAATACTACTGAATACTAGCTAAAACACTACTGAATACTAGCTGAAACACTACTGAATACTAGCTAAAACACTACTGAATACTAGCTAAAATACTACTAAACACTAGCTAAAATACTATTGAATACTAGCTAAAATACTACTGAATACTAGCTAAAATACTACTAAATACTAGCTAAAATACTACTGAATACTAGCTAAAACACTACTGAATACTAGCTAAAACACTACTGAATACTAGCTAAAATACTACTGAATACTAGCTAAAACACTACTGAATACTAGCTGAAACACTACTGAATACTAGCTAAAACACTACTGAATACTAGCTAAAATACTACTGAATACTAGCTAAAACACTACTGAATACTAGCTAAAATACTACTAAACACTAGCTAAAATACTACTGAATACTAGCGAAAATACTACTGAATACTAGCTAAAATACTACTAAACACTAGCTAAAATACTACTGAATACTAGCTAAAACACTACTGAATACTAGCTAAAATACTACTAAACACTAGCTAAAATACTACTGAATACTAGCTAAAACACTACTGAATACTAGCTAAAATACTACTAAACACTAGCTAAAACACTACTGAATACTAGCTAAAACACTACTGAATACTAGCTAAAACACTACTGAATACTAGCTAAAACACTACTGAATACTAGCTAAAATACTACTAAACACTAGCTAAAATACTACTGAATACTAGCTAAAACACTACTGAATACTAGCTAAAATACTACTAAACACTAGCTAAAACACTACTGAATACTAGCTAAAACACTACTGAATACTAGCTAAAACACTACTGAATACTAGCTAAAATACTACTGAATACTAGCTAAAACACTACTGAATACTAGCTAAAACACTACTGAATACTAGCTAAAACACTACTGAATACTAGCTAAAATACTACTAAACACTAGCTAAAATACTACTGAATACTAGCTAAAACACTACTGAATACTAGCTAAAATACTACTAAACACTAGCTAAAATACTACTGAATACTAGCTAAAACACTACTGAATACTAGCTAAAATACTACTAAACACTAGCTAAAACACTACTGAATACTAGCTAAAACACTACTGAATACTAGCTAAAACACTACTGAATACTAGCTAAAACACTACTGAATACTAGCTAAAATACTACTAAACACTAGCTAAAATACTACTGAATACTAGCTAAAACACTACTGAATACTAGCTAAAATACTACTAAACACTAGCTAAAACACTACTGAATACTAGCTAAAACACTACTGAATACTAGCTAAAACACTACTGAATACTAGCTAAAACACTACTGAATACTAGCTAAAATACTACTGAATACTAGCTAAAACACTACTGAATACTAGCTAAAACACTACTGAATACTAGCTAAAACACTACTGAATACTAGCTAAAACACTACTGAATACTAGCTAAAACACTACTGAATACTAGCTAAAACACTACTGAATACTAGCTGAAACACTACTGAATACTAGCTAAAACACTACTGAATACTAGCTAAAATACTACTGAATACTAGCTAAAACACTACTGAATACTAGCTAAAATACTACTAAACACTAGCTAAAATACTACTGAATACTAGCGAAAATACTACTGAATACTAGCTAAAATACTACTAAACACTAGCTAAAATACTACTGAATACTAGCTAAAACACTACTGAATACTAGCTAAAATACTACTAAACACTAGCTAAAATACTACTGAATACTAGCTAAAACACTACTGAATACTAGCTAAAATACTACTAAACACTAGCTAAAACACTACTGAATACTAGCTAAAACACTACTGAATACTAGCTAAAACACTACTGAATACTAGCTAAAACACTACTGAATACTAGCTAAAATACTACTAAACACTAGCTAAAATACTACTGAATACTAGCTAAAACACTACTGAATACTAGCTAAAATACTACTAAACACTAGCTAAAACACTACTGAATACTAGCTAAAACACTACTGAATACTAGCTAAAACACTACTGAATACTAGCTAAAATACTACTGAATACTAGCTAAAACACTACTGAATACTAGCTAAAACACTACTGAATACTAGCTAAAACACTACTGAATACTAGCTAAAATACTACTAAACACTAGCTAAAATACTACTGAATACTAGCTAAAACACTACTGAATACTAGCTAAAATACTACTAAACACTAGCTAAAATACTACTGAATACTAGCTAAAACACTACTGAATACTAGCTAAAATACTACTAAACACTAGCTAAAACACTACTGAATACTAGCTAAAACACTACTGAATACTAGCTAAAACACTACTGAATACTAGCTAAAACACTACTGAATACTAGCTAAAATACTACTAAACACTAGCTAAAATACTACTGAATACTAGCTAAAACACTACTGAATACTAGCTAAAATACTACTAAACACTAGCTAAAACACTACTGAATACTAGCTAAAACACTACTGAATACTAGCTAAAACACTACTGAATACTAGCTAAAACACTACTGAATACTAGCTAAAATACTACTGAATACTAGCTAAAACACTACTGAATACTAGCTAAAACACTACTGAATACTAGCTAAAACACTACTGAATACTAGCTAAAACACTACTGAATACTAGCTAAAACACTACTGAATACTAGCTAAAACACTACTGAATACTAGCTAAAATACTACTGAATACTAACTAAAACACTACTGAATACTAGCTAAAACACTACTGAATACTAGCTAAAATACTACTGAATACTAGCTAAAATACTACTGAATACTAGCTAAAATACTACTAAACACTAGCTAAAATACTACTGAATACTAGCTAAAACACTACTGAATACTAGCTAAAATACTACTGAATACTAGCTAAAATACTACTGAATACTAGCTAAAATACTACTGAATACTAGCTAAAATACTACTGAATACTAGCTAAAATACTACTAAACACTAGCTAAAATACTACTGAATACTAGCTAAAACACTACTGAATACTAGCTAAAATACAACTAAATACTAGCTAAAATACTACTGAATATTAGCTAAAATACTACTAAACACTAGCTAAAATACTACTGAATACTAGCTAAAACACTACTGAATACTAGCTAAAATACTACTAAACACTAGCTAAAATACTACTGAATACTAGCTAAAACACTACTGAATACTAGCTAAAATACTACTGAATACTAGCGAAAATACTACTAAACACTATCTAAAATAGTACTGAATACTAGCTAAAACACTACTGAATACTAGCTAAAATACTACTGAATACTAGCTAAAACACTACTGAATACTAGCTAAAACACTACTGAATACTAGCTAAAACACTACTGAATACTAGCTAAAATACTACTGAATACTAGCTAAAACACTACTGAATACTAGCTAAAATACTACTAAACACTAGCTAAAATACTACTGAATACTAGCTAAAATACTACTGAATACTAGCTTAAACACTACTGAATACTAGCTAAAATACTACTAAACACTAGCTAAATTACTACTAAACACTAGCTAAAATACTACTAAACAATAGCTAAAATACTACTAAATACTAGCTAAAATACTACTGAATACTAGCTAAAATACTACTAAACACTAGCTAAAATACTACTGAATACTAGCTAAAATACTACTGAATACTAGCTAAAATACTACTAAACACTAGCTAAAATACTACTAAACACTAGCTAAAATACTACTGAATACTAGATAAAATACTACTGAATACTAGCTAAAATACTACTAAACAATAGCTAAAATACTAATAAATACTAGCTAAAATACTACTAAATGAAATCTACTATAATCCACGGTTTGAATAAGAAGAATTTGTCAGTAGTATTTGGGGTAGAGTGGAGTATTTTTAGCGTATTTGGGGGGTATTTGGGGTATTGTGGAGTATGTTGGGAGTATGTTGGGAGTGTGTTGGGAGTATGTTGGGAGTGTGTTGGGAGTATGTTGGGAGTGTGTTGGGAGTGTGTTGGGAGTATGTTGGGAGTGTGTTGGGAGTATGTTGGGAGTATGTTGGGAGTGTGTTGGGAGTGTGTTGGGAGTATGTTGGGAGTGTGTTGGGAGTATGTTGGGAGTATGTTGGGAGTGTGTTGGGAGTATGTTGGGAGTGTGTTGGGAGTGTGTTGGGAGTATGTTGGGAGTATTTTGGGAGTATGTTGGGAGTATGTTGGGAGTGTGTTGGGAGTATATTGGGAGTGTGTTGGGAGTATGTTGGGAGTATGTTGGGAGTATGTTGGGAGTATGTTGGGAGTGTGTTGGGAGTGTGTTGGGAGTATGTTGGGAGTATGTTGGGAGTGTGTTGGGAGTGTGTTGGGAGTATGTTGGGAGTGTGTTGGGAGTATGTTGGGAGTATGTTGGGAGTGTGTTGGGAGTATGTTGGGAGTGTGTTGGGAGTGTGTTGGGAGTATGTTGGGAGTATTTTGGGAGTATGTTGGGAGTATGTTGGGAGTGTGTTGGGAGTATATTGGGAGTGTGTTGGGAGTATGTTGGGAGTATGTTGGGAGTGTGTTGGGAGTATGTTGGGAGTGTGTTGGGAGTGTGTTGGGAGTATGTTGGGAGTGTGTTGGGAGTATGTTGGGAGTATGTTGGGAGTGTGTTGGGAGTATGTTGGGAGTGTGTTGGGAGTGTGTTGGGAGTATTTTGGGAGTATGTTGGGAGTATGTTGGGAGTGTGTTGGGAGTATATTGGGAGTGTGTTGGGAGTATGTTGGGAGTATGTTGGGAGTGTGTTGGGAGTGTGTTGGGAGTATGTTAGGAGTGTGTTGGGAGTATGTTGGGAGTATGTTGGGAGTGTGTTGGGAGTATGTTGGGAGTGTGTTGGGAGTGTGTTGGGAGTATGTTGGGAGTATGTTGGGAGTATGTTGGGAGTGTGTTGGGAGTGTGTTGGGAGTATGTTGGGAGTATGTTGGGAGTGTGTTGGGAGTATGTTGGGAGTATGTTGGGAGTGTGTTGGGAGTATGTTGGGAGTATGTTGGGAGTGTGTTGGGAGTATGTTGGGAGTGTTCCGTAGTTCCCTGTGAAGCAGCAGCAGCTTCTCTCCTCACCATCATGGAACAGTCAGTTAGAGCGTGAAGCAGCGACGTGCAGCGCGTGGATGAAGCTGATTTACTGCTCAACCTGTTTATTCATCAACATCAGCTTTTTCATCACTTTCATTGTTTTCAGCTGCAAAACGTTCTGGAAACGTTTCTTCTTTTTAATCATGTTTTTCTATGGCAGAAACGATGATTCTTGTTTTGTTGTTGTTTCCTCTTAATGTTAAAAAAAAACTTCACTGTCATTTTCTAAAAACACGTGTGAGACTGTTCAACACAATTTATACCAAATGATGAAAATGAGCAGGAAAGGCCACTTCCTGTAGTTTAGACGTTTTGTGATTAAACCTGTAGGAAGCGTGGCTGTGATGTTACGTTCTGGGTTCCCTTTAAGTTACCAGTTCAACACCCTGATCCCAACATGACGCATGAATCTAAATTTAAACGAAACCCTGATTAAAAATAGAGAAATCACAAGGAATACATTTTCACTCCTGCTGTTCATTGAACTCTCACCTCAGACGTAGAAGTTTGACTTTGAGCAGCATCAGCAACACTGATCACTGATGGACGCACACACACACACACACACACACACACACACACACACACACACACTCTTCACACCTACTGCTATAGTGCAGACATAACCGCTGACATTTGGTTAATGTTATGGTGAGAAAAGAAAAAAATGGTAAATAAGCCAGAATCACACACACACACACACAGACACACACACACACACACTACACACACACACACACACACACACACACACACACACTCTTCACACCTACTGCTATAGTGCAGACATAACCGCTGACATTTGGTTAATGTTATGGTGAGAAAAGAAAAAAATGGTAAATAAGCCAGAATCACACACACACACACACACACACACTACACACACACACACTACACACACACACACACACAGATGATGATGGTTTGCAGTTGAAGTAGTTGATAAATGAACTCGTTACAATAAAAAAGTAAATAATTAATCTGTGATTAAGATTAAAATATTATATTATGAATTATAATATTAATGATGATATTTATTGCAAATACAGCTGCTTCAGATTCTGTAAAAACCAACAAAAATATGATGTTTTTCTAGTGAAGCATCATCATAATATTAACAATACTAATAACAAACCTGTATAATATTGTGTGTAAACTGAACAACATGAACAACATGAATAACATGAATAATACTAATAATGAAAACAGAATTTATCAAAGTGAAGTTTTTCCAGAGCAGTGAGAAACTAAGCTGCTGATGATTGTTCACAACTAGATGAAGATTCCTGATGTTTGCAGGATCACATCAACAGTTAAACAAATGTTCTGCTGTGACTAATGAAGCAGCTTTAGGGTCTGGACCAGGACCAGAATCTGAACCAGGATCAGAGAGATCAGCATGTAGTGATAAAGAATGAAACAAACCTCTGACAATTAAACAAACTCAACATGGCATCGTCTTCAGGCTGAAACAAGACCTCAGTGTTTTCAAATTAGTGTCACATCACCTCCTGCTGATCCAGCTTCACGCATCATTATGGACTTACCGCTGGATCCTGTTTTACTACTGGATCCTGTTTTTACTGGATCCTGTTTTACCACTGGATCCTGTTTTTACTGGATCCTGTTTTACTACTGGATCCTGTTTTACTACTGGATCCTGTTTTTACTGGATCCTGTTTTACTACTGGATCCTGTTTTACCACTGGATCCTGTTTTTACTGGATCCTGTTTTACTACTGGATCCTGTTTTTACTGGATCCTGTTTTTACTGGATCCTGTTGTACTACTGGTCTGATTGTGTTTTATTACTGGTCTGATCCTGTTTTATTACTGGTCTGATCCTGTTTTTTACTGGTCTGATTGTGTTTTTTACTGGTCTGATCTTAGTTTTTTACTGGTCTGATTGTGTTTTTTAGTGGTCTGATCCTGTTTTTTACTGGTCTGATTGTTTTTATTACTGGTCTGATTGTGTTTTATTACTGGTCTGATTGTGTTTTATTACTGGTCTGATTGTGTATTTTACTGGTCTGATTGTGTTTTATTACTGGTCTGATTGTGTTTTTTACTGGTCTGATTGTGTTTTATTACTGGTCTGATCCTGTTTTATTACTGGTCTGATCCTGTTTTATTACTGGTCTGATCCTGTTTTTTATTTGTCTGATCTTAGTTTTTTACTGGTCTGATTGTGTTTTATTACTGGTCTGATCCTGTTTTATTACTGGTCTGATCCTGTTTTTTACTGGTCTGATTGTGTTTTTTACTGGTCTGATCCTGTTTTTTATTTGTCTGATCTTAGTTTTTTACTGGTCTGATTGTGTTTTATTACTGGTCTGATCCTGTTTTATTACTGGTCTGATCCTGTTTTTTACTGGTCTGATTGTGTTTTTTACTGGTCTGATCTTAGTTTTTTACTGGTCTGATTGTGTTTTTTAGTGGTCTGATCCTGTTTTTTACTGGTCTGATTATTTTTATTACTGGTCTGATTGTGTTTTATTACTGGTCTGATTGTGTTTTTTACTGGTCTGATTGTGTTTTATTACTGGTCTGATTGTGTTTTTTACTCGTCTGATTGTGTTTTATTACTGGTCTGATCCTGTTTTATTACTGGTCTGATCCTGTTTTTTACTGGTCTGATCGTATTTTATTACTGGTCTGATCCTGTTTTATTACTGGTCTGATTGTGTTTTATTACTGGTCTGATTGTGTTTTTTACTGGTCTGATCCTGTTTTATTACTGGTCTGATCCTGTTTTTTACTGGTCTGATTGTTTTTATTACTGGTCTGATTGTGTTTTATTACTGGTCTGATTATGTTTTTTACTCGTCTGATTGTGTTTTATTACTGGTCTGATCCTGTTTTATTACTGGTGTGATCCTGTTTTTTACTGGTCTGATTGTGTTTTTTACCGGTCTGATCCTGTTTTATTACTGGTCTGATCCTGTTTTTTACTGGTCTGATTGTGTTTTTTACTGGTCTGATCTTAGTTTTTTACTGGTCTGATTGTGTTTTTTAGTGGTCTGATCCTGTTTTTTACTGGTCTGATTGTGTTTTATTACTGGTCTGATTGTGTTTTTTACTCGTCTGATTGTGTTTTATTACTGGTCTGATCCTGTTTTATTACTGGTCTGATCCTGTTTTTTACTGGTCTGATCGTATTTTATTACTGGTCTGATCCTGTTTTATTACTGGTCTGATTGTGTTTTATTACTGGTCTGATTGTGTTTTTTACTGGTCTGATCTTGTTTTATTACTGGTCTGATCCTGTTTTTTACTGGTCTGATTGTTTTTATTACTGGTCTGATTGTGTTTTATTACTGGTCTGATTATGTTTTTTACTCGTCTGATTGTGTTTTATTACTGGTCTGATCCTGTTTTTTACTGGTCTGATTGTGTTTTTTACTGGTCTGATCTTAGTTTTTTACTGGTCTGATTGTGTTTTTTACTGGTCTGATTGTTTTTATTACTGGTCTGATTGTGTTTTATTACTGGTCTGATTGTGTTTTATTACTGGTCTGATTGTGTTTTTTACTGGTCTGATCCTGTTTTATTACTGGTCTGATCCTGTTTTATTACTGGTCTGATCCTGTTTTTTATTTGTCTGATCTTAGTTTTTTACTGGTCTGATTGTGTTTTATTACTGGTCTGATCCTGTTTTATTACTGGTCTGATCCTGTTTTTTACTGGTCTGATCTTAGTTTTTTACTGGTCTGATTGTGTTTTTTAGTGGTCTGATCCTGTTTTTTAGTGGTCTGATCCTGTTTTTTAGTGGTCTGATTGTCTTTTTTAGTGCTCTGATTGTGTTTTATTACTGGTCTGATCCTGTTTTTTACTGGTCTGATCCTATTTTTTACTTGTCTGATTGTGTTTTTTACTGGTCTGATCCTGTTTTTTAGTGGTCTGATTGTGTTTTTTAGTGGTCTGATCCTGTTTTTAAGTGGTCTGATCCTGTTTTTTACTGGTCTGATTGTGTTTTTTAGTGGTCTGATCCTGTTTTTTACTGGTCTGATTGTGTTTTTTACTGGTCAGATCTTAGTTTTTTACTGGTCTGATCTTAGTTTTTTTGTGGTCTGATCCTGTTTTTAGTGGTCTGATCCTGTTTTTTACTGGTCTGATCCTGTTTTTTAGTGGTCTGATCCTGTTTTTTAGTGGTCTGATTGTCTTTTTTAGTGCTCTGATTGTGTTTTTTAGTGGTCTGATCCTGTT